>CAJHZI010000224.1:262500-480000 GCA_905160935.1 Enchytraeus crypticus | reverse complement strand
CAGAGAGACAGACAAGAAGAGACACAGAAAAATAGAATTTTTTGTATAGATTTTCAAACTTTTCTGAGTGGGCGCAAAAACCTAAAAATACACGCAAGTATCTTAAAAAGCTTATCTGTAGCATGAGCGGTATGTGATGTAACAAATCATAAGAATAAAAAAGAAAAATTCACTTCGAAATACTTTTTCTCGAAATATTTATTAAATCTATTTTAATTATACAACAGATGTATACACACTCTATCTGACCTGCTATACAACAAGCACGCTATAACATGTCATCGTGTTATTTGTAATAGCAGACAAAAAATTACGTATACTATACGTAATTTTATACATACGTAATTTTATATTATACGTAATTTCTATACGGTATTCAATATTATTGAAATCGTACATCTATATACTATATTTTATTATTTTGTTGTAGTTCACAATCAAACAGCAATTTTGCTTCTGTATACAGTATTTAGGCCTACATAAAATAGATTAAGTTAAATTGGCGGCAGTCATCACACAACGTTAGCACATATCACATCACTTTAGACTTCATCACATCATAGAATATCATCTCATGAATGACATCATACTATTACGCATCGCATAGTATGATGTGATGCATTAGCATGCGTCACATCATATCAACAAGCATCATATTGTATTAGCATACATCTCATTAATAATAACATAATAATAACCTCCGACAATTTCTATAGAGGTGTTATGGCCGTTGTCCGGTCTTCGAGACCGCTTTACAGGTTCCTGACAGGTTACTATTAATCCTTTCCATGGTTAATCAAATCTTTGCTATTGATAGCGCCAATCGGCAGCAAGCTCCAATACAAGATTAACCTTTCATGGGCCAAGGAGATATCCATCATTACTTGACTGACCTGGGCCTTTTGTATGAGAGGCGAACACTCTAACCGTTACGCCATATCCGCTGCCCAAATTAAATCACATTACATGTATATCAGCATGCATCACATTATATTAGCACACATCACATGACAAGCATTAATCACAAATTCTTATAAAACAAGTTTAAGGTTAGCGAAAGTTTAAACGTTCGCTTCTCTGCACCTTAAACACATTTTAGGAGAGGATCGACAAAGATTTGAATCTCTGATACCTACTGATTAGCATGCTGCGCTACCAACTTGGTCATCTGTCTGATTAATACAGTAGCAAAATCACCAATGCTTATTTTATCCTCGGCGGCAACCACCACCCAAGATTAAACTAGTGTTTCCGTTTAATTGACAAGCAAGGAATCCAGAATAGCTTATGAGCTGTTGCACTTGAAATTACTTTTTTGTTAGACTTGGGTGGGAAACTAAACATTAGAGATCAACCAGGATTTTAAATTTAAACCCAATCACGCCTCGCGCGGGGACACATGACTCTATCTCCATCCAATATCGATAAAAATGTCCACAATCCGCCAGCCGGAGTGATTCCGCCTCCCGTTTAACTTATTTCTGTCTCTACTCCGCAACGAGAAGTCTTAACTTGCATTTCAAAATGTTAGCCTTTATTACTATAATAAATTGCAAACATGTAAACCATGTTTACATACATTATTACACATGCACAGTGAAAGTAATATGAAATAGCTTTCACCTTTATTCAAGGATGGTAGAAGCATCAAAAACGTTATCAACAAGTTTTCTTATAAAGAAGAACTGTAGTTTTAGAATACAAACTAAGCCTACAAATTTCTAAGTAGTATTTCAACATATAATAAATCGTACAACCGGAAGTTACAATAAGACTGTAACTTCCAGTTGCAATCACCTCATCATCATCATTTTCTTCTTCCCTTGAATCTCAGTTTAACTAGGGTCGGGATTTAGAAAATTTTGTAACACTGCTAGAGCCTAGACGCTCATCAACCGAATGCCCTTTCTGAAATTATTTTGGATCTTAGTGCTTTGCCGCCTTTTACGACACGTGCCGTCCACGGTTTGTCTATGCTTCAGCTACCCGGACACAGCACGGGTAAAAATAATAAGATTGTATTGCATGCAAGCAAATAGTATATAAGCATCCTCACTCACAAAATAGTAGCATGCATACTCGTTATGTAGTTACACTTAAAGTAATTTGCAATAACTATGAATTTAGTAAAAGCTTCGTGACGTCATCGTCGCAACCTAACGAAATCTATCTAGTATGGTTAAAATGGGAAAACCCCTCCCCGAATCTTGTTCCCTTGAATAACAGCACTATTACTTAATTGACTTATTAGGTAATTAATTAGTTCAAATGAATCTGGGCTCATAGGTTAAGCTTTAAGTTACGCTCTATCTACACCATCAATCTCTCCACTCGCTCGATGCTAGTTGAGAGGCCATATTTTTATTTCATGAGAATAATCCGTGACTCTTTCTCATTTCTGCTTTGATCTGCTGAAATCTTAGATACTGATGGCTAATACATATTCGGAAAGAAATATGCCCATATTCCTACTCTGTTTCTTTCTGACTTCAATACTGTTCTATAATTTATTTTTCTCGTCCTTATTATTTACTGCCTGTCAAGGCTTAGCAATCTTCTTCAATAGACCTTTGTCATGATTTGCCAATAAACAATTTATAATATTTGTGAAGAAGTTAAATCATATCGGTCCTCAGATTTCTTTATTCTGTGATATTGATGAACCAGTTAATTAGTCGACATACTATTTGTATAATAATAGTATATAGGGGCCTACTAATATTCTATTTCTAGTAATCTGTTAATTATAAATCCCAACTTAACAATAGTTATATTGGAAGTTAAGATATCAGTCCTCTGACGTTAATAACCCAATAACCCTAGCCGTAAAAATAACAACAATTATCTCAAATAACTAAACATATTTTCTATCTATCTATTTCTACAATACACATGTTGATGTTATGATTTAAAAGTATGCACACAACAAACATATCTGATATTTACAGCTTTATTTACACACAATCTACATGGTAACTGCATATTTATTATTACTTAATACATACATATACCAAGAGTACAACGCATATAAAAGGTTGAGATGGAAAAACTTATCAAAAGCCAATAATTCTAAACAGAACCAAATTCAGTGCAATCCATGGCACATAGACTGTAATGGCAAAGTCACTAATGCGTTGGCAGGTTGACAATCCTTTTGTTTCCAGAAAAACCCCTGCATCAGTCTTCGGATTCAAATGATACATCAAGTGCTTGATGATACATCAATTACTTGCTCGATGAATATGTCGTAAATAGCTATATATTTATTTTTCTAATATAAAATATGAGGAAAAAAGCTTAAAATTGACAATGAAGAGACTGGATTGCTTAAAAACTCATTCTTCAGCAGTATTTTATAAATACCAAGATACACATGCATACATTTTGTATGCATGTGTAAAAGTACCATATTATAATAATAACCACTATCTTACGAGTTAAAGTCTTCGTCAGAATATTTTGATAGACCTTTACCTTTAAAAATTGGCATGAACTGAAAAACTGACAAATTACTTAACAGCTGAGACAAGTAAGTTTTAGGGCTATACGGAACAGAACCACGTGCAAAATGCAGTGTCAGCACATTTAATATATTTACATAGACCACACTGCTGGAAATTATACAGTAAATTGACATTCGTAATTGTTTTATGCCTAATAACACAAGAAAAGTTCCCAGTAATTACTCGCTACGCTTTATAAAATTCTTCTCACTATCAAAAATTGTTTAATACGAATAATGTGCATTATTTGTCGACGCATTCTGATGGTAAACAACTGTAAGTAACTCTGTCATAGGCGTCTGCGAGATCAACTAGCAGACAAAAGAGACACTAAGTTTTCATTGTATTGAATTGTCATTTAATAGATACCAAGAATACCTATTAGTAGTTACTCACAAAAAATAATTTCATTAAAAGTAAAATCAAAAATCTTTATAAATGGAACTAAAAGATGAAAGAAGAGCATTTTATGAAGTTCTTATATAACAAAATACTGAAGAAATGCAAAGGATGGAAGTTGAATATGGTAAAAGGCATATTTATAATTTAAAATACTTTCAAGCAACATTGAGACCGAGTGGGCAAAACATTAACAGACTAAGGCCCTAAAAATACTTAAGTTATTCAGTAGTCTAAGTTATACAGTATAATCGTTCCCTCAGGTAAAATTTATAACTATTACAGCTTAATTATTAGGGTTTACTATACTAACACAATGCTATAATAAAATAAGTTTTTCCAAGCCCACTACAAAAATCATATCTAGGTTTATAGGCAAGGTTAGTGACTCTGCATTGTAACATGGAAGCACCTGATGCAGTACTTCATCTGGAGGTACTCTATCTGGAGTACTTCATCAGAAGGTACTTCATCTTATCTGGAGTACTTCATCAGAAGGTACTTTTTCTAGAGCACTTCATCTGAAGGTACTTTATCTAGATTACTTCATCAGAAGGAACTTTATCTGGAGTACTTCATCAGAAGGTACTTCATCTGGAGTACTTCATCAGAAGGTACTTTATCTAGACTACTTCATCAGAAGGTACTTTTTCTAGAGAACTTCATCAGAAGGTACTTCATCTGGAGTACTTCATCAGAAGGTACTTTATCTGGAATACTTCATCAGAAGGTACTTTTTCTAGAGCACTTCATCTGAAGGTAGTTTTTCTGGAGTACTTCATCAGAAGGTACTTCATCTGGAGTACTTCATCAGAAGGCACTTTATCTGTAATACTTCATCAGAAGGTACTTTATCTGGTGTACTTCATTAGAAGGTACTTTATCTGGAGTACTTCATCAGAAGGTACTTTATCTGGTGTACTTCATTAGAAGGTACTTTATCTGGAGTACTTCATCAGGAGGTACTTTATCTGGAGTACTTCATCAGCAGGTATTTTTTCTAGAATACTTCATCCTGCTGAACCCATCTGAATAGGTAACAGAGGGTGATATTAGTGTTGGCCGGCATTGTACAAGATCAACAGCCATACACAGCATATAGTTCTCCGAGAATAGTTGGGGGCGAGAGACCAGTAGACCTAACATTAGTGACCTCTAGTGTTTGCGCGATGCTTTACGATGCTTTGAGATTTTGTCGACGTACTGATCGATGAAGTCCTGAACTTTAGCGGATACAACATGGCCGCCCTTAGCGCTGTGACATATCTGTTAATATAGCACAATAAAAAAACAATTATTTAGAGTCGATTTGTTAATGAGTAGAAAGTACACAGCAATGAACTATCAAAACTAGCTTACAAAGTCGTCAACTTTTAAATTATAACTACATTAATCGCATAGAAAAACTACCAAGTGCAGAAATATAATGATCTGAAAATGTCCATCAGTACCTTATTAAACTTATTCTGCATAACGATATTGCATTTAGAGTAAAGATACATGCAGATTAAGATATTTTCCAGCACTGGATATGCAAATAATTAATTCCTGAAAATAAAGACCAGGCATTAAAGAAATAATAATGTAACTAGGAACCTAATGCAAACATTGCAGAACCTTATGAGACATGTAAATGAAAAAATTCCTATTAATTTCAATGAAATATCCAATTAATAACATTTGAAATATCGATTAAATTTGCATATAATTAACATATTTACACAAAATAAAAATTAAAACAAATTACATAACAAAATAGATAAACTTATTAAAATATCAATAAAATTTAAAGAGTTCAGTTAGTAGAAATGAATGCCAATCACATGTATACAAAGAGAATTAACATCTAGATCGTTCACTGGTTTCTACACTAATTTGACAGACAAGATCATGAAATGATCAACTGAATCACAGAGATCGGACTATCAACATCATCATCTTTCCTTGAATCCCAGTTTAACTAGGGTCGGGATACGAGTAAACTGTCTCAAATCCCCTCTGTCCTACATCATATCATCAGCCAATTACCTATTTGAGGCTTTTCCATTCGTTTACATTTTGTAGCAATTTCTGGAGGCTAGACTATCAACAAATGACTATGATGAATCACTGTTTAACACGCCACCTTATGTAAAAGACATACACAATAAATCACTGGTTCACACGCTACCTAAATGTAAAAGACATACACAATAAATCACTGGTTCACACGCTACCTAAATGTAAAAGACATACACAATAAATCACTGGTTCACACGCTACCTAAATGTAAAAGACATACACAATAAATCACTGGTTCACACGCTACCTAAATGTAAAAGACATACACAATAAATCACTGGTTCACACGCTACCTTAGGCACGGCACGTCGCATGATATCCTTGTACTCATCCTTGGTGATATTGCCCTTGCTGTAGTGAGGCTTTAGCGCCAGTTTTACCTCCTCGACCACCACCTCCTGCACCAACTGCTTGTTCACCCCTGACTCTGCGACACCGCTCGAACCTCCCTGTGGCTGTGTCTACATCAGAAAATTTATAGTAAATTAAGGCATTGAACAATGTAATCAGCTATACATATTCAAGTTGAGAACTTCCATTAATAAATACGTTAATCATTAAGAATTACTTTTGTCCAATGAAAACAGTGCCTTAAAGTTGTGACAACTATAGGACACTGCTTTCATTGGAAACACCAGTAATTCTTGATGATTAATGTCTGTTTTCATAGGACACAAGTAATTCTGGATGATTAGTGTGTTAATTAATGAAATTTCTCAACTTGAATGAGTGTTGCTGATTACGTCATTCTATGCTTTAATTTACTCTAAATAAGTTAATCACATAAATTAAAACATGCATCAAAATAAGTGAAATATTTTGAAGAAATGTGTGCTTATTATTTGATGTAAAATACTTTGAAATTTCATTAAAATCTGCTAATTTATTTTTCTCTCATCTATAAAGGATGATTCATCGATATTATATGCAAGGACAAATTTGAAAAAAGAGCGAGTGAACTGTATAAATAAATATTTCAACAATATATTAATATATACAATTTATGCAAGTTTACACAAACATATAGCAAGAACACTATGCAATAACCTTATGGATGAATAATTAATAGAAGCATGAACAAAACAAAAAAATCTTACATTAGACGTGCTAGCACCACTGGCTGTACTGGATGCAGAGGCTAGAACAGTGCCCTCTGGTAGAGCCGTTCGTACAGAATCAAGAACCCTCTTCAGATCGGCAACCTTGACCAGGTCCAGACCACCCGTCACATCTCCTAGGTTCTTGAGAATGGCTTGCGGCTCAACGGCTGCATGAGGACGAGACCCGGACTGCGGCATAGGCGCAACGTGGGCCCGAAGAGTAGACTGAGCACTCGCCTGATCCTTGCCCGTCCTTCCTGCTTCAATTATCTGCACGTCCAGACTGTGCGGAGCAGGTGGAACGTTAGAAACCAGCGTGTGCGCTATACCAGCGGAGCTGAAAAGATCACGAAGGGTTTGCGGCATAGTAAATCCACCGCCACTAGAGCTGGCATTGGTACTAGAATTGACGCTCTGTCCAGTAGGGTTAGTAGTTTGAGAATTGCCAAGTGAAGCAATTGTTTCTGGCACAGACGTCTGAGGATTGCTTACTATTGAACAACTTCCTGATGAAGATGAAGAATCGATCTCCATGCAATCTTCTACTACAATATCTTTCCTACTATGGGCAGCCATGTTATTAACATTAGAATTAGTTGCTACCTCATTGCCAGTAAACTGATTTCTAAGAGAGTCACTATTACCACCTGCCCTAGGACCACACGCCAGAGATCCATACACACGGGTTATACTACCAGCATCCGACGATGGCACTGGTTTGGCAGCATTGTGCCAGGGCTTTGCCGATACACTTGCTGCAAACTCTCGAGCGCTATCATTGCGGAATACAGCAATGGGAGAGGAATCGGCCATGTTTTCATCCTCCTCCGAAGTCACATCTGATTCGTTCTCCCTAGCGTCGTAGGATGATCTCAGCGGGGCGCCCGAGACGTCAGTCATTGATGAAATACTTGGAACATCCGAAGTCTGCACCTGAATCTCGACTCCATGAAACGCTTCAGAAATGTTGCGACTGGTTGTTTGATTTACAAAGTTCGAAGTGACGTTTTGAATCTGAGACAGGGGATGAGGATTAATGGGTGCACCTGAACTACTTACTGGCATGGCTGGCATTCCATTTGTAGGCATACCCAATCGAGCTGGTGGCAATGGTATATTTCCTGGTAATAATATATGACCACCAGCATTTGGCGGTCTAGAAGTGTTTAAACCAGGCGGTAATGCACCCAGCGGCACATTAAACTGATTCTGCGAGGTGTTGTTAGATGGAAAAGGTCCAGATGGTAGAGGAGGATGCAAAGATGTAGGAGGTAAGGGTACAATCTGAGGTGTAGATCCGGACATTAGATGGGGATGATACATGATACCCTGTGAAAGATGTGGCATGCCTTGAATTTGAGAATTAGGGGGTAGAGATGGGTTAAACCTTGGAACATTAATTAATCTAATTTGCGATGACACGCCTAAAGGAGCGCCAGATTGAGAAGGCTGACCCTCAGAAGATATCGGTCGCCATCTTGGATTATTTGACGGAGCTCCTTGCACAAATTGTGGTATATTAGAATTAGGCATCACACTGTTATGAGGTCCAAGTCGCAAAGGTGGTCCTGAGAGAAGCTCAACGGATGGTCTAACACCTGGCGGACCTAAATGTCTCTGCGATGATATTCCAACATGATCAGCGTGTGGAAGAAGAGGAGGTCGATTCGCTGGGAAGAACATCGGGGGAGGTTCAAATATATTTGGTAGTGTTACAGCATTATCAATTTTAGTGAATGACTCTTTGTTCACGGAAGCCACATCCATAGATCCGACAGGTTGTTTCGAAGATAATTTTAAGTCTCCTCGGCAATCGTCATCAGTTGGCCTGGTGGGATCATACGTATCGCTTTCATTTCTGCTAGTAGGAGCCTTACACTCCATGGACATAAGAGACGGAATAGGCCGCAAGTTTCCTTGTGACTTATTCTGACTATTAGCAAATCTAGCATCTCGGCCTGGAGAATTCATATTTTCAAAATTCTTGTTTGATCTATCTAATTGATTTTCTCTAGGACCCTGATAAAAATTGGCAGGTTTTTCATTCAAGTTTCTAGACACATTTGACTCCCTATCCCCTCTCCAGTTACCCCTACCACCATACTGTGAATCACCTTCATCTCTACTCGACGTCAAATCTCTTCTATTCAGATATCTACCTCGACTATCATCATAATCACTTCTATTTCTATCACTTCCATAATTTTCATCACTTTTATACTTTCCCGACCTTGAATCATTAGCTCGATATGATCTTGAACTCTCTCCTCTCGGTTTATCGGCCGATCTCGACCTGGAATTACGACGCCGTGGAGAGCGGTTTCTGGAGTTTCTTCTATATGAGCCACGATTACTACCACGACGATAGCCTGGCGAACGAGATCTTGAACTGTCCCGTCTACGACTCCGAGAGCGCTTTCTCTCTCGAGATGATGATCTGCCACGCGATTTCTTATACCTATCCGAAGAGTCGGATCTATCCCTTCTTCTGTTTCGTCTATCCCTTGACGATGATCTTCGCTTACTGGGCGTGTGAGATCTTTCTCTTGATCTCTTCACAGGCGTACAAGATCTTGACCTTTCTCTCGATTTCTTCGCTGGTGTGCGAGATCTTGATCTCTTCATGGACGTATGAGATCTTTCTTTTGATCTCTTCACAGGTGTATGAGATCTTTCTCTCAATCTCTTCACAGGTGTGTGAGATCTCTTGTTAGATCTCTCCTTCGAACTCACAGCAGGAGAGCGAGATCTCTCTCTAGATATTCTCGCTGGTATGTTAGGTCTATCCTGAGATAGTGAGCAGTGTTTTGATATAGAATCAGACTCTTTCTGCTGCTTTGAATTTTCGGTACTTGAAGAATTAGAAAGCATTGTTTCTTCTCCTTTCTTTTCCTCGCTGGAATTTCTGGATGGACTATTGGGTCTATTCTCATTTGATACCTGCCTTAATCTATTGTGTCCATCGTTCATATTATCTGTCAATAATTTAGAAGCAACAATATTAGTATTTTTGGACTCAGAATTTGAATTTTGTTTACACACATCTGAGGACATATTTTCAACTATGGGTTGCTCTTTACTGAATCTACTTATTTTCTTATCAACTGATGTACAACTGGCATTTGAACCTATGGAATTGATGCCCTGTTCAGATTCACCATCGATATCTGACTTGGCTATATCTGGAGCTGATGAATTCAATTCTCTCGCAGCATTTATCGGATTCTTCACTAAATCATCAATGCTTTCTTGTTGTTCGTTCACAGCACGTGACATGCTAGCTTCCTTTAGATCATCATCATCATCATAATCTTTAATTAAATCAATACTCTTGGCTAGTTTGGCTTCGTTTTCAGTTGAGTCACTACTCTTGGCTAGTTTAGCTTCGTTTTCAGTTGAGTCGCTATCAACGTTATCTTTATTTGAATTAGAGAGTTTCTCTAAATTAGCCATAGTAATTCTAAAAATGCTTTTGTGTAGAATTTACAAATTGATGTATAATAACTGAACAATCTGAAATAGAGGAACATAACTAGAATTAGAATAATTTAATCAAATAAATTTATAATTTTGTGCAACATTTCTCCATCAAAAATACTTATGCCAGATGTTATGAATCAGTTACAATGATTACCCCGTTCAACGTGAAATAGAGCAATAATATTACGTTTATTAGCATAAATGTCTTATTATAGTTAAAATTTCACTATTGTTCATTAAATATTTTACACAAATACTCATGGCTTAATGTGAGAGCCTTTACACAGCGTTAAAAGGTTGTCTACAGGCTCAATAGACATGTTTTTGTCCTACAAATTATTCTTAGGCTACAGGAAATTCAGTAATTTAACAACAGCTCTGTTCAACTCTTGTAAAACGAAGTTTCGACACTGTAGTTTTAAATTATAATTTATATATTAAGATTTAAAGTAAAGTAAACATGCATTATAATGTAATGATCTACTATATTATAGCTGTCACTTTAAATACCACATGTTTAAACCATTAGCCAATTTAGTCCATTTTCCGTGTAACCAGTCCTGTGAATGTCCGAGATTTTACACTCAGATCAACGCGGCCGGGAATCGAACCTACGAGAGTTCAGTTAAACTTATTATTTAACTAGTAAGTATTATTATTTTATTATTTAACTAAGTTTCGAAATTGAAAGTATTAAATCCGTCAATTAAATATAGTTGAATAGTGCTGGCTAGTAGTTTGTGCGCATTTTGTGCTCGATGTTGTCATTAACGGTAGTAGCAGACTAATTGCTACTGTTGTTATTTCTCAGCTTTTAAGATATATAATACAACACCCTTGAAGTTAGAAGCACGCAACTTAACTCAAACATGATTCACAAAATTAGATAAGTAAGGAACCATACGATAATAAACGCTTCATTAGAATACCCACGCTGCTATAAAAGTCCCATACATACTATGTATATATTAACAATGATCTTCAATCCTAATTTTATAACAACTTTTTTTTGTTAAACAAAATAACACAAAAACAAATGTCCATAAAGAACTGGAACATCAATTAAGAAGCTTCAATGCTACCACAACTAATTCATTGTTAGTTCTTTATCAGTTCAGCAGCAACAACAACAACACTGACAACAGCATTATGATACTCCTGTCATCTACTACATAATCGGGCATTCTCTCTTTCTCTCTCACTCTCTTTTTCTCTCTCTCTCTCTCTCTCTCTCTCTTGTACTGTTCTGCCACGTGATAAGTTGAAGGTAAACACGCCATTTTTGACCTTTTGAACCAGTATAATTAAGTTAAATAGTCATACTCATAGAATAAAGAATTATAATTCTATATCTTTGGTCATACTCTGTAAACACTCTAGATCTGCATTCATTAGATCATCAATCCTTTCACTTAATGCTTTGCCTTATTTATATCACATACAGCCGATGATCAAGGTATGATTGCTAGTAGGGAAGTGAGTATCCAATAACTGTGAAACTGAAAATATGGCTTCGGATTTAGTTTCCCGTTGTCTTCTTAAATTTTGCTTCGTCGCCTCTTACGGTATGTACAGTTAGCGGTTGGTGTATTCTTCAATGAAAATTTTACATTAATTTATGATAAATGTTCATGGTCACTTATTAAGATTGAGGATATAGATGTGCAATATACTGAAATTATAGGCCTATTTGGAAGCCACACTAAGGAAATAGAAAAAGAGGAAGATCTAGATATACTTGCTTCAACACGATCAGCAGAGATTTGAGAACATTGAACATTTCACTGAAAGAAGCCCTGAGGATTGCTGATGATAGAAATGTTCGAATGGAGGAATGCTGCACCCGACTGTATATACGTATATATATATATATACGTGTGTATATATATATATATATATATATATATATATATACATGTATCTGTTCAGAACGTAAGGAACTGCATGATGATTAATTATTATGATGATGATAAATATTAGGCCTACAAATTATTCGTTAAGCTATTAGTCAAGTCTTATGAGTTAAGCCAATGATGCAATATATCACATCTATCATTTCTGTTATCGTTTCAACTTTCAAAGATTTAAGATTTCTAGCTAGGTAAGTTGAAATTGTGGGAAAGACCTAAAAATATCCTAAAAGCCTACATTTGTTTAGTAAAAAATTGTTTTTTTCACCCCTGTAAAACAACTCAGCGTTCCGTATGAATTTCAAACATTACCTATTTTTGGCGGGGTGAGAGGGCTGTAGCTTCTCCCAGCAAAGGCTGGGAAAAAACAGCTAGTGGAACTGTGTTCCTCGCGCCCGCTCCCCCTCAAATAATATATCATATAAAACGTAATCGTGTACATAGAAAGATCAGTACGAGGAGCATCTGGGAGAGTTATAAAATTTTAAACGGCTGTTTCTGAGGTCGTCGGGACAATTTTATAGATGAGTAGATCTGATAGCAAACTATTTGGTATTCGATGGACTGGTAGCATGCAATGCCATGCATGGTCAGTTGACTATGAACTCCCCAATGGGTTTAACTTTTAATAGATATACATAACATAGTACATAACGGCTCACTGGGTCAGGAAGCACAGATGCTTGTTTAAGGCCCATTTCCTCCTTCCTCTCTATGGTATTATTAATCGTTGCCTTTTCATGGCGCATCAATTGGAGCCGGCGCGGATTCAAGAATAACCTTCCATCACCCTGGGATTTTTTCCTTCAAAGCCGTCAACACTCAGTATTCCAAGGTGGTCACCTGAGACTTTCTACTTCATTAGTTGTGACTTGACGCCATTCTACAGTGTATTTCTTTTATGCCACAGAAGTAAACTTGAGCGTTCTGATTGGCTTGAACATAATTCATTTACATGTATAGAAAGATTTATTGTACTATCCATTAAATCGTAATATTGAACCGAAGTCGATCGAAAGCTGCTGTAGTCCATTGGTTATGGTGTCAGGTTTAAGATCTTGACGTCCTAGGTTCGATTGCTGCTCGCGTCACTTTTTTAGATTTAATGCTGGGGTAGTAGGTACAGGGTTTGGGTTATGGTAAGCAATTAGATAAAAAGTTAAAGTTAAAAACTGTCGGAAAAAATACAAATGGGCGGACCAGCTAAATTCTTTATACTCCACTTGGCTCTTTCCACGTATATGTACCGGCAGTGGTTAAAGTGGGGAGGAACGCGGGGGAACTACGTTCCCCTAGCTCTCGTTTTTCTGAGGAGCGTTCCCCCGCTATGGACCCGTGCTAAATACTATGAGACCTGTGTTTTACATTAGAGGGGGAGGACAGATAACTTGTTAGCGTTCCCTTTGCTCTCAATCGCCACTTTAACCACTGGGTACCGGTGTTAAATAATGATAAGTAGATATATCGCGTTGTATTGTATTGCATCATGCGACTTCATTGAGTAAATGTAAAATAAATTAAAGCTTTACATCAGATTACATTAGAGTAATAATTTAAAATAAATTAAATAGTAATTCAACGTCCAGTGTTAGCACTAGTTCTTGCAGCAAGAGATCACTTTCTCACAATTCAATCGTTCTATAATTGAGTTGCAGCCTTCAGCAAACTAAATACTTTAAATTCTAAACCTTAATTTCTTAGATCAGCATTGTCGCCTGTAACTGCACTTTGAAACACACATTCTGTACAACTTGAAATGCTAGCAGAATTCGGAAAAGAATACAGAAAATTTCGGCCACCTAGCATGGACATTGATAAACGCTAAATATAGTTAAGACATAATAAGTAAAAAAGTGGCTTAATTGTTCTGAAGTTTGGATGGTTTGCTTTAGATTATTTTTTCAGCTGACGTACTGTCTTTTCCATTTTATAGCAGGATATCATTTCTCCGTACTCGTACACTGTAGCTTCTGCTACGGGCAGTTCGCTGCGTTCACTCTCATTTGGCCGCGCACGTGTCACTGTCTCAGGTTTCTCACAAGTCCTGTCCACAGTTTCGAATTTTAAAGATTCTACAATTGCAGACATCTTAGGCAGAACAAATGTCTTAGTAGCAGACTCTGCTGTGGAGTCGTCAACTACGCTATCAACACCTTGGATGGGTACAGAAGACTCTGCTATAGGGTCATCAGCAATGGCATCAACACCTTGGATGGGTACAGTAGATTCTGCTATAGGGTCATCAGCAATGGTATCAACACCTTGGACGGGTACAGAAGATTGTGCTATAAGGTCATCAGCAATGGTATCAACACCTTGGATTGGTACAGAAGGCTCTGCTATAGAGTCATCAGCAATGTTATCAACACCTTGAATGGGTACAGATGATTCTGCTATAGAGTCATCAGCTATGTTATCAACACCTTGGATGGGTACAGAAGATTCTGCTATAGAGTTATCAGCAATGTTATCAACACCTTGGATGGATACAGAAGGCTCTGCTATAGAGTCTTCTGCAATGTTATCAACACCTTGGATGGACATAGAAGATTCTGCTATAGAGTCATCAGCTACGCTATCAACACCTTGGATGGGTACAGAAGATTCTGCTTTAGAGTCATCAACGACGGTATCAACACCTTGGATGGGTACAGAAGACTCTGAAACCCTTTCTTCTTCTAAATGCAGCTGCAATTCTAAAGCGGGCGATGACACTGGCGGAAAAGCCAAAGTGATAGGATTTTCTATTGGCTGATATTCTGTGATGATTGTGTTTTCGTCCAGACTACTAATCACAGAACCTTCAGAAATACTACATTCCAGCAGTAGCGGTTCAACAGGTCGTATTGAATCTGATTTGTTGAGATCGACGGATATTTCTCCATCCAAATCATCCTGATTCTGACACACTGGCGTAACTATAGCTTCAATAACCCGATCTGTTATTGGTTGTTTTTCAGAAGTTTGTGTACTATTCAAATCGTCTAGAACTATCTGATTTTCAGAATCTGACTCCAACGTACGGGGTGGAGATAATAAATCGGATTTTTCTAGTTTTTGAAAATCTACATTAACTTCATCATCCAAGATGTTTTCCGTTACATTTACTGGGATATAAGTCTCATCAAGTAGTGGGAGTTCAATAAGCTGAACGAGGTTACAGGAACTTGAGTCAGTCAATTGAGTTGAAGTGCTGCCAACTGTCAGGTCACGGCCCTCGTTGAGCTCATTTTCTACGTTTTCCTTCAAAGTAAATGAAGTTATCTCAACTGAAGAGTTCAGATTCTTCTGTGTTTCCTCTTGAACTCCAAAATCAATTAGCAGTTTAGTGTTAGTTGTGGACATCGGTTGAATAATTCCTGTAGATACCTCTGCAACAGCCACAGGAGATTGATTTTCCTCATTTACCGAGACGTCGACGTCTGCCCTATGCGATGACTTGTCTGAATCGTCAGGCGAAGTTTCATATCCTTGCCCAATAGGAAGTTCTATTGCCGTCGTTGCTTCTTTGATCATCTGAGACTTTTCTGCCTCTGCAACAGAATTCAAAGATCCTTCAAAAGCTGAATTGAGTATTGTAACTTCTGCACCAAGTTCCGTTGAAGTTGGATGTTGAGATGGAGCCGAAACTGGTAAAGAGAATTGTGATTGCATGAGGACTGATGGAGACGGAATATATTCAGATTCAGTTGAATTGACTAAGACTGTTGACACGTAAGAAGTCGACATGGACATGAGTGGAAAGGGTGGCGGGGAAGGTGGTGGAGCATCATTTGGAACTTCGAAGGTCCTCATTAAATCAGTATCATCGTTTTCTGATCTAGTTGTCGTATCAATATTAGGAACATCAGCGGAAGCGGTAACACTATCTTGACAAATTGTTGTCTCGTCCGTTATTGCCGTAGATCTTGACTGAATTTGAGAACTGTCAGTCGAAATAGAATTTTGCGGAGGGATTATTTCTACTTCTGTCATTATTGTTGTCTTGGTGACATTCCATTCAGTCGAAATTGTCTTTCTTCGCGTTTGACTGTTGCTACGGGATCTCGCTCGTCCCTTCTTAATTTGCCTGATCGTGATTGGTGGGGGTTTGTATGTGCTGCCACCCGGTTGTGTCTGTGGATCCTTTATTTCAATTCCTCCGTGCAGAACTGGAGCGACCCTAGAAAGCCTCTTTGTATTGGAAAGATTGTGCATCGAGCTTGAGCGAGCTTGTCCACTGTCAAGCTGATCATCTGATTTTGTTGATAACGTTATTGGGCCAGACGGATTTCTAATTTCTTTTCCAGCATCTCTATTTCCAACTTTTCCTCTACTCCTCGCCAATCTTTCTTTTTCGGCATTCGAATTCTGTCTTCCAATTTCATCCACTGAACTTGTACTCGACAGACTCTGCATCCTTCTACTATCACTGATTGCTTCATTCATAACAGCTGCCTTAGTTGAAGTGTGAGCCGCAAGCCTTTCTTTTTGCTTCTCAACTGAAGAACTTCTAGTAAGATTTCCGCATGAAGCCGACATTCCCGCTATTCCCGTAATCGTGTATGGAATGGTTTGCGGCCCAGACAGTCTACCGGTTGACCTTTCTATGGACTGTCTGGATGCTGATCTCCCGTGTCCTTCGCCTCGTGCAGCTGACAGCGACATCTGGTATTCCGGATCAGCGTGCCAGTGATACCCTGAGTGTGTTTTCAGGCCTGGCTGCGCGGGCAGGGTCGAGGTCGAAGCTCGACGTACGGATATATTATCACCGGAGTCTGCGTAGTCGATTCTATCAGAGGCGTCTGGACCGCTCTGAGCGCCGCCCGCGTCTAGACAGCTGCGCCTCAGCGGGTGGTCGCAAACAGTCTTGTGCGAGATTTGAGCCAGTGACGTCACTGTGGTGAAGTTTATATCAGCAGTTGATCTGTGCAGTGTGCCTGAACTATGACCTCCCGAGCTGGTGTCATTGAGACTTTCGACCATGCTCCTATGGCGCATCAGTTCTATTTGCTTCTCGTTAACTTTTCTCAGAAAGTCGCTAACATTTTGCGGCTGATATCCGGCGCTGCCGTATCTTCCCTTCCTCTCACTCACAGAGTGGCTTCTCGCGGCGTCTAGACTGCTGTCTGAGTCGTGTACAGTTTGTTGCGATGTTGAGTATTTCAAACACGACTTTAAAGGTTTTTCTTGCTCCCGTTTTGACTTAGAACTAGAACTTCTCGACTGTCTTTCATCGGTACTTTCAGAGCCGATTTGTTTAGTTTCGATTGCAACATTACTGTTGATGTTATTAGCCACCCTTCTTAATGCCCCTCTATCATCCTTATGTTGAGATACTCCCGCCGAGATAGAATTGTTGACACTGCTCCCCACAGGTATATTGAAATCCAAGTTATTGCACTCAGAATTTACTGAATCTACTAGATCTTTTCCATCTTGTCTAATGCTTAAATTGATATCTGCATTTCTTGCCGGAGCATAATTACCGTAATCGTTTGATCTGCCACTAATGAGTAGAGTACTCCTGGTGTTATGGCTACCATTGCTACTGTTGCTTATACTTCTAGTATAGCTATTCCGCGCGGATGAAGAATCATTTGTCTTGGACTCTAGCCCAAGAGGAGCATTTGACACACTGGAGTGTCTCTGGGACATACTGTGAATTGATCGATTGTTCCCCTGTGTCAGTGTCGTCGGCCTTGCTATATTCCCATTTAAAAATGACTCATTTCGGTTGTGGTCATTCAAATGTTTTAACAATTGCCGAGACTCCACAGCAGCATTGTGAGTTTTGTGTCCATTCAGCAGGTGATGACAAAGCATGCTCAGCTTTACGCCAAACAGAGACCAAGGATCGTCATCCGGGGTTCTTCCTTCGAACAAATTATCGCCTGATATTTGGTTAGCGTTCAGTACATCCAACCTACTGTTGTTATTGTTGTATGTATCTGATTCAATTACGTATTTATGTTCAAGAACAAATCCTGATCCTGGATCCTTAGTTTTATTACCACTCCTACTACTGGATTGACTTCTTTGAGTTTTCTTATTGGCGACCTGATCTTTTTCCTTCGCCTTTCTTTTTCCATCTGTCTCATCCTTCAGTGTCTTTGCTCCAGACGTCTTCTTGTCTTGACCCTTTTCCTTCTTTACTTTCAATTTCTTATTGCTCTCTTCTTTAGGCATTATTTCAAGTGATCGTGTATTTGTTTCGGAATGAGCTTTCTCGCATTCTAATGGCAAAGAAATATCTACGATTTCTGTTCTTTCTTCTCCTTGAAGCTCATTCGCCGTGACTTCTATTCCTAACCCGTCCGGTTTGAAGAAGTCCAGCACTATCGGCGGAGGTCTGTTATCCGAGGATTCAAACAGGGCCGGGACAGTCTGCGAAGGGTTTACATCAGAGTGACTCGTTCTATCCTTACGAGTTGTATTCCTTGATCTATGCGATGATTTGTCACGACTCTTAGTAATATCATCAGAAGCGACAGTTGATTTGAGTTTCTGCTCTGATTCAGAATTCTGCTTGTTTGGCACAGAAGTGTTACCTCCAAAATCAACTGTAATACATAGACATAAAAACAAGTCAGTGCACATCCATTGTAATGCATAGACCTATGTACAAGTATGTTCACATCCACTGTAAGAAAAAAGTAAATGCTAATTTTAAATGATTTGGAATGAGCTCGCTTGTAGTGAAATAACAAACCATAAGTATATAAATACTGTTCATTTTCGTGTTGTTTTTCCCATCAACATAGGATTCCATAGTCTGATTTGCACTCATAACTCAAGAAGCCAACATTGGAGGCACCTATGAACTATGAAGGAATACCAAAATTCACACTCACATTGAAGTAGAAATTTTTTAGAATCAGTTATTATTAATTTCGTTTTTCAAAGAATTCCCAAAGCTTCAAGTATGTCATCAAACTTCTTTTCTTGAAGAGAAGGCTTTTAGGTTTCTGACTTGGCCTTAAAACCTATATCACTGATAGTAGATGCTATCAAAATATTATTTTTCTCTTCTCATCAAAGAATAAAGTTGAATTTTCCATTTAAATGCGGAATTAAGTTAGAAAGATATTTTACGTTGTATTTGTCTCATACAAAATAGACGAAAGAGGATTAGGCAGAGGGGCTAGAGAAAGAAGTATATATATATATATATATACACACATATATATATATATATATATATATATACATGTTTATATATATATATATCATATACATATACAAATATATATATATATATATATATATATATATATATATATATATATATATATATATATATATATATTGTAGTGTTCTTCCTTTCGGATGAACACTCCTGTGGTCAGTGGGATAGCCTTGTGTGTGAGTTAGCTGTCGATGCACGTGTGACCAGTGAACCGTGGAGGTTAGGATAGGCTGATATAGTTAGTTTACCTGGAGGGACAGACCGATTACGATTTAGCAGTGGGAGTTACCCTTTAGGAGGCGTTGTGAACAGCCATGTGTATGTTAGTCTCGTGAGATTCATAAGTTTGAACTCGTCTCGCCAAGATCTTACGGAGTCGTAAGGTAACCTCCATTTGTAGAGTTTTTGTATTCGGTCACAAATTTGTAGCCCTTAACTTTATATTCTGTGTTTTACTTTAGTGTTATTGCAATGTAGGTTATTATTGTAATCGAGGCTTTCATCTGAACTGATTGCGGGTCACGCTGGCTACCAGGGAGCATTTAATCGAGGCTTTCATCTGAACTGATTGCGGGTCACGCTGGCTACCAGGGAGCATTTAATCGAGGCTTTCATCTGAACTGATTGCGGGTCACGCTGGCTACCAGAGAGCATTTAATTGAGGCTTTCATCTGAACTGATTGGGGGGTCATGCTGGCTACCAGGAAGATTTTAATTGGGGCTTTCATCTGAACTGATTGCGGGTCACGCTAGCTACCAGGGAGCTTTTAATTGAGGCTTTCATCTGAACTGATTGCGGGTCACGCTGGCTACCAGGGAGCTTTTAATCGAGACTTTCATCTGAACTGATTGCGGGTCACGCTGGTTACCAGGGAGCCTTTAATTAGGGGGTTCAAGTTAATCGATAATTTAGTTGAGACTGACAAGTCGTTACCGTTGGTATTAATCTTGCGTACTTTGAATGTGAACTTTGATAATAAAAAGAGTCTAAAATGGAACATCTGTGTGAGTCTGATACTGCGTAATATCATTGCTCTCGGTATCTTCCTCTATTTATCTCCCATATCTCCTTGGTATTCTCCTAGCGTTCCATATCTTTCTTAACTGATTTGCATAGCTTTCTAGCATAATAATTCCCTCGCACTTCATTCCCTTCCCTGCCGAGTAGAAATATAAAATAAATATAACAATAAACAATATATATATATATATATATATATATATATATAATGCAGAAAGAGCTCAGGCTTGTAGTATACGAGATCATAATGACCTGGTCTGCTATCGAATGAATCCAGCACTTCTTCAATATCTCTCTCTGTATAGATCAAGTCACCCGGAGATTCTCTTGCAGCTTCGTTTCTTCGGTGAGGCGTATTTTCTCGTTTTTCCTCCTTTTTTTTCTTTTTCTTCCTTTTATTCAGTGGATTCCACTGCTCAGCAGTGAATTGTATAGTGCCTGAAAATTACAGAATAAACATAAAATTGCAGTGAAAATTGGTATTAAGAGACCTGTATTGTTTTTAGTAAATCTGCGCATTCATGTATATCAGACCTTTACCTGTACACTCTTGCAGATGTTTCTTACTTTCTACTGTACACCTCTTCACCATATGCATTGAATCCCAGTTTAGGTGTGGAGTATGGTCATTATTGTAAAATTCTCTTGCAATTTCTAAAGCCTAGGCCCTAACCAACAGAATGAATGCCCCTTTTGACGCTGGTTATCGGATCTTGGTGCTTTGTGGCCTTTTACAACACGTGCAGGGCGCGGTTGGTCTATTCTTCAGTAACTCGGACACAACACGGGTAAAGCGTTCTATTGTACTGATTTACCATAACTTTCGCACAAATGTTACTCTTGCTTGGGTTGCATATCGTAGGTAATTGTTTATTTCCTTAGATTTTATAGCTTGGATAATGTTTGCTGATTAGAAGTACGCCTCAAACAAAGAATGCACTGAACGTTATTATGAGAGTTGAGCCCCAGACAGTAAAACATAAAGCTCAGTGTTCAAATCCTGTTAGCTACGACGGACTTCTTCAAAGGGTTATGATGAATTGAATAAATTGTGATCAAAGATCCCAAAAATTAGTTGAGTACTTCTCTGACGCGCTAATATCTTGCGGTTGAGCATAGGCAAATTCTCCCCGCATTTACCGTTAAACATAAATTTACACTGCGCACTTATCAAGTTTATTTTATTGTCAAAATCAACAATATTAAACATTTCGAGTACTCATCTAGTTAAAATGTAGGCAATGGTTTTTTTTACCGTGAAGCAAATGACATTAACTTAATAATATTCTTTTTAATACAGTAACATAGACCAAAGATAAAGATATTGAAAACGTTGGTCTGGACTACGCTATTATATGGATGTGAAACATGGACCTTAAGGAAGGAAGATATTGTGAAGAGGAATGGAGAGGATTAGCTGGACCCAAAAGGTTACAAATGAGGAAGTTCTGGAGAGAGTTGGTAAGATAGACAGTTGATAAATGTATTGAGAAATAGGAAGGAGAGTTGGATAGGACACATTCTAAGGAGGGGGGAGTCTAATAAAAGAGGTCATAGAAGGTAGAATGGAAGGAAAACGAGGCAGAGGCAGGCCGAGGTTAGGTATGTTAGATGATTTAAATACCCACTCATATGTGGAAATGAAAAGGAAGGCGGAAGACAGAGAAGAGTGGATGCGTTATATACCATGGATCTCCCAGTAGGCAGTGCACTAAGAGAGAGAGAGACGACAGGCTTACATTAAGCTGAAATGATTTATTCAGTAGACTAAATCTATGAACACGTTTGGGCCCATAGAGCACTCTGCGTGGTTACAGCAAGATTTCCTCATAGTAGTGTAGAACAAGTGCTTGATAGGAGTGCAGTGTAAGCACTTCAATTTATCGATTGTTCTAGCGAAACAGTCATTTACACACCGAGTTCTACACACATTTTGTCGACATTGGCCTGAGGTCTGAACTATACAGGCATGACGGCCGTGTGGCTTCTATAGGCAAACAGTTTAGGGCAAGATTTACCGCCAGTTTTTCCTGTTTCTGAGATGGCATTTATAGTGCTATAGTGACGAGCTAGTCCCAAATTTGAATTCTGCACCTACTAATCTACATGTATAAACCCCAGCTGATCATGCCTCTCGTGCATTTGTTCATATGATTTTGATAAACTAATTATTTCGTTTTTGCTCTATTTCCTCCTACTGCACTTAGAGAGTCTAATGAAAAAGAGACCAGTGAAAATATAGCGATTTTAGCGCAGCACTCTTTAAAATGGAAGATCGATTAGAAGACAACTTAGGCCTATTCAGTATCATTGAATTTCTTTTACTGCATCTAACAAGCTAGTCACGTAGTCTTCGTCATATCCATCTCTAGGATCAGTTACCCTCATTCAATAAATAGTTATGAGTCTTGAATTGCAATTCGAATGTACCTATATTAGTTGACTCTTCAAAACATGTTCAATCATTAATTGGATCTTAAACTGATCAATAAATAGTTATGACTCTTGAATTGCAATTGAAGTGTACATGTACCTATATTAGTCGACTCTTCGAAACACGTTCAATCAGTGATTGGATTATTCTTAAGGTTAAACTGATCTACCCAAACTGTAGTAGCGAAGTATGCGCACCAGTAGATAACAAATTTCTCTTATATCCAAGAACTGGTCTGTCTACGTTAAGCTGTCTTACATATTACAAGTGAAGAAGCGTTCAGGATTAACGCATTGACCTACACTTATAATAAATAAATAATAAAATATTTACTGTGTGCCCATATAATTTCGGTAATACAGTTGCAAAGTAGGCCCACACTGCTTACAGCTTTAGCTAGAACTTTCTAGAGATGCCCTAATTAAAACGTTTAAATTTCCTACATGTAAGTATAAATAACACAATTTATAAGCACTACGCAATATATAGGGCTCTAGTTATTAATTACTAATTTATATTAATTGGAAATTATAATAAATAACTTTTAATAATAATAGTTAAAGTAAAGCTAGTGTTAATGTCAGTTTTCTCACTCGAAAGCGATGTCAGTGACGGGCGAGACCAGGATTTGAACCCCGCACATAGCCTACTGATCCGCGGTAGAATGACTTATTGACATCTCAACCGGCTCCAGTCAGTGGCGATGTATTAATTATTAATAAATTTATTTGTTATTAATCTATTTCGAGTATTTATTATTATTATGAGTAGCCTAGTTAATTATTAAGAATTAGTTATTCATTACTAATTACTATTAAATAGTTCTAAAGTAAAACTTTACATCTTTACTATTATGCCATATTGCTATATAAATATACCTTATCGGGTTATCCTACTTGTATAAAAAAAGTGCTGTTGGAACTTAGAAGCTACAGAGAAATATGATATATCTGCGTTATAATTGAGTCAGAATCTACTTCTAACATTTAGAAAATAATAGCGCAATTAGTACTATAGTTTTAAATATATCCGCACAGGAGCACCTATTGTGAGCATGCTAATATATAATGCAGGCATACATGTAGGCCTACTATTGATACGTGCAGATATCGCTGCCTGACACAGAAAGGTAATAACAGGGAACCCGCAGTATCCTGCAGTCTTCTGTATGAAAGGAAAATCAATAAGGTCTATATCACTCTATGGAACGCAGGAAATGCACGCAGCCGACATCAATGCGAATAAATAAAAACTGGTACCAACGAACAGACGCCATGAAGTTTGAATAAGATAACAGAGAAAACATATAATTGTTAAAGAACAGCGGTTATTTACTAAACTAGCAATACAGTAGCCGCCGAAAAACATGTAATAATATTTTTTCTTCGTTAAGTCTAGTGTAACTATACATGTAGCGATAATCTAATAATTTTCAACTGTACATAATTCAGCTGCTTCTTTGTCAGCGAAACTATGCTATCTGTTTACGATGTATCCTATGCAAATACAGTAAAAGTGAACAGAAATAGGCCTATGTAGAAGAATTTCAACACACAGCTTCTTTCACAAAATAAGGGAAGATCAAAGTGCACTATTGTCCCAAGCTCTAAAATAGTGATACATGTAGGATGTGAATGTCAGAGTCAGAATGTCCCAAAGTCACAAAATTCGTCATAGAGGTTGATATAGTATGAATGAAGCTCGACTCTCATAACTCTATGTAACATGACGAAACAAATAATACTTAGGCCACCCTATATAATCTTTTAAAAATTCACGTACCTTCGCTTGCTATATAAAAATAGTGCATGAGTGAAATTCAGATGGGGACAAAAATACACCACATATTGAAATCTCAATAACTTCGTAAAAGCTAAAGATATATTCACAAAACTTTCAAGTCTTAAAGAGGAGTAAGTTCTACATCTACTATATAAGTTAGGGTAAGTTAGAGAATAACAAAAATTAGTTGCAGAATATTCTCTTACAAAAAAGTTACAGAATGTTCTCTTACAAAAAAGTTACAGAGTTTCTACGATAAATAAACATATTTTAAACAAGGCTTATTGAGCAGGTAGTGCTTTCGTTTGAGTTAATTATTGCTACTGACAAGGATTAGTTATCACTGCTGTCAATTATATTTGAGTAGATGCTCAAAAGTGAGTATTCTCCGAGAGAATTAATCCCCTCTATATAGCAACCCTTTTACAATATACAGGCGCTATATATATATATATATATATATATATATATATATATATATATATATATATATATATATATATATATATACAATATACATATATATATATACATAATTTTATACATATATATATATATATATATAAGTCGTATTTTGATACGCTAAACTAGTTGATTTTTGTCGAGGCGCTTAAACAACTTCAATTCAAAAGTGCATCAACAAGATGCTGTAGATATGAATCTTATTACAGTATTTCCAATAATTCTTATTTCTATTTGAATATATATTTAATGTGGAAGAACATTTACGCCACAGTTATCATCTCTCACTTAGTGCACTGTCTATGGAATATAACGTCTCCACTCTTCTCTATCAAATAAACATATTTTTGCCTGTGAATATTTTTCCACGAAATTTGCGGTTAGATGTAAAAGCTCCTCTGAAAGAAGCCTGAATACACTGTGAAAATATGCTGATATTTTAGAAGGTTATTTTAGCTAAGCTTTATTCAGGGTGTTTGTTTTGTCCCAGGCTGGTTAACGAAATAATCGACCATAAAATTATTATGTATAAACTCTTTGCCAAGCCAAATACATTAACTTAATAAAGTTACTGTAGATTAAATTTTATAAAATAGGCTTAGATTATGGGAATAAAGACTAGCTCGAGCTAGAAATGTACTGTATATACAAGATAATATAGATTTGCTACAGTTTTAGCATCTATAATAAGATCTTGATACAATGTTCTCTTTTGACTTATTATTCAACTATTTTAATAAACAATTTTTTAGTCAATCTAATACATTTAAAATCGAATTATGTACTTTTTAAAATTTATACAACGTTACCTAAATGCTTCCACTTTGATCCTCTTTCACATAAAGCAATGTATAATTCACTTTATTAATCAATTTCTAACTAATTTTTACTTAATTCATTTGACAAATCCTTTGCAGGAGACTCTCTTCTCTAAGTCTTACCAGAAAGTGTTAACTAACTCTAAGGATCTCTTCTTAAATCTATATCATCTCGTTTAATGCAAGTGAAATTATTTTAGGTCGCAATAATTCGATAGCCTTAGAACTTAATAGGTTTATATATACTTAGTCTTATTCATAATACAGCGCATAAAGCTATGTTTATTGAAGAGATAATACAATTACTTAAGTTTAATTAACATAAGAGGCCACTTCCACGTTTCAGTAGCATAATAAAAAGATTAAACAAATTACGGCTTCGTGAAATCACGAATAGTCACTAGTTATTATCTGAACATCGAAAAGTTCAAAAAGTGTTATTATTGAATTGTAATTCTTAAGCTGCTTTTTATCACTTATGCATATAAAAATTTAATGTGAAGTTCATATAGAAGAGAAAAATACTAAAAAGGAGCTAACTACAAATTAAAGAAGTATCTTAATGAGTGTATATTAATAGCTAAATCTTGTAGTTAGCTCCTTTTTAGTATTTTTCTCTTCTATATGAACTTCACATTAAATTTTTATACGCATAAGTGATAAAAAGCAGCTTAAAAATTACAAATCAATGACTCGTCAAGTAAATAATTCCGGTAACAAACGGGAAAGCGATAAGTTAATTGAATCCAGATGAAATTATATTTACATGAAGAAACAATAGATCGCATGCGTGCACTTTCAAGCACAGATATAAATATTGGCCTACGTATGGATATTATACACGTGTATGTGCAGGCCTACATGTATGTTGATAATAGGGAGGTTATAGACATGTATATGTATAATATACATATACAATGTATATATATATATATATATATATATATATATATAATATCTATGTCTACATGTATATGATAATAGGGAGATTATTGACATTTATATATAAGTTTACATGTATGTGGATAATAGGGAGGTTATAGACATCTATGTGTAAGTCTACATGTATTTGAATGGTATGAATGTTAAAGCCTACATGGGATGCGATGAGCTGGTGGATTGTTGTTCGACAGCGGAACAGTAGGTGCAGGGTTCAGCTCCATTGCCGTTCCCGTCACTTATATGCTACTCGAGCAGGAAACTGACGTTAAACTTCGCTATGGCTTAAAATGCGCATGTAATTAATATGACAAAATTTAATATTAACAAAATATAATTAATATCAATTGAAAATCTGCATAGAATGTAAAGAAATTTAGGCTGAAAAACTGTAATATAAATAGTATTAGACTCGTATCTAAGCAGAAATAGGACTGCTTGCAATACAAATAGGGCCTACGAATATAAGCAGAAAGATGCTTAGAATCATGCATTTATTTACAGTCACTGCTATTTGAGAGTACTCTTGTTATTTGTTTCCCATATTACTGTAGTAAATTTCATACCTGCTAGAGTTCGAAGCATTCTGAATTATGGCACTGCAGTCACTGTCTTTGTCGAGCCTGCTACTGTATCTTACTTGTCACCAGCTATATGCTTTTTCCACAACTTTCTTGCTTAAAATTGCGTCTGATATGTAGTCTAAATTACGCCATACAACTAGCCTACGTGAAAGTATGCTACTGAATAATCTAGTAACTACACGACAAATAATATTTAGCTTCACTTTAATGATCTTAGTGTAACATCAATATACAACTACATAATTCACAAAATTAATAAATAAAAACATAATATTTCTTCTTTTCACCACAATATCTCATTAAATTTGTCTAAGCAGTTTTGTTTATCAAAAGTGAAATAATTCGTTCAGCATCGTGGCACTAATAGTTAATATTTCAGACAGCGTTACGGTGCGCTGTTTGTTAGTAATTACGATTCAGGAGAACTCGTATTAAAACAGCTTAATTGCAAATAAGAAACAAACGATTGATCTAGTTCAGCGCTCAGGTAGAAAATCATTAGAAATGTGAACGTGCTTGTTTCAACAACAGGCAAATTTGTTACGTTACGCTACACTCTATAGGCTCGACGCTATATGTAGGCTTTAGTCTTATCAAAGAAAAGAGCAAAAAATCTTGAGATAGTCTAGCCTACTGACTGCGTAATCAAAGTGATTGAATAAAAGTGGTAAGAGAGAGAGAGAGAGAGAGAGAGAGAGAGAGAGAGAGACAGACAGACAGACAGACTGACAGACAGACAGAAAAAGCGACTGACTGAGTGAGACAGATGATAGAAAGATATATTTAGAGAGAGAGAGAGAGAGAGAGAGAGAGAGAGTGGGAGGAGAAGACAAGAAACAGAGACTGTGTATGTTTGTGTGTGTATATCTCTGTGTGTGTGCGTGTATGTGTGTGTCGTGAAAATGAGATAGGGGAGATATAGAGAAATAGAGCGAAAGAAAGAATAACAGAGCTTATGAGAGAAACAGAGATCGAGAAGCACTTAATAAACCGATTATAAAAGATAGACTAGAGAGCTGGAATATGTGCCTAGAACACGCTCTAACAAAACTGAAACCCTCAAGTGCTCATAGTCTCCGGGTTTGCTGAGTAATTTAAATTAATTTTTAATAATGCTAGTTATATACAGTAATCATACAGATAGCCTCTTCTAGCTAGACAAATAAATATTTTAATGAATTTGTTTTAAAGAAGAATATTTGGGTAAATATGAGTAAATATGATTCATTTACTGCATTCTCAGGATCCAGAAGGATCAAGAGGGTACGAAATATGATCGATCTATTGTTTGATCGATCTAATAAACCCATTATTATAGGACTGCTTGATCGATCAATTTGAGTAATTTACTGGTAACACACTTCATTACCTCACCTACTTACGATGCTTAGCGGATTTCTTGACGCAACATTCATCAACAGGTAAGCGTTTTCGCACAGGTAAAACTACGCACACGCCTAATAATGCCAGAGCCGCTTCCTCATGTAACAATCCCACATCCGATGCCTGCTGTGTACAGGCAGGATGAAACAGCTGACGCTCGTGATTAGTAGAGCAATATATTCTGCATAGAGACGTTAAGTAGCGTAACTAATATATTCTGCATAGAGATGTAAAATAGAGTGTTGTGTCCGGGTTGTTTGAAGAATTGACCAACCGGTGACTGCACATGTCGTAAAATGCGACTAAGACACTAAGATCACACCAACGTCAGAAGGGGCATTTGGTTGGTGAGCGCCTAGGCTCCAGAAATTGCTACAGAAATTTAAACGAATGGAAAAGTCTCAAAAATGGGATTGACTGATGGATGACTGATTGACTGATTGACTGATGGAGTTCAAATCCTGGGCTCGCCCAACACTGATGTCACTTTGGAGAGATGAAACTTAACAGTGCAACGTAATAAAACTGTTGGTGGTATGTTACTTTATAACGGAAATGTCATATGTCATATTTCATGTAGGACAGACAGGCCGTATTTGAGACAGTATATTCGTATCCCGAGCCTAGTTAAACTGTGATTTAAGGGAAGATGATGATGATGAGATGTTAAATAGAGTATCTAATATATTTTACGTCAAGATGTCAACAGGAAAGTGTTTTCAGGGAATTCAAATCAAAGGGGGCACTGCACGGCATGTGGTGGTTGGATGCTAAGTAATCAATGGATTGTAACATTTGAAATAGCCTATGCAGACTTAGAAAATTGTACATTTAAGTTTATATTGTTAAATAAGATACCTAAGTTAACTGGCAGAGCCAGTGACACCATCAATCAGATAAGCATGTGCATCAGTGTGTGAGGAGTTCAAATCCTGGGCTCGCCCAACACTGATGTCACTTTGGAGAGATGAAACTTAACAGTGCAACGTAATAAAACTGTTGGTGGTATGTTACTTTATAACGGAAATGTCATATGTCATATGCACAGAGGGAGACGGAGGCGTCATGTTAGTCGAAGCTGAGGATGGTTTAGGGGCGGCCTAAGGGGCCCACCCAGTCATAAGCCGAATCCTCCAAGAATATATCAAAGGGAATGTATTAAGAGTATACACAAGGAATGCCAGATGATTTCAAGATCCACTGGTATGGGGACATCAAGAGAAAAACATAGCATAGAAAAAAGCGGAGGCTTGCATTCTAACATGAAAGACTATATATTTCTAGTAATCATCGGATCTCCATCAATTGAACTTCGCGAACCACTTAGGGTCTATATAGAGTTTTACTGTTTCCTCTGAGTAGATATTTTAATCTTACGAAATATGTGAACATTGCTAATTTATTGCTAAAAATAGGCTGCATACATGCAAAATACTTTCAAAAGAAACAGCTAAAATATCAAAGGCTTCAGCCGTTGTATTAAAACGTACATGAAAAAGTTTGTTGCCGTACTATTTTGCAGTCAAGAAATATTTGGATATATAATACACTAGCAAAATTCAACTGATTACTGGCAAATATTCTATATATATATACATATGTATATGTAATATATATATATATATATATATATATATATATATATATATACTATATATACTATATATATATATAAATTTATATTTAGAGAGAGAGAGAAAGATTGAGAGAGATTATGATTGGAAGGAGTATACATATTCGGTGAAAGTGAGCAATTGTGGCGTTTATTGAAGAAGCCATACATAGGCCTACAACATAAAATATATATTGTACAAGTGTATAAATATTTTGTATACACTGAGTAGACTTTTTTACCCCTACGCCAGGAATTCACCGCTATAAGCTAAATTGTCACTGCAATTGTCCTTGATTGCGTCAGAGTCATAGTCTGGGTAATAATTTGATGGTATGTATTACATGTAATAATTTGATAGTATGTATTACATGTAATAATTTGATAGTATGTATTACATGTAATAATTTGATAGTATGTATTACATGTAATAATTTGATAGTATGTATTACATGTAATAATTTGATAGTATGTATTACATGTAATAATTTGATAGTATGTATTACATGTAATAATTTGATAGTATGTATTACATGTAATAATTTGATAGTATGTATTACATGTAATAATTTGATAGTATGTATTACATGTAATAATTTGATAGTAAACGTAATGGTTAGTGAAATATTCCATGCAATATTTTTATTGTCAATGTAATAGTCAGTGTAATATTCTTTGTGATACTTTTATAGTCAGTGTAATAATCCGTGCAATAGTTTTACAGTCAGTGTAATAGTCAGTGTAACAATTCAAGTTTTGGTCGTTATTGGAGTACCAGAAGTACAGAACTTGCGTTAGCTACCTGAAGTATTAGACCTGTTGCTTGTATCAGAGCCCCTCTCCGCCTCCCCTCTAAAATATAGAGGATGTTGTTTTGTTCTGGATATTAGAAAAATACAAAAGTGCAACAACGTTAAGTTGTGCAAAACACGCCACAGTTACTTTAGCCTTCTCTTAAGCTTCGATAAAGTAACATTACCACAAATTTAGTGTTTAGACTATGTGGATTTAGGTGTAAGGTTTGCAGTATTTAAAAAAATTCGTATGTGCTAAGTATCACATAACTAGATATTTAAGTTATTAATAGAGTTATTTAATAGCTACTATTTCAGAGCCTTATTTCGCCACTCAGGAGCAACACACAAACAAACTACAAACGCAAGCATACTAATAAATATAAAAATATAGAAAAGAAAGAAATCGACGCTAACACAAGAAACACACAACTGCAAAAAGGATTACTTAAAATTAATCAAATGATTTTCAGCCAACATTCAAAGTAACCTGGCAATAACAACTTCTAGTCAACTGGATGTCATTAGAAATTTTGTGAACTTTCAGATCATTCTCTCAGACCTCTTTCAGAAAACAGACGAGAAGTCACTATGTCATTGGTGATTAGTCATTGGTGGGCAGATTGGTTGAGAAACAGTGAGCTAATATCTAGATCAATTATTTTTAAGTAGGCATTCAGGCAGTATACATGTAGGCCTATATTTAACTAGGTATATTAAACTATATTTCTTAGGCCGTTCACAAGTCAATATATCAAGTGGTTTATGAATTTCAAAGTGGCTATTAAACGTTTAGCAATGAAAGTCCAGTCTAATCCAGTTTAATCCATGTAGCTTCAATCATGGAAAAATTCAAATCATTCTAGACTTTTTATTAATGAATTATTAACGGGACTATATAAGTTTTTTTCTCAAGCGCCCGATAATAATATACTAATAATAATAATCTCCGACAATTTCTATACCGGTGTCATGGCCGGTGTCCGGTCTTCGAAACAGCTTTACAGGTTCCTGACAGGTTATTATTAATCCTTTCCATGGTTAATCATATCTTTGCTATTAATAGCGCCAATCGGCAGCAAGCTCCGATACAAGATTAACCTTCCATGGGCCCAAGGGAATATCCATCATTACTTGACTGACCTTGGCTTTGAACCCAGGCCACTTGTATCCGAGGCTAACACTCTAACCGTTATGCCATATCCCATCCCTTTATTATTACTGTTATTATTATTTCAGCCAGTACGAAACTTGAATCAGCGACCTTCACCTTACAGTCTTAGTGTAACGCGGAACACTAGCAGACAAACTAGACAATCACCTCTACTAGATGAGATGTGAAATAGACCAGGGCTGGGTAGATACCATGATCGGTTAGGCGTCAACTGGGAATCAGAAGAAAATTAATGCTCGCCCGTCGTTAATATGATTTAAGACAGAAGCTCGTATTATACTGGGCTTTAGCGTAGTCTTTTTTGTGAAGCCTTTTACATCAGCCGAGCGTACTCTGATATGAGCCTAAGGACTTGTAGGATTGGCAGTAGCTATTTGTTAGTATACTTCAAAAGTTAAGAGTAGTCCTACCTTCTGTATGTTTCATGGAGATATGACTAATTGCTCTAGAAATTTTTTTTACTAACTTTAAAAAATAAACTAAATCCGATCCTAGTTAAACTGGGATTCAAAGGAAGACGATGGTGAAAAACAAAGTATTAATAAACGAAATTACTTCAATAAAATAATGAAAACAAGTAAAAAAGGATAATACTATAAAAATAAATACTAAATAATAAAATAATAATAAATAATAACAAAATAAAAGATATAAACAATTTTAAAACAAAATTGGGAATGAATGCTCTGAAAACGCAGAATCCCCTCCATCCAAGCATATCACATAGACCTTGCACACAAATAAAAGAAGAAATCAGATTCTGTCCATGATATTATCTAAACCTGCCTATCCGAGGATGATTTGATTAGCGAATGAAATAAGATCTGGTTTGGAGTTGAACTCTGCGATCTCTGAGATATGGAACTGTAAACTCTTACAAATATTTGTAGGATAAATATTCGCAGTTGTAGGATAACATTCACACTGTCTTAAGACTCTAAGCAATTGAATGAAAATTAAATAAAGTATTTTCTATTTGTAAAGTATTTTCCGTATTTTAAATAGCTCTTAGAAAACTTTTATCTATAGAAGATTCCGTATATTAGTAGTGTGATATATATTCTCTAATTCGGTTGAAATGCGTATTTTTGCATTAAGACCTTGTCTACTTACTATGTTCATTTCCATAAAATGGTAGCAATGGGCTTAGCACATGAATTCCAAATCTTAGGTTGCCATGCATCAGAGTCAAATTTTATCACAAAATAAATTAAATTTGATCGAATCACAAAAGATTATACCGTTTCCATACCTGACCCAAAGAAAGTAAGAAAATTTATATTCCTATTGCAGCAGAACATACATGTACACACATTATAGTAAAATGATCAACTATGGTGATATCTATCACTGTAAATACCACAATGTCATGTGTAAACCGTTAGCAAATTTAGACCATTTTCCGAATAAGCAGTCCAGTGAATGTCCGATATTTTACTCTCAGATCAGCGCGGCTGGGAAATAAGAGTAGATGACGTAAACCCTTGACTCCTTTCACTACTATTTAAGTAAAGGTCTCCTTTGCATGTAAATTAATATGAAATTGTCCCGAATTATTTTAGATTTGTTTCTTGTACTACTACTACTATTAGTGTGTCGCATGGCGGATCCATGGAAAATATCCCCTCCACATATTTCTACCCTCTGCCTTGCTGTTACTAATCATAATATTAAAGAAATGTTAACATTTTATATAAAAATACATTTAAAAAATTGATACAATTAATATGAAGAATTAGATTATATAGTTGAAATGTATTTAAATCTAGTTGGAAACGATAATGCCTTTTTCGGTTCTTTAAAAATATCCTATTCAGTTCTTCTTTATCTTCTTTCTATTATAGCTTAGGAAACTGTGTTGAATCTTACGCTATTCTTTGTTTGTTTAGCATCGAAACTTGCAATTAGAGGAACATATGAGGGACGAGGATGATAGATATAAAAACCTTCAGGCTCTCATTTCTGTATGGTCACGATTCTCATTATCTTTTTATGAAGCGCATACCAAAGCATTAACTTAATTATGGCGCTGACTGTAACAGTGCAACATTTCGAACATAATGAGAAAAAGCTGTTAGAATTATGAGATAATGGGCACAATATTAGTCAGTGCTGTGATTGTAACGTCGACACATCAATAAATTAGAAATCAATTTCTTGAACGTAAAGACTCTAATATATAATCATACAGCATAATAAACAGCATATACATGTGCACACTTATACTTACTTCATAGTACGTAATTGCCTGCAGACACGGCCCTTTTAACAATTTTGTATTTTACTATAATTTTCTTATAGAGGTAACATTTTTTCAAGTTTCATGTCATAAAGATATAACACAAAGCAATACGCACCTGAATGACTGTGAGTAGAATCGATGAGATCACAGAGGCTTCAATACTCCGTAGTGTTGCTAGAACTCTGCTTAATTTAAGCTTAGTTCATAGAAATTTGCTACTTGCAAGCTGCAAGTACTACTATTACAAATAGTTCCACTTGCAGGTAGATCTACTTGCAAGTACTGCTACTTGCAGGTTCTTCTATTGCAAGTTATTATATTGCAGTTTCTTCTATTGCAGGTACTTTTATTGAAGGTACTCCTACTTGCAGATACTTCAACTTGCAGGTAGTTCTATCGCAGGCACTTATATTGCAGGTACTTCTACTGCAGGTTATATAACTTGAAAGTATCTCCTTTTAGAAATTACCCTGTATAATCAAATGTACTTTACAGAAAATATCAATTTAAATTAATGAAAGCCCTATAAGGTTAAAGGTAGATGTATAAGAGCTAATTTGTTAGTTACCAAAAAATTACACATAGTTTATAGAATAAAGTTTAACATGATTTGATCTTAACATGATTTAATCATTTCAGTTTACTTCTACAAGTAAACTGAGTGACCAAAGATAGAGACACTGCAATTTTAAATCTCTCGCACTCATTAGCAATTTCACTGTAAACGAGATATGTCAAATCGTTTATGGGTTAATTTTGTCTTAGATATATGTATGTACTAGAATGTAAAGTATATAATTATCAACTTATGTAATATTAAATCAGTACATGTATCTACATGTATAACTAAACATCGTTGCTTTGAAAGTGACAGATAGCTTGTTACGATGGATCTCACTCGATGATCATGATAAATAATTTTAAATTAATTTCACTAATTTTTAAATAATTAATTACAAACTGATTGAGTGGTTCCTTATTAGTTGTAGCCTACAAATATTACACTTAATTACTACACTTTTCAAATAAAAATCTAGATCTCAATCTTCTGTAGCTTGAATATTGTATAATCTAAACAAAAAACGGAATTAATAAAAAATGACATGAAATAATTTAATAATTACGAATAGCTAAAATGTATCTTGTTTCTTACAAAGATTTGCCACATTAGTATATGTTTTACTAGAACCTGAACAAACCAAGGAGATAAGATGACGTTGAATAAGCTACGTCTATCTTTTCTACATACATGCAATTATTCTCCTGCTTATTCTGCTTCAGTAAAGATGCTTCAGCTATCGTACTGCTCATAATTGAAAAATTTAAATGAATAAAATAAAAAATTAACTAAATAAATTAAATAACTAACTAAAAAACTAAATAAATTAACAAAGACTACAATAAAGTTACTTAATGTTGTAGCAATAACATAACGATATCTTCGTGTTGTAACGACAATATATCATTATATCTTAATAATGTCGTAACAATCGTATCAATATAATTAATTTTCGTTAAACAGTCAATGTTCAAATAAAAACTTAATGGCTGATGATACAAATTATTCGTACATGTATGCGTTTACATCTAAAGGCACAAAAATCCAAGTTTAATGTTAATTTCCTACTCGATAGCGTGTCAGAATTTGAAACCTGTACCTCCTACTGGTCCGCTTTCAAACAATTTGTAAACATTCCACCTGTTCAGTCAAACATTTCTTAAAGACACCTAGAAATAGAACATGCTGGTTCTTCTGCACGCACAATATTAATAAATAAATCTAAGTAAATGGAAAAACTGATACTTTGAGAAATCTCTGAGAAACTACATGAGATGACTATCGTCTGAAGCAGAAACGAGCATACGGCCGAGCCGTGGAATGTATGAAAGCTTTTAGCAGTGAGCCGAAACAGTGCTCCACGCAGTACTAGTGCAAAACGTACTGCTCAAAATTTATTCCATTTCATATTATAATAATACTGCAGTCCGTCTCTGTTGCCAATTTGCTAAATATGCGACAATGCTTAGTAATGTCGACAAATAGAATAGTAGGCCTGTAGGCCAATTATTGTAATTTCCGGTGAGCGTATTAGCACTGAAGATGAAATTACTCATAAATTATTTGAAATGTTTAGAAGTGTTGGCATAAATGTTTAAACGTGCAATTAATAAAATCAAGAATATTACATTCCGAAATCGTAGAGTCTTTCATATAGCACTAGGTTGTCCCAAAGTGAGATAAATAACCGGTTCAAACTGGTGTAGCCTAATGAGTTTTAGCAAATGAAACAAAAGTTTAATAAAATAAAAATTGTATAGTCTACTTCTACATTATACTTAAATAGAGAAATATGTATAGGCCTAGTTCTACATTTGGGTAAACTTTGGTAATAGCTAAATAAATGAAAATGAGCAGCTACTGATGCTAAATTTCTCGCAGTGCCCATTGTGTAACATTAATTCTCTCTCTCTCTCTCTCTCTCTCTCTCTCTCTCTCAGTGCACTGCCAAGTGGCAGGTGACAGATTCAAGGTATATATTCATACTCCAAGCCTGCTTTCTCGCTTCATAAGAGCACCCCTTTGATCAAGTTTTAATCCCTTCACGAAGTCTATGCCTTATCCATACCTTATGTAGCCTATAGATTGGGAAAAGTATGGCTTTTTGAGGTGGTTTACCGTTGCATTCCTCAGTTATAACATTAATCAGTATTTATTATTAATCGGCGTTTTAATTAATCGTTCTAATTCGAGCTCAACTTACAATGAAGACCGATTGAATGGAATCCAATAGTGCTGACCGCAGCACTATGCAGTCAATTTACTCGAGGTTACTAGCAATTCAAGTGTTGTCTTTTTAGAACATGTCCAGCTTAGCATAGTTTTGACCGCGTAGTGCCTGATGAAGCGTAAATATTCGTAGCTATAGTGCAAAGCAGCCGCATATTTGCAGCAAAGCCACTATTTTCTAAATCTTGCTCTCACTCATATTCCCGATGTAAAACCCAAGGCAAAATACTTTAGCCGTCATATTTTGTAAAAACTCTACTTCAAAATCTCATAAATGTACATCTTCTGTCTGTCGTTAGGCCTAAAAATGCCGCCTAATCTTTCTTACAGATTCGTCAAATCAGACAGATACAGTCTTCTCTTGACAAAAATTAAGCCATAATTTTTGCTAACTCCGCTCCGTAGTTCATTCTAAACTTGACTACTGCAATTTGTTGCAGGGTGGCTTACCTTCCTATCCTCCTATGCATCTGCAACGTGTCCAAAAATTTTATTACACGTGTTTCCCGTTGATCCTCAAGGTTTCAGGCCACCCCTAGTTCCTTACTATGTTATCTTCATTGGCTTCCCGTTCTGCAGAGAAACGAGTATAAATTGCTCTCCTAACTTTCAAAAGACTTCGTTTGGTAGACAGTCTTATCTTTCTAATATCTTAATTCCATATAATCTTCTCGTGAGCTTCTTTCTTCTGACGATAACCTGCTCAAAATTTGAAATATTCTTACCCCATTAGTATACTCTCATTTTCTTTTTCAGCTCCTACTGTTTGGAACTATCTGCCTCCTGATCTTCGCTCATGTTCTACCATTTCTTATTTCTTTAGTAGGTTAAAACACATATATTTCCCATCATAGATTTGTATCATATTGCCCGGCTGTTTTTGATACCAGACCGGCATCGTTTATGATCTCTTTTCTCTTCAACACATGTCTTCAGATATTTGGATGAATCGGTATGTAGTGACGTGTGATGGGGGGGACAAACATTTCACATTCACAAACGAAGTACATCACTTCATCCTTGCATGAGGAAATGGACGTTAAACCTTTATTATTATTATTTATAATGATATACGAGAGGGAATAACTCGTATCAGAGCATTTAATTATTCTCATTTCATGAACGAAAAACAAATAAAGAAACTTTACTACGTCGTAACAAGGCAACATTGCATATTATTTATAATTACATCGGTATACGTAACAAATACCCTCTGTAAAAATGTACACTTAGCTCTACATGTAATTAATATACATACATATAGAGTCATAATGAATACAATTAATAAATATTCGAGTATGTAGGGCCTATTTATATAATGCAAATACAGTACACTATATATATATACAGTATATATATATATACTGTATATATTTATACATGTATATACACTGTGTTTTTTTATAACTGATACCACGCAGCATTTTTCCAAGAAAGTCGAAAGTAGTTGACCGATGTTCTTGAAATTCACAGTACTTAATCAGCAGCCAATTCTACTAAACATATAGAAATTTCGTTAGAATATCTTTGATAACGTGAAAGTTATAGTTTTGCGAATAGGTGTGGGGTCAGACAAGAAATTTCCAGTATAGGATTATGGGTGTGTTACATGCAGCGGAAAATTATCTCTATATAAATAATTGCGAACACGCTACATAAAGTTTCTGTTAATGTTATTTTGGAGAGCAATCATTTCTTTTTCAAAGCGACGTAAAATGCGTGCTGATATATTCTTAATTGACAAAGCTATTGAACTTTTAATGCATGTATTAGGTCATTAGGCGCAGCTACTGTAGCAGCGCCTCTAGCGCAACAGTTAAAATCACATGTTCGTTGCCTTCATGCAATGCATGCATTACAAGTTCAATAACTTTGTCAATTAAGAACATATCAACACGTATTTTACGTCGTTTTGAAAAGAAATGATTGCTCTTCAAAATAGCATTAGCAGAAATTTTATGTTACGTGTTCGTATTATTTTTATAGAGATAATTTAACACTACATGTAACAAGCACATAATCCTGTACTGGAAATTTCTTATCTGACCCCACTCCTATTCGCAAAACTATAACTTTCACGTCATTAAAGATATTCAAACAAAATTTCTCTATGTTTGGTAGAATTAGCTTCTAATCCAGCATTCTAAATATCAAGAACATCGCTCAACTCCTTACGACTTTATTGTAAAAATATTTAGGGGTATCAGTTATAAAAAACACAGTATATATATATATATATATATATATATATACACATGTATATATATATATATATATATATATATATATATATACATATACATATATATATATATATATATATATATATATATATATATATATATATATATATACACTGTGAGTCAAAAAGAACATGTGCGCAGTCTCGCGCTCATAACTTTGGTAATAGTGAACCGATTTTTAAAATTATTGCATAGGTATAAGCAGGATAACATTTGCTATAAAATGACGTTAAGTGACTCTGTTAATTATTATTTTTGCGTTTAAGCAGTGCTTGAAAATATGCGCGACTGAAAATATTCAGTTTAAGTTAATCAATCGCTACAAAATGTTTACAAATCCGTAGCTTAACTAACAACGAAACACACGAAATAAACAGTGTTATACAGCTACTGTCAACTGTCAACGCAAATGCTCAAAATGTCCTCCTTTGGCGCGAATACAAGCTCGGAGACGCTTGCGCCACTCATCTATTGCGTTGTCAATGACTGACAGATTGTTGCACGTCTTGCCAAACGTCCACCAGGCGTTGCTTTAACTTGTCCACGTTATTTATTTTCTTCTTTTCGGCGTAATTTCTTTAATAAGCAATCTAGCCCTCCAAGAATCCAATTTTTTGTTGGAATTCAGCAATCAACCGGTGTGCGCCATAAACTTGTACCTCTTAAAGGGTTAAGAGGTACAAGTTTTTTATGAGCGCTTTATCTTCATAAGTAAACATCATTTTAAAATTTCAACAAAAACGGACTACGTTTGTAAATTCGTCTGTTGTAGTTTAAAATAAACTGGAAGTGTCAACAAAACTAGATTTAAGATTAATACTTTTATTCTTCTTTATAATTATGAAAATATTTTCAAAATCGGTTCACTATTACCAAAGTTATGGACGAAATACTGGGCAAATGTTTTTTTATGACTCACAGTGTATATATATATATATATATATATATATATATATATATACAGTATATATACATGTACATGTGCATATATATTATACTGCATACTGTATATCGCGTATATATATATATAATATTTAGATTATTGTTTTCTTATATATAGCATACGTTTTATTTACTAGCATGTATAATGGTCTCTCCCTTTTAGTGTTCTCCCGAACGGCAGGTCCATCATAAATATTCATACGCATTCACTCTACATACTGTGCACGCCATAGATCAACAAATTAAGCCCTTCACAAAAGACTATGCTTTATCCAATTCTTATGTAACTAATTGCTTGGAAAAAAGTATAGTTTCTGAGATGGTTTCCCGTTGCCTTCTTCAGTTTTTGCTTTGTCGCCTCTCATGACAAGTGCCGTTAGCCGTTGGTACATTTCAGTGCCCTGGACAAAAAGCGGTACAGCAGTGTACTAGATATTAATAATTTACTTAATATAAGTTGAATACATGGTATTTTCTAAGCCATTACTCGAAAGATAATGAGCATTATTTTGCCTAATTAGCATTATTTCCCGTCACTGACATCGATTTCGAGTGAGGAAACTGACGTTAACCTTAGCTTTACCAGCTTTTAAATTTATTTTCCACCTTCAAAATATTAATAGTATTCCTTGGTCAATATAAATTCCTCTTCATCACCTTGCAGCTATTTAATAGCTTTTTTATATAATTTGAAGCACAGAACTCTTAACTAAGCTGATCACACGTAATGCCACGTAGGTCCACTTCATATGATGTCTTCATTGAGCAGGATGTAATCTATTGCATTATGAGCGTCGTCACATATGAACGTGGGGAGATGTAGTTCAGTGTTCTTGGGGAAGTCCCTGTGACCGTGATGATATCTTCCGTCACCCTCTGGATTATCTCCCTTCTTGTACACTCCAGTGCACACCAGGACGCTTTCCATCGTCTCCACCGTCTGCGGGAGAAACTTCGCTCCCACCGGGACGTTACGCGAGTCCGGTAGATCTGGATCACCGCGGATTTCCTGGGTAGTGATGGATATACGACGACGACGATGTTTCATGCGATCAACGTAGCCCTGATAGAGATTGCTACCAACTATATCCGACATCGGGTTGTCTCTGAAATTGTAAGATTATTAAATGTGAGTTGGTACTGAAAAAATCATGTGCGCTATCGTTTAAATCGTGAAATACACATACAAGATATTTTTATTTACTTATTCATTTATTAAAATCAATACGATATGTAATGCGAGAATAAATGTCTCAAGTGCCAGTTGATCTATATTAAGTGTAATAAAGAAAGATATGAAAGTGCGAGTACAACAGTATGATGGGTAGTATAGTTAGAATTTCAAAGTTACATAGAAAAAACTAACATACAAGCCATACACCATACATGTATAAATAATATTAAAATTATTACTATGTTACGCAAAATAAACCAGTGATCCCTAATTGATCACCACATACTGGAAGCACCTAACGATTAAGCTGAGGTTATACTAATATTAACTAGCTATCAAAACCTTCATAAATCAAAGACGATCGATTGATTAAATGACTAACATAAATCTACAGAGCACACAAACAACAAAGCTCAGACCGATTTATTGATAGAATGATTAATTAACTGATTGACACATACCCTATGAGGTACATAGTCTTGAGAGGTCGGGTGTAGCCAAGTTTGAGAGCCTGTCTGGCTAGAACATGCTCAGCAAACCTGTAGGTGATCTCACTGGGCTTACCCATCAGAGATGTGTAGTGCAGAGCACATCCAGTTACTTTCTGCAATCAATCATTAATCATATCCCATGTTATATCCCGTAGAGATTGGCATGTGCTATTTTAAAGTAAAAAATAATATGTGTATTACTTGCATTACTTAAGTTTAGATCTTTCATTTATTTTTATTGCAATATTTGCAGAATATTTTGCTTTAATTTTCATTTAGCTATTGCATTCGTTTTGTTCGTTGCATGAGCGTTTTAAAATTAATGGACAACAAGAATTTCTGTTAGATATTACTAATTGTATTTTTGTGTCGTATTTAGTTTATGCTGATTCTAACAGGGTTGCAAAGACAGTATGCCTAATAAAACAAAATAAATAGAGTGAATGAATGAATGAATGAATGAATCAATAATTAATCTATCAATCAATCTAAAGGTAAATAAATATACTATTCAATTAATCAACTAATGTTCAACTAATCAATTAATCAACTAATGATTGTTCAATTGCTAGATCAATCGATTACTAATTTTAGAAATCAATCTATCGATCCATTTACCAATAAATCAATATATCAATCAACCAATCATGCTATTAGTCAGTCAGAAAGGTCAAAGGACGCTCATTTGCATACTTAATAACTTTTCGATAAATTTATTAATCCATTAACCAATAAATCAATCGATAATTAACAGTCGATTGTGAATATTGGTATTAATATTTCCCAACCCTAGTTAAACTGAGATTAAAGGGAAAAATATAATGATGATATGAATACTTTATATATACTTTTTTATTTTTATATATACTTTGGACTGAAATTCTGGAGTTTGGAATTTGCACCGTTTTTGGACCCTCTTTTTGCTCGCCGGCTTGATTTTGTCTCAATAGTGCTAGATGTTGTCATTGATGACTGTAGCACTCTAATTGTTGCTATTATTATTAGTCCAAATAGGAGTATTAAGTGTTAACGGCAAGAAACATACTGCAATTTAGTTGTATAAAGTTCAAATTCGTAAATCAGAAACAGGAGCCGGATTCGAATCCTCAATTCGACAACCATTAACGTAAGCTAATTAATTCAAACTTACAAGAAAGAGTACTCCTAATTAATGAAAATATGTTGATTAATCAATAATCATGAAGTATAGAAAAAGATGCAAAATCAGAATACAATAAAGTAATTATGCAATTAGATCATGCAAGGTATAAGGTGCATAGTATGCCATTACAACCCATTTACTCTTAAAGATTAAAAAAAAATTAAATTGGAGAAAGATTTTATCCTAAATTCATCGTCATCATTTTCCCTTAAATCCCAGTTTAATTAGGGTCGGGATACGAATAGACCTTCTCCAATCCTAAAGACTTTGAAGTTGTTTCCATTCGTTTAAATTTTGTAGCAACTTCTGGAGCCAAGGCGCTCACCAACCGAATTCCCTTTCTAAAGTTGGTTTGGATCTAGTTTTTATGTCGCCTTCTACGACACGTGTATATTTACACGGTTGGTCTATTCTTCAAGCAACCCGGACACAACACGGGGATTTTATCCTAAAGATTTTATCCTAAATTATATCGGCTAATTGATAAAAAGCGACAATGAGATGAAGATGCTAATCAGCATATAAATAATTTGTATCTAAATATGAAGCTTTGTGCCTTAGGCCTCCAAAACGTAAAATGAAGATTAAAAGGCAATAAATGTTTTTGGTGAGAGCTGAGAAAGAGCGTCAACCAGTACAAGTTAAATTTCTTGAAACCTGACACATCAATCATGTTAACAAGAAAATTACATAGAGGCCGATATAATCTTACGACAATTTGGCGGGATTTAGCGCATTTGATTTAGTTGTGCGTCAATAATCGAAGTTAAGCTACAATGGCCTCAGTTAGTACTTTGTGGGTGACCACCTTGAAAGACCGAATGATCACAGCTTTGAAGGAAAAAATCCCAGGGTGTTGGAAGGTTATTCCTAAATCCGCGCCGGCTGCAATTGATGTGCCATCAAAAGGCGAAGATTACAAATAACCATTGAGAGGAAGGAGGAAGTGGGCCTTAAAAAAGAGCAACTGTGCTTCCTGACCCAGTGTGTCGTTATGTTATGTTGTGTTTATGTAATTCGATGACAAAGATACTTTACGTCATGATGTGCATTCTTTATATAATTTGTACAAATGTTAAAATATTTGATGACGTCATTATATGCACCTTTTATATAATTTATACAAGTGTTAAAATATTTGATGACGTCATTATATGCACCTTTTATATAATTTATACAAGTGTCAAAATATTTGATGACGTCATTATATGCACCTTTTATATAATTTATAGAAGTGTTAAAATACTTGATGACGTCATTATGTGCACCTTTTATAGAAGTGTTCAAATGTTGCAAGAAGAAAACGTACCTTATAGAGCGCCTCTAAACATACGAGGAAAGCACCGTGGCCAAACCTGGAGAACATTTGAACACTAGCGCGTACAGTACACAGGCCATGAATTCAATACTAACCAATAGGTAGATAACATTTTATAGCTGTAAAAGATAATAAGTGACATAGACAGTAGCTTTAGATTTTAGGCCATTTGATATTTTATTACTCAGTTTTTGCGTTATTTTAAAGCACTGCATAATGCACATGTGGAGGTCTACACGTGGAGATGTAAACAATGAAGAATAAAGAATTGAATCAATCAATAAGCCCTAAATGCTTTACTAAAAAGTAAAGAATTTAAATGACAATCAATATAATTCAATTGTATTGTATTAGATAGCGTAGAGAAATGTCAGCAACTGTTATTTTATAAAAAGAAAATAAATTCATGTAAATATTCACAAGATACTATTCTAATCTTATTCTGATTATAATCTTATATTCTGATTCGTACACAGTTTTACTACTGAATTTGAATTAGCTACTAGTAACTGTATGACACAAAATCACCAGCAAGTGGCATTAAGATCATTTAAGATAAATTATGCAAACTATCTATCATCACTTTCTCCTCCACCCGGTGCATTATCATATCCGCAGCTAAAATACGCATTCTTTCTCAACAAAAGATTATGGCTCCTGATGTAAAGTCCCATTCCATCCATTACTTCCCGTAAGTTAATCATGTGGAACTTGTTCCGTATTCCGCTTATTTGTTCTCAAACCTCTGCAAATTAATAATTTTTGCAGCTTTTAATAAATAACTTAAGAATTAGTTCAAAAAATAAGTGTCACCTAGGCATATGACATCTTTCCATGAAGCGCAGATCCAGGTTGCAGGCGATGACAGGAATATGTTTCTTGGGACTGACTTCCGGTTCCTTATCCGGCTGCCCGTTCGTTACTAGCAGATCCACCAGTATCTGCAGCGCAGACTCCCAGCTCTTAGGCTCGCCCATCAGTAAGATCACTTGAACACAGATTTATACATATTGTTTTTAAATATTATATAAAAATATTTTAATATTACTAAATCATTAAGTAAGAGGTAGCATCATAGGTAGGTAACATCATAGATAGGTAACATCATAGGTAGGTAACCTCATAATAGCATATTATCAAGCTACCCTATAACGACTTATAGTTGCGAATCATCTAACATGATCATTAGGTTTTGTAAAGACCGATAAATTACACTGGTACGACAACACTCCCAAAGTTAGGTAATCAAAATGTTCTGCAAAGCATCTCATGCAAAATCGTTGCATATTGGAAAATCTGCTGCAATTATTCAAGTATAATTATTTGTGTACTAACCGTCTATCGGTTCAAACTCCTTGTTCACAAAGTTCGGATCCTGAAAACAAAAAAATGACAAAATTTATTAAGTGTATTTAAAAACACAATAAAACTGTTTTAGAACCCTAACGTACGGTTGTTGGCAATTCTATTTATAACTCATACGCGAAGAAACTAACTGAAAATTTACTATATGTTGTAGGCCTATGTTGTATGTTGCTTGTTGTATGTGTATGTTGCACTGTAAGTTGTTTACTAAGTGTCTTACGCATAGAATACGGACTAGTTTCAACGTTGCCGTAACATTTATATTTACTGAAATAGACTTACAATTCTCTTACGATTCTCATGATTGACAACATCGAGCAATGGTCTCTCTGCCGCCACGTCTTCAATTGTGCACAGTCGCTTGAAACCCAACCTTCATACATACGCATTGTAAAACTGTCAAGAAAAGTAAATAAAATTTATTCTGTAGTTTAATCTGAAAGAAACGATAGGCATCTGTTTGAAATTAAAATAAGAATATGACTGATAGATAAAGCATGATTTTGAATAATTCGCAACTTTTTAGCTTAAATCAGACGAACAATTTAATAAATCTTTATGGTAGACTCTGTCAATGAATAACACATCGCTAAGTTGTTATTTTACACCAAAAGTAGAGTTTTCATTGCAGTCAACCAGATATAAACAGGTCAAACAGGAAAAAGGATACTCTTGGCAGATTTCCAGGATCTTTCCTTGTCCCACGGCTAAACATCTCTTATCGTGATACTGATCGAAGACTTCTAGAGGTGAAGGTGACTGTATCATCTGATCCTTGGATATCTGCATTAGTAATTTAATTATCTCATAATTATTTACTAAATATAGGCCGTGCATATAACATGCACTACATATAACCAAATTGACTTAACGAACTTTTAAAAAATGCTCCCAGTAGATTTGCAGATCAACGATATATTTTAAAGAGAACAGAGTAAAGAATGATTTTGCATTCACTCGTAATAACATTCAAGTAGTTTAACACAATCTAAAAACGGTAGAGTGTTCATTTTACTAGTAATAAACAAAATAATAATAATAAACAAAAGAAACTAATAATAAATATTACCAATAAATAATTACTAAATGCAATAAATAACAGAATAATAAACTAATGAACATTACCAGAACAAAGTAATAAATATTTATAGAATTTACTCAAGGTCAGCTCTGCTTACCGTGACACCAAACCAAGCACTCAGTTGATTCGCTTTGTCTTGATTCGTGTTCAGAGCGTTGGTCACGAAGGCGACCGGATATTTGAAATTGTTCTGCTCATCCAGAAGTTTCTTGAAACCTTCCTGTGCAGCTGTAATTGGTACAGAACCCCGGGCCAGTACCCCGTCGATATCAAAGCATATCCCAAAATTTGGCTGCAAACATATAACAAAAAATACTATCAAGACTTTACACTGAAATTGTGATGCAATGAGTTAACTGCATATATCTTAGTGCTAGAATCTTTTATGATACCCCTTGCAGACGTAAAATCTAGATGCTTAATCTCGGTACTTTAATAAACTATACATATAAATACCGTTAGAAGATAATTAAAGGAGGTACAGCCTTTACTGAAGATATCGCCTTATTGATCGATGACAGCAGACTGAGAGAGTCAACAGACTGAACGAGTCAACAGACTAAGCGAGTCAACAAACGGTGGTAGTCAACAGACTGAGAGAGTCAACAAACTGAGCGATTCAGCAGACTGAGTCGAAATATGTACCTGCCATTAGGTAGAATACTCGAGGGGTGTTATGAAAACGGATATTAAATCAATCAACTTGAAAGCGTTGAAAAGTAAATGCCACTTATCAATTTTACAAAAATTCCATGACACTACTGATAAGAAACCAGTTTTACCACAAATCGCACACTTGCGCTATCAATGTATTTATTAAAGGCAATTAATTAATTAATAGTTAATAATTATATTTACACTGAAATATTATGTCAAACGAAGAGGAAAGCGGAAGACAGAGAAGAGTGGAGGAATTATAAACCATGGACCTGCCAGTAGGCAGTGCAGTAAGAGAGAGAGAATTATGCTTAAGCTGACGTCTTTCTCTTAAAGCCTGTTGTACCTGTCGTCGACTCCGCTGTCTGATATTCAGGCTGATCTTTCTCTCCTTCACCGCAGCGGCGATGGTCTCACTGGTTGGGCTCATCGGGGCAGAAAACTTGCGCTCCGATGACTCGGGTATCTCCACGCGCAGCGACCTCCTGTGATCATCCCTCTCAGCCTCACTGTCACTCGAACTCTCGTCCGGGATGTTGCGCAGACCCCGAGAAGACATCGTCGATACCACTCTACTGTCTCGCTCTTAACTGAAACGAAAAGGAAGTTATAATTTAGAATCTGATGAGTTCGTTTATTAGATCAAATTAGTTCGATTAGTTAACATCTTAGAAAAGTGTAGCTTAAGAAATTAGCAACGGTAACGCACGTTAAATTGTATTTTTATGTCTATATATTTCTTTGTTAGTGTCATTTTCAGACCTGGCTCCTAGTTTGTAATTAAATTCACGGAATTAACCTTGCCTTTCGTATGCTATTTAGCGTCTCTTATTGATCAATAACCTGCATTACACACACAAGTATCAATCACTTAAACTCACGCTGTGATCTAAAGACGAAAACACAGGATATTACTCAACGACAGTTTATACTGAGGTATTTTACAATGATATAGCTTACAATGAGATATTTTATAATGAGATATTTTAAGATTAGATATTTCATCATCATCATCATCGTCTTCCCTTGAATCCCAGTTTAGAAAATGTCGGGATATGAAAATAAACTTTTCCATTCATTTTGGAAAATTTTACAGCAATTTCTGGAGCCTAGGTGCTCAAAAACCGAATTCCCTTTCTGACGTTGATTTGGATCTTAGAGGTTTGTCGCATTTTACGACACGTGCAGTTCACGGTTAGTCTATTCTTCAGCAACCCGGACACTAGAGACATTAGTCAGGAACGCATAGGAATACAATCCGCCGAGAATAGTGCATGCTAAGCTAATGCACTACAGCTAGAGCGTTGTGATTCGTAATACATGTTGTAGCATACGATGATATAGTACGCTACAACTTAACTCCAGCAAAACGTTTAAAATGTTTTAAATTCTGTTGAGTGAAATCTCATACAATTGCAGTTGATCATATGATCAAATGAGCAGCGTAGGTATATACAGTGAATGTACGGCAAAATATTTTGGGAATTAAGTGTTCTTTTATAAGTATATTATTATGTACAGTTTACTAAACAGCTTCAGCAGCTGCAGATGCAGATGCATTCAGCACTAGGAAGGAGCTACTCTTGGAACTCAAGTAGGCCCTATTTGCTTCACTACAAAGTAATAAAACATTAAAAAGAATCTTCTTGCAATTGAGCATAAGTATACAAATTTGCAACATTATCAATTAACAGTAATTCACAAAATATAAATTCAAGAAATTAAAATCTTTGACAATTACTGTATTCTAATACTTTCATTTGAGAGAGCAAAATATATAATAGGCCTATATTTGCTCATTGTTTCGTGTTAATTTGTTCGGAAGAAATAGTCTATCGCACCTAGCTATGTTTTGAGCTACCCTAGATCTATTGTACGAGCACAACGGGTGCTGCTCGTGTTATGCTGCAGCTGCTAGCAATCCACACATTAGAAAACTCACGGTTTGACGGATAACAATTAACTTATGGAAAGATTTAGCGTACAAATCTGATATACTAATGACCAAGATGTCAAAAACATCAAGAATAAAGAAAATTATAGCAACCCTGTTAAATTGCAACTATTCTACAAAATTACAGTAATACTTGCTCGTGGTTCGATGTACTGTAACTCTTGGCTGAACCTATTTCTGTAATCGTCTAAGCTCTGAATGTAAACAAGAGATCAGAGTTCATAAGCTTCACCGCAGACTGGTCAGACTGAGAAAGTCAAAGCTAGAACTTGTAATAGCATAGGAGATAGACTACAAGAACGCTCCGCGAAAGCAACTTTGGAAATGTACTAGAATAGTCGAATCTGCATTAACGCGAATACGCTATCGGAACACGAGCTACCAAAAAGATTTTTTTTTCTTATTTTCTTAGTAGTTAATTGAGTCTAATTCATTATTGAATTTTAATTATTTCATTTGACTATATGTATCATAAAAAGATAGAAAGTGTAAAGATGTTTTGGAAACTTTTGCGATCCATTCTCTGATCGCATTGAAGGCCTAGAGAAAATATATCTGATCAGAAAATAAGAACCTAAACCTACCTATAAAAGTTTGCAAACGGATAGACCCACGGCTTGGCAATGTTCCTACCAAATGATCTCTACTTATCTATCTCTCTCTCTCTCTATCTCTCGCTCAGTGTAGTACCTAATAGCAGATCCATTAGATTAACTTCTCACATTTCTCTAATCTACTCTTCTCTTCATATCCACATAGTGATGGGTTTTCAAATCATACAGAATTCCAAGCATCGGTCTTTCCATGTCCCTCTTACCCTCCATTCTTCCTTCCATTAACTCCTCGCAAATCTCCTCCTCTTGACTAGTATCCGAGTATGATAGGACTAGGAAATGATTTTTATTAAATCATTCACATTGCCATGAATAGGAGACTAACCCTATGAAGTGCATGTACTCTGGTACATATGATTAATTGACTACCTATTTGGGAACTTATTTAACTTAATAAGGCGTTGACTTAATGAGAGACTTTAACTTAATGAGAGACTTTGACTTAATGAGAGACTTTGACTTAATGTGAGACTTTGACTTAATGAGAGACTTTGACTTAATGTGAGACTTTGACTTAATGAGAGACTTTAACTTAATGAGAGACTTTGACTTAATGAGAGACTGACTTAATGAGAGACTTTGACTTAATGAGAGACTTTGACTTAATGTGAGACTTTGACTTAATGAGAGACTTTGACTTAATGTGAGACTTTGACTTAATGAGAGACTTTAACTTAATGAGAGACTTTGACTTAATGAGAGACTGACTTAATGAGAGACTTTGACTTAATGAGAGACTTTGACTTAATGTGAGACTTTGACTTAATGAGAGACTTTGACTTAATGAGAAACTTTGACTTAATGATAGACTTTGACTTAATGAGAAACTTGGACTTAAAAGAAAGACTAATTTTTCACTTATTTATTGTTTACGGAGACTATTCAGTACTTCGTAGACTGTACTGCTGAGTAAGTACACACACATACTAATTTCTGTAACGTCGTTTACTCAATTGATCGTAGAAAACATGTTGCTATTTCATATATCAGGTAAAACGGCAGCTTAAGCTCTAATTTATCAGCTGGTTGATTTAATTAGCCCGCCGATAAATTATCCTGTAGGTACTCAACGTCAGACAACGGCTTCAAGAAAACGAAACAAGCAAAAGGTGAATTACTTGTAGATTGCACAATCGTTCACATATCAGAGATACCGTATTACCAAGATACGACCTGTTTAATACACTGCAGAAGGGCGTTCAACAAGCTGTAAGTAGCATTCGTATACTGGAAATTCCTAATTTGACCGCACTCATGTATTCACAAATCGCCAACCTATAGCTTTGATATTTATCCCTGACATCATATTTGTAGGAGGAAACGGACGTTAAACCTTTATTATTATTATTATTATTATTTATTATTATTATAATATTCAAAATAAATATATTTATCATCGAAGAATTTGCTGCGTGCAAGTCCTGTAAATTCCCGAGCATCGGTCAGCTCGTTAAGCCATTATTGTGATCACAACAAGGGCATCGGTTACAAATACACAGTGTAGGCTATGTTACTTCGAAAGATTTATTCAATATTTCATTTGAAAATTTTAGTCTTGCCTCTTGAGTAATTTACGACACGTAGGTACTAGGATCAGAAAAGAACCGGAGAACTGGTACAGTAACTTAACAAGGACAAGTGATGATTAGTTTAATTTTAATATTCATATTAATAATTAATTATAATAATTAATTATAAGAATTATAAAAAGTATACTAATCATTGATGTTTTCAAAAACGAATCCTAAAGTTCCAATTTTCTAATATACTGACAATCAAGTTGAATATCATATTGCGCTTATTCATAGGTTCTGCAGGATTTCTAGACTAAAATAATTGTGCTATATTACAGTATTTATACATACATAAGTCATGTTCTTATCTTTTACCATTCTTTGCCTCCTATACTTTGACTTCGCCTAATACATTGGCAGCTGGTGATTACAAGGCACAATCCACTGTTTAAGCTTATAGCTTCTAAGATTACACTTTACCAACGATTTTATCTCTTCTTAAACTTCTGCCATGGACAAACATTTATATCTCCAACTTGTGCATACTTAATTTTTTAAAATACTTTAGTTCTTTTGCATTTATTTCAATAAAATTCCTTCTCGGGTCAGAATGTAATCTATCGCTTCTTTTGCGTCCTTACAGATCAGCGTGGGCTCATGGAGCGCGGCAAGCTTGGGAAAGTCTCGATGACCATGATGAGTCTTCCTGCTTCCTCCTACCTTAGACACTCCATCACCGTCTTTCTCCGGTACGTACACTCCCGTACACACCAACACACTCTCCACTGTCTCGATTGTTTGCGGAAAGAAATCCGTTTCCACGGGAACATTGCGGGAATCAGGAAGGTCAGGGTCACCGCCGTGTTCTTCAGAGGTGGTGGATATTCTGCGTCGACGATGCTTCATACGATCAATGTAACGCTGGTAGAGGTTGCTGCCCACTATGTCTGACTCGGGGTTGTCTCTGAAAACATATGTATGAAATGTTGGGTGTTATTACAAAGCCTAGCCTTGCGAGTTCTAATTTCTCTCATGAAATATCGTACATATTTCCAGAGATACCTAAAGTAGGGATTTACTTGCGTACAGTATTAATGTAAGTATTATTTTAATCTAATTCGTGGGAAATAATAATCGTATACAATAGTTGTAGCAAAATACCTGGTTAACTCTGTAAATCGTTATTTAAAATTGACTTTTCATTAAAAAAGTTATTTCACTGAATTATTTGCCTTCAAATTAGCTATCAATTTCATCTAACTCGTAAAAAAATTATAAGATAATGTCCCAGATACATCAGGAGGCTCTAAATAATGATATATAATAAAAGTACTTTAAAGCTAATTGTAATAATAAGAATAAAATTGGTAATAATAAAAGACTAACGTCAGTTTCATCATATGAATATGGGGTTAGGGATGTTCCTCCATCACATGTTACTACAACTTCATTCGTCATGTTGTGAAGAGATAGAAAAAAGATCCTAAACGATGCCGGTCCGGTAATCGAAACACAGTCAGATAGGATAATTTATCGTCTGTTCTCATGTTATAAGGGACAATGTCAGAGGCGGTTCGGCTGGGATTTGAACCGATGGCATCGTGCTTAAAGGCAAGTTTGCTATCAACTGGAGCATCCTATCGGCACAATGCTAAACTCTCATCAACCGATCAATATTTCTATGGAAAACTCTTACATTCTACTGCATCAGTTCAAGTCTCATAAAATTTTAGTCTTATAAAAGTTTAACTATGATCAGGATTAGAAATGTTTTAAACAGTTTTTGGAGCCTATGACTATAAAGCCAAAACAAAATAGACTACAGCATCGTCGATAGAAACTAGAAAGAGAACTCAACAACTAACAAAAACAACAATAAATGAACAAATAAATTTATAAATAAATATATAAATATTTAATAAATATATAATAAATAAATATATGATATTTAAAGAGGTCACAAAGACCTTCGCAATAAAATCTTCATTAATCTCTCCTAGATAAACCGCTGGTCTAGGTTTCTACGTCTTGGGGCAACGAAAGCAGACTAACCCAATGAAGTACATTGTTTTGAGAGGTTCAGAGTAGCCCAGTCTACGAGCCTCTCTCGTAAGTACGTGCTCGGCGAATCTGTATGTTATCTCACTCGGCTTGCCCATCAGAGAGGTGTACACCAAATCCTTCCCTGTTATCGTCTATATGCACAGAAATAACAATTACTCGTCATCATCATCATCATTTCCAGTTTAACTATGATCAGGATTAGAAATGTTTTAAACAATTTTTGGAGCCTATGCGCTCACCAACCGAAAGAGCTTTCTGGAATTGGCTTAAATATATATATCTGAAATATGAGTAATTGTTATATACCCGTGTTGCGTTCAAGTTGCTGAAGAATGGAACAACTGTGTACTGCAGTTGTCTTAAACGGCGACAAAGCACGAATTGAGTATTCGTGCTTTGTCGCCGTTTAAGACAACTGTAAATAACAATTACTCATATTTATTATATAATTTAGCAAATTTTTCTTTAGAAAAATATTCATTGGTAGGTTTTTTTCTAAAATTTGTAGATATATTCGAATGACAATTTTTAAAATAGATACAGATTTTAAGCAATGCATTTATGTTTTACCACATAGATTCTTTAGATTTTTACAGCTTTATACTGTCTAATCAGTTGTTTAATTGCATCATGACATATTACCTTGTACAGAGCTTCGAGACAGACCAAGAAAGCACCATGCCCATATCTGTAGAGAGATTATCACATTTTAACTACGTGCTAGTGACTTTAATGAACAGTATAATAAACGTATTTTATGTTACTATAGTGTCATATATTATTATATTATTAACAGGCTAATTCAGTTACTAAAATTATTCCAAATAAGAAAAATAATCTAGATTGTTCAACAAAATGCATTCTCCTGTGACGGTAGGTAAAACTTGTACAACTTCTTTAAAATTTAGAACACTGTGCAGTATTAAGATGTCTTAAGCAATATAAGAAGTAGCAAATTCGTAGCAAATATAACCAAATAATCGCACAACTACTTATGTAAATTAATTAAAGTCTTCAAATAAAGCTATACTTGTGACTTAACTATACTTAGGTTTTGGAATTTTATGATACTCTGAACTGCATAGATATAAAATTTAAGTTTAGATTTCTGCTGCGTTTCGACACATACATGTACATATATGTTGGCCTATAATAGAGTCCGAAATTTAAATTTTTGCCAACACATCTCAAACTAAGTTTGACCTATTTTTGGTTTTCTGCATTACTGTCACATTTATAATTTAATTTACCTTGGCTGCTTTATATTTGATAGTAAAATATAAAGATGTAGCAAATGCTAATAAAAATGAACTTGGAAATAAAATCGATTTTGATAGTATTGGGCTATGTATTAGGCACGACTATTCAGTTTCACATACTTTCAATAAATGGCTGAAGCCAGTGGCTTTAGCCAGTGGCGACGTTGGTAAGATACTCCGTCGCGGAGCAGTATGTGCGGGGTTCAAATCCTGGGCTCGCCCATCACTGACATCGTTTTTGAGTGAGGAAACTGATGTTAACCTTAGCTTTTTTAGCTTTTAAATGCGGTCAAACCTAATGAATCAAAGTTCAATATGGAAAAGTAAAAGAGGCTGACCATACTACAACCATTTTAATGGATTAGAATTCATAAATATACTAAACATGTGAACATTAATTACATTAATCATATTAATACATAATACAAGTTAATAAAATATCTAATGGAATTAATTGAAATTTGAACGCAGAATACCTCGGGATATGACAACGCTCCATAAAGCGCAGATCTAGGTTGCAGGCAATGACCGGTAGATGGACACTTGGTTGTAGGTCTGGTTCTCTGTCAGGGTTCCCATGCGTCACCAGTAGGTCAGTTATAATCTGCAGAGCTGACTCCCAGTGCTTAGGCTCTCCCATGAGTAAAATTACTGCAATTATTACACGATGGATGCTATTAAAATAATAATAATAATAATAAAGGTTTAACGTCCGTTTCCTCATCCAGGGATGATGTCAGGGACATAGCAGTACACGTTTTATGTCAATGCAAAGTAAATATTGATTCAAAATGTCGCTATTGAGATTCGAATGTAGAAGCAGGGATAATGCGGTTAATGATGACTTGAAAAGTTTATATTACATTGACTTGTATGTATTTTATTTTTTGCCGGGCCCTGATGTTTGAGTCCCATAGACCAGTAGTCTATGACGCGAAACTATAAATTGCTAAAGTCATTGTGCTTTATCACTATATGAATTTTAACTGGTTATTGTAATAAATAAAACATAGGCCTACAAGGGCGTTGGAAATGTGGATTTGGAGAAGAATGGAGAGGATTAGTTGGACTCAAAAGGCTACAAATTAGAAAGTTCTAGATTGAGTTGGCACAGATAGACAGTTGATAAATGCATTAAGAAATAGGAAGAAGAGATGGATAGGACACATTCTATGGGGGGAAGGTCTATTAAAAGAGGTCATAGAAGGTAGAATGGAAAGAAAAAGAGGCAGGAGCAGGCCGAGATTAGGTATGTTAGATGATTTAAAGACCCACTCATATGTGGAAATGAAGAGGAAGTCGTAAGACAGAGAAGAATGGAGGCGTTTTATACCATGGACCTGCCAGTAGACAGTGCACTAAGAGAGGGAGGCCTACAATTACAATTTACATATAAATAAATAAAAGTATTTATTAGTATATAGATTATACACTAGCACTTATTCATTGAACTTGCCAATTATGAAAAACAAACGAAAAGTATGAGCTAATATGCTAAGCTTATAGCCTAATTAGAAGTGTACTTTTTCAGAGCCATTTGAGACTGCTTAGACCCAGAACTACTTAGTTATCAGGTAAGTATGCTACCAAATCGAAGAATTTCAATTGTAAATTGGGTTTGCATTTTTTATTTACATTTCATTAGCAAGGCAATCCACTAACCCTCCACTGGTTCGAAATGGAGATTCTGAACCCCATTCTGACTCTGAAAAACAAAACAAAACTTAATGATAAAGAATTAATAAACCAAGTGTCGCATTAATAGAATTCAAAAGTAAAGGTAGCTGGAACTACGTAAGGGGCGTTCTAAAACATTGAATTAGAATATCACTATTTACTCATAATTGGGAATAATAAAAGTACTTATAATAATGCGATACGGGCATTCATGTAATGAATTTTAACTTATACTCATCGTTTTTACCTTTCTCATATAATATCCGTAAATATGAAAAGGTTAAAAATAAAGTTTCTATTGTATGATTGCTGTACCAGAAACATACATAGAGGTTGGTAGGTTGTAGTGTGTTTAACGTCAATGTTTAGAAGCACAAGGCTTCTCTTCAAGACGATTCGACACACTCGAGCTATCGTCACAGAGATAAAGGTAACAGTAAGTTAGTGTATGTACTTACAATACTTTTTCTTTTATCGTGATTCACCACGTCCAGTAGAGGGCGTGCAACGGCGACGTCCTCTATAGTGCAGAGATTCCTGAATCCCAGTCTAATGACAGTTATACCGAGTCAAGAAAGATCAATTGAGTCTGTAAAGCTAAGGTAAAGCTAAGGTTAACGTCAGTTTCCTCACTCGAAAGCGATGTTAGTGACTAGATTTGAACCCCGCACATACTGATCCGCGATCGAGTATCTTACCGACTTCGCCAGTGGCTCCAGTCTATGTGCTTCTTATTGTATTGTGAAGCATGTAGCAATATGCTAGATGATTGAATGTCTTGATGTGCTCTAAGCTTTGAACTACTTTATATGGCTTATTTTGGCTATGTTTATTCACAGCACATGTTATTGCTTTCGTGGCCTTTGTGTTTTTTCGCTTTATCTCATGTGTTTCTTGCGTATGATGTAGCTTAAAGTGAAATAAATATGACTCAATTTAATTCAATTCTTGAGAGTGTGCGTCCTAATTCCTAATATCCTTTGATGAGGTATAACTTTGGAAAAACTTTGATTACCTTATATTCATTCGGACTATTATATCAATATCGTTCACTGTAACCTTCGTAAAGTAAAAACGACGTTAAATTCAGAATTTGACAAAATAGTTTCACAGGCAATCAATAGTAGCAAGGATACTCCTGACAGATTTCGAGGATCTTTCCTTGCCCCACTGCCAAACATCTCTTATTGTGAAAATGGTTGAAGACTTCAAGAGGCGAAGGTGACTGAACCATTTGATCCTTGGATATCTGCGATAAATAGAAAGCATACTTGAAATGTTGGTAGAGACTCTAGGCTCATAAACTCTCCTAGTTTTAATTTACAATGCATCTCACACGGGAGTTAATTAATTACAAAACTGGTTCATAAAATATGACAGGGTAAATACTGCCAAAAGAAAAATCACAATATAAAATGTGAGACAAGATTAAATTGTATATTATTAATGACTGTTTTGTGGGAATAGAGAATCAATTCTTCCAATTCTTATTTATTTATTTATTCATTATATCGCTAGAATTTCATTATTAAATCACTGAGAATTTTGTTTATAAATGCTCATTAAAAAACAAAAGGACTAAAGAATCATAACTTAGAAGTCCAAAGACAAGGACAATTGGAGGACAAACTAGCAACATGGCTGGAGTTTAAAATATCTCAACAACATTGTCTATCTAGTCTCCACTACAGAACAGTAAAGTATGCGATTATTTTATTATATTTTCCAATTCCACTGGGAAAGCTGAGTCAAGCAGTTAATCAACTAACAAACTGACTGGGTTCTAGTACACCTAAAACATTACTTACTACAATAAACTTCTTGGCGTGCATTACACTATAAATCTGAAGATGTTCGAGTACTGTATATATAACAAATAAACTGGATCATAAATTCATAAAATTCTACATTATATGTGTACATATTATATATATACAATATATATACAGTATACATGTATACATATATATATATATATATATATATATATATATGTATACATATATATATATGTATACATATATATTCAGTATATATATTTATACATATATATACGTGCAGATTATAGTCATTTAAATTCTATGAGGGCTACAGAGATTATATAACGACAATAATTACTCTGCAAACAACAACATTTTTCTATTCATTAACACTGCAATGAAATACTTCTAAAAGTTTCGCTATATAGAATTTTGCTATCAGCTGACTAATAATATAAGTAAACAGCTAATGTTAACGTTAGTTTCTCACTCGAAAGAGATGTCAGTGACGGGCAAGACCAATTAATAGTATATAGCATGATGATAACGAAATCGGTATAATTAACTCTAATGGAAATAACAATGATAACATAGATTGAGGTACAACTTAAAAGAAAATGGAATATGACAATGATTTAATTTCTATTGTACATGAAGAAAAATATCATGGTAATGCTTAATGATAATGAGAGTGATAACAATTATTCACAAAAATGATCAATGACAGTAATAGCGAAGTTGGCCATATTCATGATAAAATTACGGATTAAAGGTATGGATGAAAAAGATTACGAAAGTAAATTTCTAACAATAATAATAATGCTAACGATAACATAAACTAAAAAGATAATAATAATAATAGTAATAATGATAATGACAATAATAGTTATAATGACGATGACAATAATAATGACAATAATGATCATAATGACAATAATAATGAAAATGATAATAATAATATCAATTACAATGAAAATGATAATATTAGCAATAATGAGAAAGATAATAATAATGATGGCAATGAGACTGAAATACAGCTCACTACACTCACAGTGACATCGAACCAGGCGCTTAGTTGATTCGCTTTGTCTTGATTGCTGTTCAAAGCGTTCGTGACGAAGGCAACGGGAAACTTCAGATGGTTTTGAGTGTCAAGCAATTTCTTCAGTCCTTCTTGTGCTGCAGGTATGGGAGTCGATCCTCGGCCCAGAACTCCGTCGATATCAAAGCAAACACCAAACCTTGGCTATAGAAATCACAAAATAAATATTAATTTATTTGTTGGCTTATCTTTTGCTTCTCGCTAGATTTAAGAATTTAACATTTTCAATTAATATTGTATTCATTCAAAAGCTATTTATAAGAAGCTAATGACAGGATACTAAGCTTGAGATATTTGGTTTAAAATAACCTGATAACCTGTATTTCTGAATACAGAAATTACAGAAAGGTTCTGCTTTTCGATACTGATCGTTTAATATTGTAGTTCAAATGTCAAATTGTGGAAGAGGATAAAATTGGCGATCAACCTCTTGACCAGCAGTTGATGGTTTGAGAAATCATTACTTTAACAATTTTAATTCAGCAGTAGGCTATGTATTTAAACAACAGTTTTTCATTGTGATAGAAGAAAATTTTGAATTTTTAGAACCTGCAAGGATTTAATTCGTCGAGTTATTATGTTGTGTAACACCACTTAATGCAGGCAACTCTACGAATGAAAGTACATTAGTAGAGTACTATTACACCTGTTTTTGTCGTCGACTTTCGGAGTTGGAATTTCTAATTCGCTTTAATCCATTAGTCATTCTATGTAATCCAATGCAATCACCCGCTTCCTCTCGCTGTATGCTTGAGTCATTCCCTGACCTCGATGTCATTGACATGGTTTCCATGGGAACGCTGACGTCATCGTCAGAAATCTCACTGCTGTCGTCAGTAGAATCACGTGACATTCTCATAAAATTGTAACTATTGTTGTATATTATGATCTATGTTTCTTCCCTGGATTGTAAATATTGCCAAATCTAATGCTTCGTATGTTTTGAAATGTAAGATTTAAAGCTTAGCATCAACTTCAGATGCCATCATTGAAGGAGCTCTGTAACAAAAACACAAAACTTTGTAAGGAAATTAATTTGAATTCTTAGGAAATTAAGCGAATTTTTCTTAAATAACTTAGTATTTATAATGGTAACTTTTCTTTATTATTTGAATGAAACCCACTCACTTGATCTTCAGCAATCAATTTAGTTAAACCTGTGATATATTAATATATTAACAATTGTTAGCCGTATTTTTTTAATATAAGTATATTACTATACATGTAGGCCTACATGTACGATGAAGTAATATTTATCTAGAAATTTACAATATGAAACAGACTTTAAGGCATATCGACCAATAGCTGGTAGTGATACATTGTAAAGAAATACGTAGTACACTGTAGGCTAATTTCGCTAGAAATACTACACGTACAACCAAATTCTAGAAACGTTACCTTAATATATTGAGCCTTTAAAAAGTATATACAAAGGCCTATTGCACTACTAATTAAATCTAGTAAACATGGGCATCAATAGATAGAACTACGACACAGTATTGTTGATTTATGACACATCTCATAAACAGATCACCAGAGTCATATGAAGAAATGTATAAGTTTGAGGGCGTCAAACTGTGTGATTGACACAACACGAGCACAACTTGAGCACAACATGAGCAACAATACATCAAAACATGAGCACAACATGAACACAACATGAGCACAACATCAGCTCAACATGAGCACAACATGAGCACAACAGGAGCATATAATCTTCAGGTTGAAGTAGAATTTAACGTAAATTAGTGACTTGAGACTATATTTTCTTTAAGAAAGATTAGAAAGTATGACAGTAAAGAAAATAAAAGTAAAGAATATAGCCTATATATATATATATATATATATATATATATATATATATATATATATATATATACAGGGTGGTCCAGAGTAAATGAAACTAGTTTGAAGGCAAATAACTTTGAACATTTTTATCCAAACGTCTTACTTTTACATTAAATTTAAGACAATTCTCATTTCCATTAACTTGGTAAATATCTAGGAGATATTCTCACAAATGTTTGAGAAAGTGTCAATATTCGCCGATTTGTAATTTTCACCTCATATGATCGCCTGTATGAAAGTAAACCTGCCAGAGTTTATTGAACCGTAGAACTGACCACCTAACCGCCCTCCCTGATTTGAACCCGATTTACTATTCGACTGTTTACTATTGTCTTCAGCAATTAGTCTATCGTGAAACGATACACGACGATGAACATTTGAAACAAGTCAATGTTCTCCGCTGGACCCAGAGATCAATCAGGCACTAGTGGACTCGACAAATTGGTCAGTGGTCCCAGCGGGTGAATGCAGTTATTCAGGCACATGGTGGACATATTGAACATTAGTTAAATTAATTCTCAATTCATTTAGGACATGGATAGAAACTACAATGCGCTTTCTGAAATAGTTGAGGCACAATGCACATAATGTTAAATTCTTTACTTTCATATCTTCAGTTTTCAAGCAATTTCATTGAAAATTACATATCGGCGACTAATAACAATTTATTTCTCAAACATGTGTAATAGATATTTAGATATTTAATTTATTTTTTAGATATTTAATTTATTTCTTAGATATGTAGCAAATTGATAGAAAGGAGAATTGCCTTTAATATAATTTATAATTAAGATGTTTGGATAAAAATTGTCAAAGTTATTAGCCTTAAAAGTAGTTTCATTTATTCTGGACCACCCTGTATATAGATATACATGTATATATATATATATATATATATATATATATATATATATATATATATATATATATATATATATATAATTAAAATATATAGCCTACATGTATAAACGATTAAATGTAAGTGGTGCTAAAAGTAATAAATAAAAAGAAAATAATATTAAGTAAAGAATAAAAATTAATTTAAGAGATTTTAAATAAACAGATAACTGTTTCCACTTTACTACAAGAGATTTACAATAGCTCCGGTTGTCAATACATACTAAATATTTCATATCGATTTAAATTTGCGTAATCAAAACACTTACATAATCACATTTGTAATTACGTGTTTGTGAAACTATGCAATTTATATCATGTTGAAGAGAATGAACCTAATATTCGAGTTCTTACATGTATATTTACTGGAGTCCTAATAGGAAGCTTCACCTTAATTTTGTTATCTTTTCTTTAAATATCATCGCATGCATTAATGGCCTTTTAAAAACCGACTTAGTTAAAATATACATGATTTTAATTTTAAATAAGTTAATATAGGCGAGAAGTCAATATGAAGTAACATTGCTAATTTTGTATGAGTATATAATTTGCTATTCTTCTACAAATTTCGTACTAATTAAATACATTTTACGAACGAATACAAGCAATCTTCTGAATATATAATGCTGATATAGATAGGCCTACTAGCGCTTCTGAAAGTTTTAGCTCAATTTGATTTTGATGTAATTAACCAAGTGACTTTATATGTACATAGCTCTCGTGACCTTTGTATCTGCTGACTGGTGATTGTTGAACCCGCTCTGAGGAAATCAAGGTGAACTCTTTTCGAATTTAGTGCGATACTTAAATATGACGTTACACTTTCGCCTAATTGCTCCTTATATACTCTTTAAGTATGCCCTTTGACTCACTGGAAGCGATTGAAAAAGCTTGATAGCTGAGCTCACAGGTAAAAGTTCCAGCAAGTGTTCGTATGAAGGCTACCATTGAAGATATTGCTAAACTTTGATTGAACAGTTGACTGATTTAGATGAAGCAGCATTTAATTTGTAATTATATACAGGGCGCAAACCGTTATCATTAATTGCCTCATTTCACTAATTTTAACACAGAATGCTAAGCGATATCTTAAATGATATCATAAGTAATATCACAAGTGATACCATAAGATATATCATAAGTGATATCTTAAGTGATATCATATGTGATATCATAAGTGATATCATAAGTGATATCAGAGAGCGAGTGAAAGAAAGAAAGAGTAAGAGAGAGAGAGAGAGAGGAGTGAGAGAGAGACAGTGAGGAGAAAGAGAAATAGAGCCAGAGAGAGACGATAGAAAATAAACTCTGACTTTTATTTCTAGGAAACGAATAACGAAAGTTGATAGATGGAAGTACATGTAGTGAATTGGACGCAGGTATTTTGTTGGCCATGTTAATGAATAATGCAGAATTTTAAAAAATTAAATGAGAATCAGGAGATCAAGAGATAGGAGATCAAGAGATAGGGATCACGAATGATGGGAATTCATGCTGAGCTAAGGGCATGGAAAGTACCATACATAAAAATATAAAAATAAAAATAGAAGAGACCATATAATTACCACCGTTGTTTACCACTTTAATCACGTGCTCTAGACATAGCTAATGGTTCAGCATTAGCAAGAAACTCATTTTCACTATTTCTTTTTTGTTCATCTACGTTTAGTTATTAATCATTCGCTCTTACTTCTCGGATATTTCACCCTCAAAAATTAACAGATAATAAACTAATGAAATGTCATGCAAAGGTCATGAAAGGTCCTGCACTAATCAAAGAAACTTGACGTCGACATTTAATTATAACCAGTCAATTCTACGATTAGTAGCTTAAATGGTGAACGATGGATTTCTTAATGACAAACGTCTTCATGAGATAGGTATATTGAAAATACTTAAAGTACTTGAAATAGTGATTTAGAATGTGGATTCCCACCTTCTACATCTCAGTAGTCTTCTGGTCATAGGCTTGTAATTCACATTAAAGTGCTCGAAGTTGCTGCGTGTGAGAGAAGCACTGTATTTGTTTGTTGTTGACATTTCAGTCAGTTGAGATGTTATTTAATTTCACAATGTATAGAAAAATTGTATTTACTTATAGTTAAGTTGTAAGTGCAATATGTGCAATTATACCTGCTGCTTTTACATAAGGCTGGATAATAAATTTTGCGCAGCCTAAAATCCTAAATTTTAAACTGTTTTACAGTTTTTATTACATTTAAAATTAAATTGTATTTATGACAAATTAAAAATAAAGTTTTACTTATTTTATTTCATTTAACAATTGTGGGGAATCAGCAAAATTTTCAACATCTATACTACTCCTATTGTGAGATGCGACAAAACCAAAGCTGTGGAAGGTAATTGAAAATCACTGGAGCCCGTATGGCATATCTTTCTCGCGACAACGGACACTATAAGGTGTGATTATGCTATACAAACAACTAATTAACTAAGGATAAATCTTTGAATGAGCATATTATTAGTACATTGTAACTAGGAATTAGTATTTTAGTCTATCCTTAGGCTCGACACTAGAGCGAGACAATTAAAATAACCTAAGGTACAGATTAGAAAACTAACAAAAATAAGGAAATAACTGACTATCAGTAGGTTTTTGTAACAGATAAATCCAATACTACTGTTCCTTCAAACAACTGTAATAACACATTAAAACAACGCTTACGTGATCTTATCAAGGCCACTTACTACTGTGTTACTGCATTCAAAGCAACTTGAACCCTGGCATCGTAAAAATGTTGACCCTCAATTCACTGAGCGTTTTAATGGACGAGTTGTTGACTCGATTGAAAACGCTTAGATAAAATTAAATAATTATCAATTCTGTTGTAGAATCAGAGAGAAGGAATTCGATTTCTTCAACTAGTGCAAACTACATAATGAATTAATATATTTTTGTTAAGAATTTATAATGATGCTGTAGTACCATCATGCCTTTTTCTTTTTTATGATTTAATTTCATCAAACGAATGGTAATCATAGTAGTTACGAACAAAAACAATATTACTTTCAACCTCCCTTCCTGTTTTACCGTGTAGCTGAGGAACTAAATACTTAGGAGCAACACTCAATGCTGACTTCTAACTTTGGATACCACTAATTTAAGACACAGTCAAACAATATCTAAAGCAATAATATAAAGTAACTCTGCTATACCGAAAATGTTAATGTCATTTGTAAGATTCTTTATCAAACAAAAAGTAACCTCAGAAAAGTTTTTAACAATTTTTAACGCTCGCAAATGTTGCTTAAATATCATCGAAACTATAGAAGCCGTTAATAAATGTTAACTAAGCAGTTATTAAATAAATGGTAAACCCAAAAGATTCTTAAATTGGATCCATAGACTTAGAGGCTTGAATATGGAAAGCTTCAAAAACGTACAAACCATAGGCCTAGGTACCAACAAATGTGATTTGATTACTACAATTTATAATTACAATTACTACAATTAATTACAATGTTTTAGATTTGCAATAGATCCTTTAGAATTTATTCCATTAGTCGATGGAGTCCTTATTATTATTATTAGTGAATAGCATATTATGGGTAGGAATATGTACTTTGACATCCACCAAGTTGCAGAACACCAGCGAGATAAAAAGGGTGACTTGGCCCAGGACTTTTACGGACCACATATAATTTAGAAGCCTAGCGATGTTAGGGTTCAAGTTTAACGAGCAGGTAAGATCGTAATTGAGCTGTAAATGTTTAGGATTTGAACCTCGGTCGACTGCAGCGATGTGTACGAGAGGGCACGTGATCAGCTGTCGTTCAGCACGTGATCGCTTTCTATTTATGCGACAGTTGTGTTTACTGCAGACTCAATTGTCTATGCGCTGCAATTATGTTAAATACAAATGACCCAACAAGAATTTTATTTCCAAATATCTCATGTCAAGTGTACGAATTGTAAATTTTAACGGATTAATCGATGGCAATATTTACATTAACTATAGCAACTATTTCAAAATAGTCTGATCTAAATTGTTGTTAATTTTAATAATTAAAAAAGAATGCACAGGTTGGATGAACATAATGGTTGAAGTAGACTCAGAAGATGATCCAGAATTTGAGTCCCATCCAAATCCTGTCTGACGGTGTCCTTGTTGTCTGCATAAAGTTGAATATACTTTTACTTTTAATGTAATAGCTTCCTCTTAGTCATGTAAATCAAAGCGTCATTAAAGCAAAGCATTTAGTATGTTGGTTTAAATTAAATAAGAAAACGTCAAGAACAATTTTTTTAATTCCCCATAAATCAAACCATAAAATAAAAGTTAATCAAACCTAAGCTAATCATAATCAAACCTTGAACCTAACTAAAGCAAAAACGTAACCTAATCAAACCCGTATATTCATCAAAAATTGGAAAACAAAAACATTGACAGGAAAAATAAGAAACTGAAAAATGGAAAAATAACTTCTATTACTAATTAATTCATGTAATCGGTTAGCTAGTTGGAGTGTTTAGTTGATCATTTCTAGAATTATAAAGCTTTTATTATAATGCATTATCGAGAATGATGATAATGCTGATGATCTAGCTCGTTTCATAACCGAGATTACAATTAACAAGGCTAATTAATAGTGCGGTTAAAAGTCAAAAGTCAAAATTGAATGTTTATGACACTATGTTTGAAAAAAGAAGAAATGTAATAAATATTTTTCTGTGGCCCCTGTCGCAAGTTATAAATTTAAAACGCGGTAGAAATTTGTACAGCTGAACAATAAAAATAAAAACTGGCTTTATCAGGTCAAACTATCAATCAATCAATCAATCAATAAGAATTTATTGTCCGATTCTTCGCCATGAAGCAATGTCAAAGACGTCTCTTACGTCTTCACATACGTCTTCAAAGACGTCAAAATTTCCTTTTGCAGGCCAAAATAGGGTTATGGTTTTCGGTTTTAGCCTTTCTGCCAAATAACGTTGAAGTATCTTATGCTTCACTTTAATATTGTAACCAAATGATTGAATTGGGTCTTATTGGGAAAAGTACGGGTAACAATTTGAATACTCAGTAGTAGTTGAGTAGGAGCCAATAACTTCGACTGTCATTATTAGTTTTCAGCAATTTTATTGTATTTTTATCGTTACAATATTTGTTAATACTAATAAATCACAAGTCAGGAACTGCTATTTTATTTTACAGCTGCGACATCGACATCGGTAAGATATGCTATCGAGGAACAGTATGTACGGGGTTCAAATCTTGGGCTCGCCCGTCACTAATATTGCTTTCGAGTTAGGATACTGACGTTATTATATTTTTTAATTTACTAATTTTTATTTTTATTATAGTACTAATTATATTTATATAAGTTATAACTTAATAAATATTGACTTCGATGGGTTTGTTGATAGGTCAAAAGAAAGTTTGAATTGCTTAAAAAATTAAGACGAACTTTTAAGTTTTAGGTCAAAAGATAAAATCGCCGTACTAATTAATTTCATTACAAATAGAAATCCAGAAGCCAACGGTTGAGTTACTAGCTGGTGTTGGACCAACAGGGACTGAGAAGCTGGGAAGTCCAAAATTAAATTAAGAAGCAGAAACACAACACGTGCAAGATTTTAACTTTCAATATAACCTAGAGCTTAGCGCATCAAGCCTTCTTCTGTAGGCAGTATAATAAATGTGTATGATTGTCACAGATTCTACAGTATTCTGTAGCATAGAAGACAAATTAGTAAATGTATCTGTTATTCTTTCTAACTATTACTGGTGAAGCTACTGTTAACGTCAGTTTTCTCACTCGAGAGCGATGTCAGTGACGGGCTAGCCCAGGATTTGAACCCCGCACATATTTACTGATCCGCGGTCGAGTATCACACCGATTCGGCAATCAATGTGTCATACTACGTGTATAGCCAATCTCTTCGAATGACTATAAATCAATTAAAAGTAACAGAATTGTTTTTTACTGGTGGCCCTTATATATGGATATGTTATTGTGAACTCATTAAGCCACTTAGATAATCATTCTCTTCTATCTATGCTGTGTTCTATCTAATGGAAGGTTCAAGATACAAATGCTTGCTTTGATCTTATATGATAAATAAATAGTATTGAGGTTTGGTATGGTCCTAAGGAAATTTTTATAGAACTTTAGGTAAAAGTTTCGATTTGAACATCTGCTTTTTTGCAACTCCAATTAAGTATAAAAATAATTCTTAAAAGTTCTAGTATAAGTATCCGACATAGGATATGTTTAAAAGTGTACTCAAAATTTATAATATTTATAAAATCTTTTGAAAACCCACTTGTTGCGCTTTTGCTCTATCATTCTCTAGGAATTTTTCAAAAAACAAATAATAATAATAATAATAATAATACAGGTTTAACGTCCGTTTCCTCATACAGGGATTATGTTAGGGACATCCCCGACAGCACACATCACTACAGATCAATTCACCCAGACCAATCTGCAAAAGAAATGTGCTGAGGAGAAGTAAGGTCCTAAACGACAGCCAGTCCGGTGATCAAAAGATGGTCAGGGATATGAGTGCTTGCGTTAAAATAATCTAATGCTGAATTGTAGCAGAATATGTACATTTCTTATGCAGACATCTGTCGAAATGAATATAAAAATTTTGATGACATAGGTAGGAATTAGCAAACTTCTAATAATCTCTGAATTGTTGGAGTGCTTTAATTAAGTACTAGAATAGTCTGCCACTAAACTGGCCTGTCACTACACTGGTCTGTCACTAGACTGGTCCGTCACTAGACTGGTCTGTCACTAAACTGGTCTGTCACTAAACTGTTTCGTCACTAGACTGGTCTGGATATTAATATAAAATAAATTAAATATTAAATAAATATATTAAATATTATATATTGAATATGAATATACGGTTTGTGACTAGATTGGTCTCTCACTAAACCAGTCTTTGGCCTGGTTTACAGGATTTTTAATTTTTGTACCATTTTTTAGACTCTTTTGTTTTTTTATTCGCGGCTTGGAGTTGGCTTAGTAGTGTTCGATTCTATCATTGACGACGTTAGCATTTTTTAATGTGTCTAACGCTAAACTGGTCTGTAATTATTTATTCTACAACTAGTAGTCAACGCTGCGTAAGAGAAAACATTGAGCCAAAATTGTATGTTTTAATTAAATGCATTCGTCATCACATCATATTTCCCGTAATTCTCCTAAATAAGGCGCATAATAGCGGATAAGTTTGAATACTGTGATTAAAAATTTAAAAGATTTATTATGGACCTGCATACTGATAGATCACTAGAGATTAAGGAATAAAAATGTGAGCTAGAAAGCGAGAAACATACTTCGTGGAACTATATTCCTATTGATTTGCACGCAAGCAATCATCCCTTCAGAGAAATGAAAACCGTCGGCAAACAGATCGGTTAAGCAAATATATTTTGTTCTCTGCTCCTCAGCAATTGAAATTCGAAGAAAGTTGTAGCACTCAACACTCAAAGTGCTCATGTTTAAGGAAGTCACGTAAAACACTTTATTGCATAATTTACAAATACTACATACAATTAAATGCACATAAGTTATGCATCCAATCGTTTCAAATCTTCAGTTGATTAAGTAGAATACCAAAATGATTACAATAATAGAGTAATAATAGATTCTCATGATAGTAAGTAATACATAAAAACCCTGAAATATATATCTTGAAAAAGAAAGTTTCTCGCAAATACTATATCGTTTAAAGTTATTCAAACTACCCCATGGAATACACTTTAAAATTAACTAGGTGTTAGTACAGTTAAGTTAACGTGCATAAACCAATTGGTGAAATATATCAAATCGCTTAATAGAACAAATTTAAACGATAATAATTACATATAGTTAAGTCGATGTTTCGCAAATGTTACTGACACATAATAGCGATTAAACAGTAAAAACAATGAGATGATTAGAATTGCCAAAGTTAAATCTTTGCATCTCACGATTCATGCTTTCCTCTATATTCAACCTAGCGTGGTTGTCAACCTTTTGTCGACAGAAATACCCATACTTGTTGTTGTTGCTCTCAACCAATGTACGTCCGCTGTCAGAATAACCTTCGAGAGCTAATCGCTCCAACGGTTCTACCGAACTGTCAAAAAGCTCGCAACAGCTATCACTAAACATGCTACAGCGATCCTCAATTAGCTTCATTCTGTCGCTTCTATTATTCTTTTGCTTTGATCTTGTTGTTAAACTTCTTGGTGGCTTTACAGGTCTCCTGATAATGTACCTTGAACCATCTATTCGACGTTTAGCCACCCATTCCATCTCACCGCTGACTGGCACTTGATCTGGATGGTTCTCTAAGTGCTTACAATCAGGCGACGGCCTCTCGATGTTGTTCCTATTAGCGAAAATAATCAAATCATCGGTGACGTGATCTGCAGAAGGATTTGTGTGACTTGCACTTGTAATCTCGACCTCACGCTCGCGAGTGCTGCAGCTGCTGCATGCCAGACTGCTGCTGCTGCTACTGCTGCTGCTGCTGCTACTGCTGCTGCACGCCGGACTGCTGCTGCGACTGTTGATACTATCCCTGCTGTTGTTGCTGATGTTATTAACTATACCGCTGCTACTGCTGGTGTTCAAATCTTCTCTGCTTTTATTTGTAATGTTATCCTCATCACAATTACTGCTAGTACTGCAGACAGAGAAGTAGGAGTTGCAGGAATTGTTGCAGCTGCGAGCTCTGTCACAGCTGCTGCGGCTACTGCGAGTTGTTTCGCAGCTGCAGCTGCTTGCAGAACAACTATTGTTGTTATTATTAGCGTTAACATTATCACGGAAACTTAGGTCACAACAGTTTACTTTACTGCTTAATTTGTTTTCACTAAAATCAGCCATTTTATTATTAAGTTCTGCATTATTTTCAAAGTGTAGTTCGCTATTGTCTACCGCAATATAATCGACGCTGATGGCCTTCTTATCATGATTAATACGGCCCGCTGTGTCGTGACTGATACAAGTATTTAACTGCTGCTGGAACAGCTGCTGCTGGATTGCAATAGTATGAGACAGATTCTGTTTATTAGTATACATTACGTCAACATACCGACCATAAACCTCCTTCAATAGCTCACCGCGTGATTTCTCTTTCCCTTCGTCTGTGCGTCTATTAGTTAAATCTTTTGCAGGAATTGTGACTTTATCAATCGGGTAATTTTGAGATGAAACATTTTCCAAACTATTATCCTTACAATGAATTTCTGCAGAGTTGTTACAGTCCTTTTCTAACATGTCCTCATAAATGCCGTAATCGGAAGCAATCGAATTATTAACTGTTGTAAGCCTCTCAGGAATGCGATAGGAATCTATTTGTACAATTTTCTTCCCAACAGGCGCTATATTAAAGTCATAACGATGTAGATCGGTATCGTCGCAGCCTTTGACAATCTGATGAAAGCGTTCTGTAGTGCTGCAATGGTTAGCATGATCAAGTTTGCAGTCATTAATAAAGGCTTCAATTTCGCTCCAGGGCTCGTCGTAGGTTGGGCACGAGATAGTTGGGCTCCGTAGTGAAGCCCTGCGTGAACCACTTCCGGAAGAAGCGGATGCATCCGATTTCCGGATAAGGAAATCCCGCTTACAACCCTGAAATGATATTTTAGTGCCCATTCGAGGCACAGCTGAAGTAGATCTGGACATTGGACTTGAAGTGAACGGTGCCCAGTGGACGGGTGCCGGAGATGATCTGTTTTCAGAGAAAATCTGAGGAGAAGATGAAGGCAGATTAGAGGCGGAGTCGTCAAGGGTAAACTTTTGTCGTTTATCTGCGAGAGGACATGAAGAAAACATGTACACATTAAAAATCATTCAAAGTTTTTAAATAATATTATGCATTAGTAGAAGTTAAAAATAATGCTAAATTAAATGTCTGCTTCTATAATACTTGTGTTTTGTCATAGATGGCTCAGAAGGAATGTGTTCGTGACGTGTTGCTTATTAGCCGAGTATTCTAGCAATTCGGCTATCAAACCAGTGTATTTGATTATCCAAACAGTTTAACATTGCCAAAAAGGTAGAGATTTAAATTATACAACAACAAAATTAATAATGATCAGGTAGCTTACCTAAATTTTCAAAATGAATTTTTTAAAGCAATGATGGCGAAGTTTTTGCTCAAACAAAGTCATCGTTAAATGATGAAGCAGCATTGAACTCGTTTAAACTGCATCGCATAATTCAGCGCTTTATTACTATCAAAATTTGAAGGAACAAAGTTAGTGCCACTAAAGAAATTACAAAAAACGATGTAAAATGAAAGATGCTTTAACAAGCTTAAAGAAAGTAAATGGTTAGACAAATAATCATGAAACTCCTTTCTATAAATGTAGTTGGGCCTAAGTCATAGGATTCAAATACAAATTGACATAATAATTCAAGAGATCATAAGCTTATTAAATGAATAGATAAAGAAATAGAGACAGGAAAGCAAAATGTAAAATAAAGAAAATAAAATTTAAAATGATATAATAAAATAAGTTTAAAAATTAGTTTAAATATTAATACGTACGTATCTCGCCTTTAATCGCTGCTCCAGTTGACCTGAAGAAGTTACTTTTTGTTCCACATCTACGACTTAAGCGCACATGAGCGACTGGAGCAGCTGGAAAGACTCCATAGAATACGTCATCGTGACAATCCTCTTCATTTCCGTGCTCAGCCACGTCGCTTAGCAACCCATTTACTGACACGTCATCGTCCAGAAACACTGAGTCACTGCCCGCAGTATGGCGGGATGTGGCGCCGGGTACCAGATTACGTCTCTGGTGGACGGAATCAACTTTGTTGAATTGGAACATTTCGCGCCTGCTCGCTGAGTCTGAAGGACTCTTATCCGAAAGACTTCCGTAATTGGATTGACTGCTAATTGAACATCTACAGCAGTCCGACTGACTGGACCCGGAGATACTGGTCCGACAAGTGTCCTGTGTAAACATGTTCATAAGTATCAAAATAGTCAATTAATTAATTCACTCATGAATTAATTAACTAAATTTTGTATCCTTTTTAACCTTTTCTTTACTGCTGATATTTTGAAGTGGTCTTCCTATTGTAAGTTGTATCATTGACTTTCAATAAACTAAATAATTATAATAAAATAATTATAACATTGAGTCTTTTATAACTCTGCTAATTTATTAAACACTAGATAATTAAATTAATCTTTTTTTATTCATTTACGAAATTTGAATTGTAAACAAATGCGAAGATATTAATAATTTGCTTTAAACGCACGTGAAAATGAATCAGTCCAAAGCCAGCATGATTAAACGCACGCACGAAATAAAAATGATAATATTAACAAAAAAATAACAAACCAGGAGCTCATTCTAGCCTAATCTGGCGCACTAACTAGCTATCTAAAAAAGCAAATTAATAAAGAACCAAAAATAACTCATCCACTTCGAGAACTTTCGAATGCATGCACGCAAGCATCACGGCGAAGGGTAAAAAGTACTAAGTATTCGTGATTTAGTCCTAGCCACGAATCATGTGCACTTTTTGGTTCAATACAGACGTTAAATGTAGTTTTCGGAGGTTCGTAGTCTAGTCTAAAGTTTGGGACAACCAGTTTTAGCTTAAAAACTACAGAAAAATATTATATAGGTGATCATGGCACTCAATATCAATTCGAAATATTTAGGGACTGCTAATAGTTGATTTTTCTGCACAAACCTTACTATCCAGACAATATCTTCTTCCACTCAGCTCCAGGTTCCAATCCAGCCCTGCACTGCTACTGTCAGAGGAAGTCCTGCATATCCCGCTATCATCATGGAAACAGGAACATAAGCTGCTTTCCCCCTCACTTTCCTCCACGCTACTCTCGCCCAGCATGTTTCCAGCGCAGGTACGAGGAACGACAGCTGGTTTTACAGATTCACTTGACGTACTGAGGGGTGTTTTGTGAAGAAAAGCGGATCCTGGAATAGGAATTGGCATGCTGATGGTCGACGTAGTTCTAATATCTGTCTCGTTTGATTTGTTCAACTGAAAGAATAAATATAAATTTATAACAATTATTTAAAATTAAAATACGTTTTCTTTGTAAAATGTATTTACATCTTTTGACAATTCGTATTTAAATTAGAAGGAATCACCTGATTTAAGCTATACTTCTACTATACAGATGACTAACATCGTTTTCTTCAAATAACTACGACATCGAGACGCTAAATACTTTACGAACACATCCGCTTCAATATTAATCTGAAATTTCTAAAGGAAAGCATTAATACATTATAATAATGGTAAGCTCACATCTTCACAAGCTCTCGGCTATAAATTAACAAGAATAAGAATCGACTCGTCTCATGGACTGCTGAGAGAGAAATGAGATGTCGTCAGTCACCTGACCTCTGGTGTCAGTCAGTCAGCCGCTGCTGTCAGGCAATCAGGCTATGGCTATTGATGCAGCCAGGCAGTGAAGGCACTCTGACTAGTAAGTATAACAACTATATGGCCGAGCAAATTTCAGTTTATAATCTTTCTATTTGTCCAGTTTTCTGTGAGCTTGGGGATCTAGCGGACGGAACATTATTAACACGCAATATATAATGCTTAGCTATAGTCTGTTTCTAGAAATATAGAAACCAATAAGACTATATTGAGCGCTTGAATCTCTAGCATCTTCATGCGATTAAATTTCGTTTAATACCAATGAAGGACTGGTGCACGTATGCGCTCATGTAAATATATATTTTGTTGGCATACATTTGCGAGTGGAAACGAAATATTCAGAGTTGGTTTAGATTAGGCCTTTACCGTAACTGGCAGTCATCGCAAATGATAGGGGCCAATGGCCGTATAGGTAAGACAACCGATCGCAGATCAGTATATGTGGAGTTCAAATTCTGGGCACTCCCGTCTCTGATATCGCTGTCGAGAGATGAAACTAACGTTAACATCGGTTTAGCTTTTAAAATAACTATTTAAAGTATGACTTTTTATTAACAAGTTGCTAAATTTGATGATATTACAAATATTGCATGGATTAGTAATATTATACTATGATGCATCGGTATAACCTCAAAAATTGAACCGATTTTTATGAAACTAAGCTTTAATATAATCTTATGCAATCATTGCTCTGACAGAAAATCAGTGGGCACAATGTAAAATTGCTAATGGCGGCCACCAAAAGAATAGGGGTAGGCCTACACAGTGCGCGAGTGCTAAACGAAATCTATCAATTCATCATAATTTAATGATTTTCAAGGAATTTTGTAGAAATACGGCACAAAATCCCCCTGAAAACAAAAGATGTTTTGAGGACCGACTTTATCTAATAAATAATAGATTATACATAAAAAACAAAATAATACACACAATAAAGCAATAATAGACTATACGGCGTCGTCTGGAGCACTCTAAAAAGTTGATCAGTTTGACCGTCTCTACCATTTCAAGTCTTAAAGCAGATTATGTCTTGAGAGTAATGAATGTTATAGAAGGCGTCAAATGTCGTCCAGACACTAATCTATACTTCCGGGAATCTGGGATTAGCCCAGCGAATTACACCGGCGTCATATTTCACTGATTTATGAGTCACCTTCATGTCATCGTCGACGAGGAAATGGGCGTGAACGAATATAACAGTGGAGGAATGAAATAAGAAACTTAGTGAATAGTTGACGCTTGAGAGGGTGTGACTCATTGTAGGCGGATCTAATAGAGTAAAGGAGAGACCGGGTGAGTTAATATTAAAAAATGGTAAATTAAATTATAATAGCTAATAAAGTTTTATTCATTTATGAACAGGCCTACTAATTTTGTAATTTTTGTGTAGTAAACCGGCGGAAACGAGAGAGAGAGAGAGAGAGATAGAGAGATAGATAGACAGCCAAGAAGTCAAGGACAGAGAGATAGAGATAGAGAGAGAGAGAGAGAAGAGAGAAAGATGAAGACAAAAGTCAAGGACAAAGAGTCAGAGAGGGGGAGAGAGCGAGAGAGAGAAAGAGAGACAGACAGACAGACAGATAAGTCAAGGACAGAGAGAGAGAGAGAGAGGAGAGAGAGAGGAGAGAGAAGAGAGAGAGAAAGAGAGAGTGAGAGAGAGAAAGAAAATGACTGAAAGAGAGACAAGGAGAGAGAAAAAGAGATAAGCAAAGGGGCTAATCTAGATGACTAAATATTGTAAAACTTTCTTTGTGGAGTCGACGAATAATTGGAGATACTCTCGCTGTAAATCTGGTCTCTATGGGCAAACATTATCTCCCTGCGTCAGCGTCAAATTACCCAAATTAATCCAAGTCAAGATATCCAATGACCAAACAATAACCCCGCGTGGTAGCGGTCTAATGCAGAGATCTTAATAGTAATGGTTTTACAGTTTTCGCTGTGATTTAAAGCCTGGATAGAAACTTGAAATTAGCTCTATTATCGCAACTTGCATAATAAAATAATACGACTAGGCGGACTAGCGCTAAAAAATCATATATAAGATATTATACAAGATAAAAGCAAGATTTATTATGTATTACTGTAGTTTGATAACTTACTTTTAAGCTTTGAAAACTTCAGTTGCATTATACTGTATAATATAGCAATAATGCTGCCTTACGTTATGAAGCTTACGGGGCTTCATAATCAGTACTTGATAAACCTGAATTCCGAACTTTCGATATGTGCAAGATAAGGAAGAACTGATGCAATTTGCTGCATAATGTTAGACAGGCATACAAATATTTGGCTGGTGTTCAAGACATCAGATTTTAGGTCGTATACAGATTTTATAATGAGATATATTAGTTCTAAAACTGTGGTTTGCTCTGTGGAGTATTAAGGGTTTCGTCATTCGGGAAATACAATATGTAAGCTCTTTCCTTTATATACACATCGCTTTCGAGTGAGGAAACTGACGCTAACATTAGCTTTACCAGCTTTAAATGTGCAAAATTCTATCATTCTCAATCGAACCTGTTATTATCAAAAATCGTAATGATTAAATAGTAACCTTTTACTGCTACATATTAAAAAGCGCTTAGATACAATTGTATCTTTATCTACAAAATTTTTTAACAAATTTTTAACAAAATTAACAAAATTAAACAAATTTTTAACAAAATTAATTAAAACAAAATCTACAAAATCTACAAATACTTTATCTACAAAGTAAGGCCCACTCCAGTTGCACTATTTCGCCGACTTTATAATTAAAGAATTATTTGAACAATTGCATCGCTTCTTTATAGTTTACAGGTATTAGTAGCTAACACTAAGCTGCATGCGATGGAGACGCCTAAACTTAACTGTTATATAATATAATCATAATTTAAGAAATTGTGTAAAATTGTACTTATACTAGATTTCATAGCTTTTCGTAGCTGATTATAGCTGCATGCATTCGTATATTACAGCTGTATGTACATATAGCTGTAGGTATGCATGTAGCATGTAGCTGTACCTCGCTGTTGGTAGCTGTGTACAGCTATCTATAGTTCTATATATATATATATATATATATATATATATATATATATATATATATATAATGCATATGCGTAGCAGTATATGTTTTTAGCTTGAGGTACATGTGGCTGGAGATCTGTTGTAGCTATTAGTAGCTCTACAGTAATATATGTATATATGCACTTTGGATGTCTTGGTGGCTCAGTGTGTAATAGCGTTAGATAACGGCATGAAGCTTCATATACCGTTTCTAAGGCCCCGATATCAATTCCCGGTAGAGCTCGTCAGATAGTAAGCTCTCGGACAATCACCATTTAGGGTACTCCAGTACACCTGATGTGTCTGAAGAGAAGCCTTTCAAGCTTCTGATCTTGACGTTAAACTCACATAAAAATAGATGTATGCAGCTTCTTAATGCAGCTGAATGATTAAGAGATTTTAATAAGAGTGCTTTAAGCATTATCTCGTTAGCTATTTTCTATTAGCTGCACTTTTAAAAATTCAACAAATATTTTTTAAATAATTGCAAATTAAATTGAAATAAAAATCACTAAAAATATGAATTAATTAAAATGCCTATTACGCAGAATAAATAGAATTGGACGGCCTATCAAGCAGAGCACTCGATGATCCTGAGGTGTGAAAGTGTTGCGAAGCCTGAGACAACAGGCTAATTAAGTCACGGCGAGGCCTGGGCCCGGGACGCGTTCATGTTTTATTACATTGCACTTATGAAATGTTTGACTACCTTGGAAATATTTTCTTATATAATGTTTACATTTGTTTGAGGGTCAACCACGACTCAGAGTTATACGCCTAGTTTACAACACTGCATGACACGTTTACACAAGTGCCAGCTGTTCGTTTAAATGTTCCCATTAAAATAGGAATACACTGTAGCAACGACGCCCGGGTGTGTACATGAAATTTGATAAACGTTTGCAGACTAGTGCGAAAAAATTAAGAAAAATAATCAATTCCAACTATACATTATGTAATTTAATACACCTATAGTATGCAGTTGTTTATCCTTAGTTAGTAGATATATGATAAAGGTCTGCTTCCTTCATAAAAGTACGAAATCCAGAGAGAGAGAGAGAGAGAGAGAGAGAGAGAGAGAGAGAGAGAGAGAGAGAGAGAGAGAAAGAGTTAGTTAATATGTGATAAAGGTTTGCCTCCTTCATAAAAGCAACAAATCAAAAGAGAGAGAGAGAGAGAGAGAGAGGGAGGGAGGAGAGAGAGAGAGAGAGAGAGAGAGAGAGTGGACGAATAAAATTTGTGAATGAAATCTCAATCAAGTTATTTTTATCATATAGGCAAGATTATAGGTAAGATTATTTTCTAAAAGATGTGCAATAAATAAAAGCCTTAAAAAATTTACCATGAAAAATATATAGTCTACGTGACAAAGTGTATACATCCCTCTAAAACATGACAGCACTTCTGTACTGTTCGTATTCAAGACGGGTTTATTGCTTTACGTTCTAAACGTTTAGTGCATGCACAAACAGCAGTCTATCACAGGCGCAGTTGGGAAGAGACCAATGTCAGGTTTGACCTTGTGATGCTGACCTTCTGAAAGTCGATTGCTGCAAGAGTCAGTGAAACGTTTAACGTCAAGTCGAGTATAGCAGAGCTAGGGATCGACAGGTGGCGTAATGGGTTACGTGTGACATCCTCTAAATCTATTCAGTTACGTGATCTGACTACAACTATTTTCCTATCTAAATCCACATTTTCTCTCAACTGAGTGAGAGTGCTGCCTATAAGTGCTTCTTTAATTTGAAAATGTTAAGCTTAAATCAATCGATAGTATTTTTCTTTAATTCTTGCTCACCTTGAGATAAATTATAACTAGAAATAAAACTGTAAATGTCGATTAATCTTTGCGACAAACACGTGTCGTTTCAACTATTGACATTTTGTTCTGATTGAATTGGTTGACCTAAAAATTTTCCGAAAGACTGTCATAATTAAATTGGTTATTTATAGAAGTACCCGTTTCCAACCACGTAGCCACTGACTGGAGCCAGTGGCGAAAACCGCGGATAAGTATGTGCAGGGTTCAAATCCTGGGCTTTCCCGTCACTGACATCGCTTTCGAGTGAGGAAACTGACGTTAAATTAACTTTACCAGCTTCTTTCATGCTAATTGGTCTTCCGCTATAATGCAACACTGCGCCATTGAAACACCGTAACTTCAGTTGCAGTTCATTGTCCACTTTAACTGTCCACTGAGAGTGGTCAGTGATCAATGCAGCAATGACCATCTGCTGGGTCGTAGCCTGATCATTAACCCATGAGGTTCAATTAACCTTTGTCCTTCAAAAACGTGCTGTCGTTTTTATTTGTTTATTTTGCTTTATTTATTACTTCAGGCATGCTTCATGTTTGAGCGTAACTAATATGTCAGACATGAGGCAGGCCCGAGCGAGGGGGAGGGAGTACATCAGGGGGTCTGAGTTCTGCAAAGTTGAGCAAACGTAGCGCATTACTACACATGATGACGAAACTCAGGGACATTTGGATGGAAGATAGTCATGTCGATATTGTCAATGAAGGTTTAGAGTCGCCAATTATAGATTGTGCAAAACCAAAAATTGCGGATAGAATCGGGCTAGGTTAGTTTTGCTGGATTGTAATAATAAGGTGCGTGTCAAGTGAACAAAGTTAAGCTCCATTTGCGCACTGTTAGTACACGGTGGGTGACCACCTTGGAAAACCGAGTGTTGACAGCTTTGAAAGAAAAAATTGGAAGGTTGTTCTTAAATCCGTGCCGGCTGCAATTGATGCGCCAACAATAGGCAAGGATTATTAATAACCATGGAGAGGAATGGATCTAAATAACGAAAACTACAAAAAACATCAACAAAGAAAGGAAACTATTTGCACATAGAGTATGTCATGTGTGTAACTATATTTTAGCAAATAATAATAATAAGTCGTCAAAAAGGTGGTGAAAGCTAATGTTAATGCCAGTTTTCTCACTAGAAAGCAATGTCAGTGACAATCGGACCCATTATTTGAACCTCGCACATACCGATCCGTGGTCAAATATCTTACCGATATCGCCAATGCCTTCTTAAGTGCTAAGGAATTTCTGTTGATACCATAAACTGCTGAAAGAACTTAGAACACTACTCTAAACACTCTATTGGTCCAGTACACGCATGCCAAGAGCTGACAAATATTTGAAATTTGCGACAAAATTTGATATTTTGCAACTGTCTGATTATTAGTAGATTATTTTCATATAAATTCAATGACATGGTTGTCCATTGGTTACGTATATTAAACTCTTTGTCCAGATGAGTTGAGAATAAACTTAACTACTGCATATTTTAAAATTCTGAAAAAGGACTTTCTTTAATTTCTTAAAAATGAGGCTAGAAACTTTTTAAATGTATCTTTTCTCCAATGAGCCCTGCGCTATTTCTATGTGGTAATGAATAACCCAGTTTAATCTTACTTCTTAATTATTTATTTATTTATTTAGTTAATTACATTTAGTTAATATTTATTATTTATATATTATATTTTTATATATTAAATATTTAGTTAATTATTTAGTTAATAATTAGCTTGCTTTCTGAGAGTAGAACAAATGTTTCAAGATGATCACACCCAGCAGTGTAGTGCTAGAATGAGCCCTATCTCTAATGCGCATATAACGTCACCTCACGACAGAGGTCGTTAGATAGTTAGATGTCATTCAGTCGACAGATGGCGTGGTGAGGCGCTCACGACTAGGGAGACTAATTTGATCATTGAAGCAAAATTTGAACCCCCGTAACAAAGCTTACAGTAAACATCATCCTCTCATTTCAAGCCTATCAATCCTCTGAAAGTAAATGTAATTGAAGACGTTTGCTGCAGCCAGATCTGCAGCATCAGGCGATGAAACTGACATTGAATTAATATTCATTAGTTTCGTTGATATTTGAACTTAAAGAGCGATTTTCTGGTGTATGGAAGACTAATGCGGAAGTCTACAAACTTTTAATAGTTCTCTGATATCCACTTCAACTGAGGAATCAAACGCGAAATCTTATTGGAATATTTGCTTGATATAAAACACTATAATCCTCTAATTACTTTACCGTAGCCCCCTTACTAGACGTTGGTCAAATGTTATAAAAGCTAGAGCCAAGATTAACGTCAGTTTCCTCACTCGAAAGCTTTGCCAGTAACATGGTTTGTTATAACAATGTTTGTTATGATTTGTTTTAAATCTTATATGGCATAATCTTACCTCTTGAATGATATATTTTTGTAAGTCCACTTTAGTTGCAGCTGTTCCATATTTCACGTTTGATGATGACTCGTGCCCAAGGCTGCGTTCTCCTGCATCATAGGTGTCTTGTTTGTCGGACATGTTAGCCCATCCAATCCTCATGTTCCCTGCCGAACTCCCTTGATTTGGGCAGTCACTTCCTGGTACGCATTCCACTACTGATTTCTGTCCCAGAATGTTGTAGGCTGGATGATTAGCTCTTCTGTTTCCGGAGGTATCTATGTCAGTGACGTTTCTGACCAATTTCTTATCTGAAAACCTTTTTAGAGCTCCGGATGCTGTTGATCCGCACAGGCAACTTTGCAGCATAGTGATTTAGATTAATCAGTTCTTATTTATAAATGCTAAACAATTGTAATATCACTGGAGTGCTTTAGTTCTGAAACATTCCATGAAACATTGGAAATTAAAATATTGAAGCATATATATTAATAAAATTAGTACACCTTGATGTTTGCTTGCTATGTTCACCATGCAGTTCTTCTTTTCATTTCTTCCTTTGTATATGTGGATTGTTTCCGCGAAATAAAGACATATTAATGTTTAATCAATGCTATAGTGAAATAATCGTCCAGTACAATATCTATCATTTTCAATGCCAAATGTTGAAGCCGTTAGACAAACGTCCGAGAGTTTACTCTTAGATAAGCTCGGCCTGGAATCGAACCAGCGAAATATTGTACAATCATTCTCCAAGACTTTACCCTAGGCACTAGACACTGATCTCTTTGGTCATTCAATTAAATATAGTAGGTAGGTTGTAGTGTGTAACGTCAAGGTTCAGACCTGAATTTTCAATAAAGATCGGTACTGATAAATAACGTAATCTTAATCCAATTTAGCTTTAATAGCTAAATTAATGGAAATTAATGGAAATTAATAGCTAAATATCAAATTTAGATTTAATAATTAAATATTTCACAATTAGTAAACCCTAATAACTATACAGTCGCCTCATAAAAACTTAAAACTGTTATTTTCTTGTATGCTTGTAAACATATTAGTATTAGACTCACTTCAAATATTATTTCAAGCTGAAATTGAAGGCTGGGCCGTTTGATATGCACGTACTTGCATTTCATAATAAAAAGATACGTTGATGAATGATTTAGCTCACGTCACTTTAATCATAAATACAATGCAGAGCCTCAAAAGAGTTTATCATACTTGATACATGCTCAGCATGAGACTTAATGCTACGACTAAATCTCTACTATTCAATTGCCACTAAATATTAAGCCTTAGATCAAACATCTTGACTCTACTTATATATACATAGAGAGACAGAGACCGTACTCGAGAATGACCATATAAATCGTTATCTACTTTTATCAGAACCTGGCGCTTGACTAGCACTGTAAAGTGTTGTTGTAATTTGTTTACGTTTAGTTGTAAAAGCAATTACGAAGTAAAAGTTGGTAGCGAACAATAACAATAGTCTGAATATGCCAAACTAGTAAGAAAAGATATCTCATATAGGTACTTAAATCTCATATAGGTACTTAAATCTCATATAGGTACTTAAATCTCATATAGGTACTTAAATCTCATATAGGTACTTAAATCTCATATAGGTACTTAAATCTCATATAGGTAATTAAATCTCATATAGGTACTTAAATCTCATATAGGTACTTAAATCTCATATAGGTACTTAAATCTCATATAGGTACTTAAATCTCATATAGGTACTTAAATCTTATATAGGTACTTAAATCTCATATAGGTACTTAAATCTCATATAGGTACTTAAATCTCATATAGGTACTTAAATCTCATATAGGTACTTAAATCTCATATAGGTACTTAAACCCCATATAGGTACATGCACGATAATTTTTTGTCAAAGCTTGTTTATAGAATTAATAAAACTTATAAAGTGTTTCTACTCAAACTAATGCTTGACGATTCTGATGATATATTTCGTTACGAACAGGTTATTTAAACTTTATTTGAGCCCTAAATGATAAATAAAATTCTTCAGATCGGAATAAATCTAAGGACGCCATTTTTAGAACTCAAATATAAAGTAATCCTGCGTAAAAGTCATAAAGTCACCGTTTATGTGACGATGCTACAGCTGATAGTCGTTTGTTGGCAAGCAATGCATTGAACATAATGATAAATATAAGAAAAATTATAAAATGTTCCTTAAATTAACATTTATAATGATATTTACGGTATAGAGCTGATGATTACATACCGCTGGATAGCATTTTACCAATTCCCATCTTCTAATAAGAAAGAAACACATTGAAAACGATAATTGTTTGCGTTTAAAATCAAACTGTTAGGATTGACAATGAAAACAGCATTTGTTTATCAACACATTATGCCCGACCTTCACCTTTTAGTGTCTGTTTACTTATTTCCTATTTGCTATATCGTTTAACCATGACAATGAATCGTCGCAACTTTACGAAGAATTACCCTTATTCAGCAAAACAGGTGCACATTTAGAGATTTCGTATGGGGAAGGAAAATGCCATCTACTAAAAGTTAATTATACTCCTTCTTAAGATTTTTAAAGGTTCATAACTGGAGAAGTTTGTTTGAATATTGACATGTAATAGGCAATTATGCTTGAATATTGCAAATAGGCCAACTACGAATTTCAAGCAGCCTCTTACTGCATTGGGTTTGCAAATCAAAAAACAGAATTAAGCCAAATAATTAATTCATTAAAGATCAATCAATGTTCAATTAGAAAAAGCTAAAAAGCTAAGGTTAACGTCAGTTTCCTCACTCGAAAGCGATGTCAGTGACGGGCGAGCCCAGGATTTGAACCCGCATCTACTGATCCGCGGTCGAGTATCTTACCGACTTCGCCACTGGCTCCAGCTCCAGAAGATATTGATAAGCATTTAATAAAGTTCAAAGTCGTTATTATTGTTGGCAGCAATACTGATCGCTATGCCTACCTACACATATTGCGCCTTGCTAGATTTGTAAACTGTTTTATCCAGTTAGTATCATTTTAACGTTTTAAAATCCTTATATCTGTCAAGAAATATTAGAAATTTAATAGTAAAATCATGAAAGCATTATATTGGAAGCCATGTTATAATTAACTAGTTTGCATATATTCCGGCATAAAGATCACGATGACTTTTGTTGTGATGTTGTTGTTAATTGTGCTTCAAAATATTGACTTTAGTCCCATATTCATTTCAACGTTAAACGATCAAGTTGATATTTTATATTAGTTCTCTGAACTTCAGCAAATAAAATAGGGTTTATCGAGTAGAATTTTAACGCGACTGCGTTCATATTACTTACCGGCACTCTATCAACAAGTGCGTTACGTACCATATTCACATCACGCATCGTAATCGTATCATATTTTGTGCAATATCATTTCTTCCTAATAATATTCTCATCGAACATCACAATTACATGTATATCATATTCTTATATTCGGATACGATATTCATGTCATATTCACATCACTTATCATATTCAAATCATTCATTTCACGCATCACATTCCTTTAGACAACAGAATATAAAACATAGCCTATGTAACATAGGGGAGCTACTCATGCTTGTTTAGAGCACGTGACTTTAATCGTTAGATTTAACTGCTGAGCGCGACGCCATGCACGTCTCAAGAATACGCAACTGTAAGTATATAGTTATTAGAATTCTGCATCGTCAGAACTTTGACACACATTGACAGCCTAGAAAGAAAAACTAGAGATGGGAATCGAACCGAACCCGAACCGAACCCTAAAATCTAGAATTTTGACCGAACCGAACCGAACTCGAACACAGACTCTGACCGAACCCGAACCGAACCCGAACCAGACATCGTCCAAACCGAACCAAATTCTTGGAGTTCCTTTCTTCTTCACCAGCCTGACATTAAATAAAGATAGTAAGAAAAATACAAATATATATTAGTTTTTGCATTTACATGTCTTACAGTATCTAACAGCATATATTCAGGTAAGGCTGGTTCCGACACAAATTTTAAAATGGTAGCGGTACAAAGGAATGGTAGCGGGAAGCGAGACGGGCCTACAGAAGATAATGGATAGTCTGAATGATACGGCATTGAAATATGGAAAGAAGATTAACATCAAAGATACAAAAGTGATGAGAGTATCCCATAAAAATCTGAAGATGCTTGACTCAATCTAGGTGGATTTGTTTTTGTTAAATTCAAATTATGATTTTTTTCTAATTTTAGTGTTCTACCTTAATATTTTTGCAGCCAGATTATTTCCAAATCATCATATATGACATTGTATATGTATTAGGGCTATCTGGAGTAAATAATTTTGCACCATAGCGATACAATAATTTCATAAGTATTTTCGTAACTTCATAATTGATCTGAGAGTTTCAAATTTGAAACCCTATGGCAAATTATGAAGCTTATTATTGGTCAGTTGATAGCAAAAGGTGTATATTATGATCATTTTTCTATGGAAGTACACGTGTTTACCAAATCATTTTTATTTGACATTTTTATGTTACTAAATTGCACTTTGTTTCTGAAATATTGGATCAAATTTTAGCCAAGACATTTCTACTTAATTGTAAATGTATCTAAATATAGGCCTATAGTGACAATAAAAATTTAAAAATTGATGAAGCATTCTGTTTGCTCGTTATAATCTAGGAAAATATTTCAGATACAATAATAGAGCTAAATATCTATGTTATGGACATTTGCTGATCAACTAACAATATTTTAAGAAATGTACAGGAATAAATACCACTTCTCTCCTTTTTCAATTGTTTCACCCAGGTGAAAAAAATGTGGCAGCTATTATGACTTAATGAATTTATAAGTATATTTACCAAAATCATTTTAAACATGTTTGTCATAACCATGATTATTATAAGTAAAGTTAAACAATTGCAACATTATCCAAACCAAACCATTTCGAACTCGAATCGAACTTTTGCGAGTTGGAAAGCAAGCCGAACCCGAACCGAACCCGAACCCTTGTTAGAACCGAACCCGAACCGAACCGAAATCTCAAATTGTCAACTGCGAACCGAACCCGAACCGAACCGAACTTTCATTTTCAACGAACCGAACCGAACCCGAACTCTGGAAGTTCATAAATTTCCCATCTCTAAGAAAAACCCGAATAAGTGAAATTCGATAGCCATCGCAAAAACTGTCAAAAATGGAAAAAGAAAGAGAAACTTTAGAAGATATAAAGTTGAACGCTAGCAAACAAATTGGCGAACGACTATTATGTCATCTATAAAATCTCACGGTGCGGATAAATGATTTAACCTTCTTGAGAAACAATTATGCAATATTTGAAAAATAGCAGATTGGTCTGTAATGTTTGTCGGTTACGAAGAAGAAATAAAATAGTCGGAGACTGCTACCAATATGTAGCCCTATACACCATTATGCATTGGCGTAACCATCGAGGGGGACAGGGGGACACGTCCCCCCAAAATTTAGACTGGAGGGGACATGCATGCAAGTGTGCCCCCAGAATTTAGGCCCAAATATATATATTTTATGTAAGAAATTTGTGCGTATTTTCAATGTCGCTCAATAATTGCATGTATAAGTATTGCTAGCATTTATAGAGCCGTGCTGTAGATCGAGTGGTAAACTGATACGCTTCCATACTATTAATTAATGACATAGCTGTAGTTGTAGGCCTACTGTGTTTGCTTGGCCATAGACTACTTTTTGTCACATACTCGCTAGTATATAGAAGACTATAGGGCTGAGCGACCGATGTTAAGTGAGTGCGACGAAATATAGGAGAGTGCCAACTAGCCGAGCTAAACGTGATGAAACCATATAGGCCTAGGCCTATCTAGAGGCTGCGGCTGTATATTGTATCTTGAGAGGTCAACTTATCAACCATCCATCGGTAGATGCTCTGAACAATGTGCATAAAGGTTTAGCTTACGGAATTTTTTACAAAATAAATTCATAGACAGTAAACCAAGTTCTGCATAATTGCATCATGGATAAATTTCCGTTAAAACCAAGAAGCCGCGTCTAGTAAGATTAAATATATTACTAATTTCGATTTTAAATTCTGAAAGTAGTAAATGCAATTTCATAGCATCATTCAAGGTATTGTTAGAAAATCTCGAGGAATTTGCGCACGGCGCTGCTTCTACCGTGCAGGGCAAGGCCACTGCCAGTGGATCGATTTTTGAAAGGTAAAAGCTGGTAAAGCTAATGTTAACGTCTGTTTCCTCACTCCAAAGCGATGTCAGTGACGGGCTAGCCCAGGATTTGAACCCCTCACATACTGATCGAGTACCTTACCGACATCGCCACTGGCTCCAGCCATTAGTTGTACTGTGTATGCTAGTGAAACTAAGTTCCCTCCTTCCCCCCCCCCCCTTAACCACTGCTCTTACTTACAAATTTACACTTAGAAATTGCCATAAAAACAATGAAAATATAATTTAAATTTTTTATCGGCGGGCCTAAGGGGGAACAGGCTCCCGCCCCCCACGGATACGCCAATGATTGTGTCCCCCCAAGATTTTCGGTCGTGTTTACGCCTATGCCATTATGTTAGCATAGTTCTAATCGAAATTTAACAAATTTTTCTTTTAAAATTGTATTCACAAAAATTTTATAATTTGTAAAACTTATTACACTTATGTTTTACAAATAAATAATTAATTATCTTTCCACTTTTAATATGCCTGCTATTATTATGCTTTTGTTCAGTTCTCGCTTAGTTGATTTTTACGACACGTTGGCAAATTTGTTAGTGACCCGGAAACACACAATATAAAGCAACGAAGCGACTGAGGCTGATCTAAAACTGAAATATTTACTAGATATTTATATAACTATGCCGTGAAGATTTCTATAGGCTTCGGGCTGATGCTATCTTCTTTTGCGATTGAATCGTTTTCTTGATTCAGTCACAAAAGTTGGAATGGTCAAGTGCTGAAGTAAGAAACCACCATCTAATTCAGGATCCTTCTCAAGCCCTTTCAGGAATGAATCTTCCTAGAAGAAGTTGGTGTCAACTTAATTGTTTCCGTACGGGTCATGGTAGATGCACAAAAGTGAGTTCCGCTGGGGTATTTGTGATACACCATTTTGTGACTGTGGTCAATCGCAAACCATGAAACATATCGTTGAGGAGTGTTCATTAATTTAACCTGTCTGCCGGGTGATCTGACTACGTTAAATTGCCTTACAAATGAAACAGTTACCTGGATTAACGCATACGCTAAATAAATAAAATATTTTTTTGATTCATTGAGTGCATTTTCGGGAATGTGAAAGCAAGCATTGAAGAGATTCACAGTATGTGCCTTGGATCTACTACTTGTTAGAGAAATTGAGAGTTGTCTTTTTTAGTAAATAAAGTCAAAATATACTCTAAAACTATAATTATAATTGTAAATAAAGTCAAAATACTGGTCCAGCATTTGCATCTGCACTATTTATGGGTATCTAATCTATATGTAGGCCTTGGAATTTTCAGTATTACAGTGTAAATGTACGTTATTATTTAGTCTGATTTTTGGTCTATTTTCTCTTCTACTAGTAGATCTAGAAATATTCTCAGTACTTGGAATAGTAGAAATGTATTTATATATATATAACTCTTAACAAAGAAATACTTTATATTGCTCTCTATCAGAAAACTCGATCATTGATATATTGATCTGTAAGCCATTTATATTGTACCGAAGCACTTTGTTTAAATTCTAAGAAATCGATCAATGATTGATAACTTCTAAGCTTAAGCTGGTCTACAACTCAAAGATATTGTGACCTAATAATGACAATATGTGCATATAGTTTGTACTCTAATTCATTGTTATTCTCTCATATCAATTCGGAGGAAACATTTTTTATTTATAAAGCACATACATACAAATAAGTTGAGGATGCTACCAAAAGATTGAGAGGGTAATAAAAGAGTGTAATGGCTAGTGCCAGTGGCGAAATCGGTAAGATTCTCGACCGCGAATCAGTTTGTGCGGGATCAGTATGTACGGGGTTCAAATCCTGACTCGCCCGTCATTGACATCGCTTTCAAATGCGGAAACTGACGTTAACCTTAGCTTTACCAGCTTTTTTACCACTCTAAGGATCAATAGGTACCTCTGCCTCAATTTTCACTTTACTCAACTGTGACATTTCGTCAATTTTGAGCCTTGCATTGAATGATGTTGCCTATTTTACAAGAGCTTATTGCGTAAATATTCTTATAACCATATCCATGTTGCAAAGCGTATAATAGTTAATATCTTGTCGCGAACTTCAAAGTAAATCTTGTGCATATTTTACAACCATGCTTTGAGATCATTATGCATTATACACCTCTACACTATTGTCAGTTAATCTGTCGGCTTTTCCCTTAATGCACAATATACCAATTTACTGCAGCAATAGGATTTAAAGGCCGCTATGTTCATCAAAACAATAGCGTTGTAAAAATTCATTATATCCTCTACGTCGATGTGGTTCTTCTAAACAGTCAGGTTTGCTTGAATAGTAAGGATAAAAATAATAATGAATAAATAATGATAATAATAACACTCGCGACATTGGAGTCTACTGGTTACACTGAAGCACATTAGATACACTGGAACACATTAAATACACCGGAGTACATTAAATACACCGGAGTACATTAGATACACCGGAGTACATTAGATACACGGGAGCACATTAGATACACTGCAGCACATTAGATACACTGGAGCATATTAGATACACTGGAGCACATTAGATACACTGCAACACATTAGATACACCGGAGCACAGTAGATGATACACTGAAGCATATTAGATACACTGCAGCACATTAGATACACCGGAGCAAATTAGATACACTGGAGCACATTAGATACACTGGAGCACCTTAAAAACACCGGAGCACATTAGATACACCGGAGCACATTAGATACACTGGAGCACATTAGATACACTGCAACACATTAGATACACCGGAGCACATTAGATACACTGAAGCACATTAGATACACTGCAGCACATTAGATACACCGGAGCAAATTAGATACACTGGAGCACATTAGATACACTGGAGCACATTAAAAACACCGGAGCACATTAGATACACCGGAGCACATTAGATACACTGGAGCATATTAGATACACTGGAGCACATTAGATACACTGCAGCACATTAGATACATCTGGAGCTCACTGAATACACTGGAGTTCACTGAATACACTGGAGTTCACTGAATAAACAGGAGCTCACTGAATACACTGGAGCTCACTGAATACAATGGAGTTCACTGGATACAGCTGCATACATTGGCAACATTTTTCGAATGCTGCCCAGCAGGTGCGGGTTCCGTAATCCAGACTTCCCTGACAATTTTTAATTTTAAGTTCAAGATATACTTTTAGAAGATAAAGCTGACTCTAAATGTAAATGCAGCTTTCAGTAAGTGCTGAGACACACTGAGATACACTGAGATACGTTGAGACACGTTAAGACACGTTAAGACACGATAAGACACGTTGAGACACGATGAGACACGATGAGACACGTTGAGACACGATGAGACACGATGAGACACTATGAGACTTATTGAGACACGATGAGACACGATGAGACACGATGAGACACGTTGAGACACGAGGAGACACGATGAGACACGATAAGACTCATTGAGACACGTTATGACTTGTTACGACAAGTAGACACGTTGAACACACATTAAGATACGTTTAGACCTATCATCATCATCACTTATCATCATCATCATCATCATCACCACCATCATCATCATCATCATCATCATCATCGTCGTCGTCGTTGTCATCGTCGTCGTCATCTTTGTCCTTCATCAATCTTCCTCAAACTTATATTGGAGTACCGTTTTACTATCAAGAGGTTTGCTTAAACCTCGAAAACCGCAGATAGGAAATTTGTGTCATTTTCCAATTCGATTTTAATCAAGTTTAGCAATTAAATTTTATATTCAAGGAAAAAACTCTAAAATGTTTGCTACGCTAGTCAGCATAAGAATAAAAACTATTAGCACAGATATAAGAACATCAATGACATACTTCAGCTACTGGACAAGTGCGTGGTGTGGTCGAAAAATGCTACCGTCAAAAGAACTCTTCAAGTACCGCTACTGTTTCACGACAGCTTTATAATCATACGATTTCATGTAAATGCCGTGCTTATGTTAAGACGTATCGTAAAAGCTTCTGAAACTGTCAGTAAAAGCGGCACAGGCGGCAGCGGTTAAGGCGGTAATTAGCCTGGTAATGACGGGCGCCCTAAAGCGGTGTCTTCAACAGAGAGGACCAGTGCATTGTCGCGAGAAGTGCGGGCTTTGATGTTAACGCAGGCTGTGAAAGCGTCAATTACACAGCCCATCGGTCGAGTGCCGATTGTTTATCATTTGCGCAGAAGTTGTTCTGACCAGGTGTTGTGTTCACAACATTGAGGAATAATTTAATCAGTATACTACTGCTCATGATCAGTACACACAACCCCCTAGAGAGAGAGAAAGTGAAATAGAGAGAGAGAGAAATAGAGAGAGTAAGAGAGAGAGAGAGAGAGAAAGAGAGAGTGCGAGTAAGAGTGAGAGAGAGTGAGAGAGAGTGAGAGAGTGGAATAACAGCTAAAGAATAATGTCAGTTTCCTGTCAGATAGCATGTCGGTGAAGGGAAATGCACCGGATTAAACCTTGCACCTACTAATCCGATGTCGAATAACTTCCCAACTTGCCAACGGTTCAGCCCGTGAGAGAGCGAGAGATTAAGTAAATCGAATTTTATCAAAATTTCATATACAAAAGTGACATAGCCTAATTGCCTCATATTTTCATCGATTAATTAAGATCTACTTGCAAATACGTCAGTCCCTGCCACACAGAAGGCATAGGCCCCATTAAAACTCAACCAGCGAGATATGCTAGTATTGATTGTGTTCTGAAAAAGCGCAAGTGTGGCCACAAATAATCTACAATTTCGCATATTTGGTTATGTTTTATTTATTAGCGCGTTTTCTAAAATGTCTATCATCTGTTGATAGCTTTGATTAAACTCGTATATTCATCAAAATGCTGATAATATTGCCGCTCTAGCTGTCTAAGCATAACGCCAACAACGTTAACCATTTTACGACTTTGGGCCTACTTTACAGCATATCTTGCGTGAACCTGGTGACATTCTTAATTACCTACACTGTGCATGTAGTCTTTTGAAATAATTAATCCACTGAAACACAAAACAATGACTCGTAAAATATAATGATTAACTGTTACTTGCTGATAATTGTGTCAACCTTATCATTAGTCTTTCTATCTGTCTGCTCGTACATTCTTTGTATTACCAGTTTCAACCAGTTTATAACTAGTTTCAAGTTAAATATAGCTTAATATTATACAGTATATATATATATGTATATATATATATATATATATATATATATATATACTTCATATATATATATATATATATACTGTATATATATATACTGTATATATAATATTAAATGTCATATACTATACTATATATATATATATATATATATATATATATATATATATATATATATATAATGATTTCTTAGCGCTATATCAGCTACTTATTGAAAATATGCTTAGGTTTTTGACGCTTTCATGCATTACACAAAGCAAATTAATTCTTAAGAACTTTATTGAAAATGTTGTTTGGAAGTTAATGAATGCAAAGCTGTTAGAGTGAATGTCTTAATAATGTTTTAATGTTTTGAATGTATGCATAGTGTAGGGGTAAAGTCATAAAGTTTTAAAGGATCTTGAGGTTAATTGAACCATCGTGGATTCGAATCCCAGCCGCGCTGATATGAGAGTAAAATCTCGGCCATTCACTGGACTGGATATACTGAAAATGGTCTAAATTGCCTAACAGTTTAAACATGTGGTATTAAAAACGATAGATATCGACATAGTGGATCGTTTCACTATTATAATGCGAGTTTCTGTGATGCAGTGAAATTTGTTTTAGAAGATATGCATCTCATGTGAGGCTATTCGCTGATAAACTTCAAAACCATATTACAGAAAACTTCCCCTTTAAGTGTAAATTGATGCAGATACTAAGATATGGAAATTTTCTAAAATGGGTACATTTTGTGGTTATGGACTACATTAACATGGGTTACTTTCTCTTTAGACCAGGTGAAACCTTTTTAGTACAGCGTTGGGATCAAATTTTAGTTCTACAGAAAGATCATGAGAAGTTAGCGCTCTCTATTTAAGGTTTGAAATAAGCCAAACTCTATCCACCGATTACCGTAGACCACAGTAACAAGAACTGGTTTGGGAGAAAAAGTGAGAAAATATAAATTTTCACAGACACTGTAAGGTTTTATACTGCATTGTCTAAATAGCCTGTCTAGAATACCACACCTCAATGTAACTAAAACAATTCTATTAATTGAAGTAAGCTTAATGTAGCTTGAATGACGACAATTTCACAACAATATACTGTACATGTATACATGTATATATTTCCCTTGAACAAATCTTGCAATATTCAAAAGCTTGAAACTTTTCTCTACGTAATTATACTTGATATTAATTGATAATAGTTAATAAAAAATAAGTGATACTATATTTACTTAAATCTCTCAGCTTGAGGAAAAAGTTCTAATCACTATTTATTTTGCATGTATAGTAAATACGAATCACTAAGTAAATCCTGACCCAAGTTAACCTGGGATTTAAAGGAAGATGATGACGAAGATGATAAGATTTAAATAAGAACATAAGAGATTGAAATTGATTTACAGGTTTTATGCTGCCCTGTTGGATATTGTCTTCTTCAGAAAATGTACAAATATTTCCATGTTGTAGGATTTATTCTTGCTAAGATTTTTGAATTATCGGTCTTGAATTTCCGATTATGTATGTAGTCCCTACATCTTAAGAGGTGATCCAGACAGATAATCGTAACAGATTTTAAGTTGTTAAGGTGGATCATCTTAAGAGATGATTTTATCCAGATAGGCCACCCACTCGAGGTATGTTGGAGCAGCGGTACCAATGCCGAGCTCAACCCCGTTCAGAAAGAAAGTTGGTGTAACAGCCACTCCACCTGGAGAAGAACAGATAAATGCAACAGTTAATTTTACAATAATCAATACCAAATGATAATATAAAATAATAATCAATCAATCATTCAATAAGAATTTAACGTCCTGTTCCTCGCCATAAGGCAATGTCAGGGACGTCAGATTTTGTAAAAATCAATTTTGTTAATCAAGGTTTAACGTCCGTTTCTTTAGGTAAGGACTAATGCAAGGGCGTCCTCGTAGTGCACGAAATTATATATCACACAAAATAATATGCAAAACAGTGTGCTGAGGAAAAAATGAGCCATAAGCAATGGTGGTCAGGTGACCACGATTAGGTCAGGATAAATATTATGTATCTACAGTAGAAATGCATTTAAAGCCTCTCAGAGAACTTACTGCAGTCGTCACAAATGCTAGAAGTACGAAGCGTCATATGTATTTATAAATAAATAAATATGAACAAAATTAAAAACTCCGCTCTTCGTTCTGCTACAATTATAGACCTAGGCATCTAAAATTCTATATGTAATTAAATTTCACACATAATGACTATCTTCAGTTTGATAATATATGCAAGTAAGCATTTGTGTTTAGAGCGCATAGTGGAAGAGCTGTGTTAATTTTGACGTAATTAAAATAATTAATGTAAAACTTTAATTAATAATAAAATGTTACTTACGTTTAGCACCAAACTTCCATGCAGAGCGAGCTCGACTAATGTAACTGTTGATGCCAGAGACGAACTCAGTCTTATCAATTCCAGTTGTTCTAACTGCCAAATTAGCCAGACCACTAAAACAATCGATTAATTATATTAATCAAAGGAATGCACACAAATTAGTACTCCTATTAAAATATCGTTAAGAGACTGGGAATCGTCGTAATAAGATGATTATTAGGCCTACTTGAGGCTCAGGCAACTATGCATGTAGGCCTACTGTAAAGTAGGAAGTGCCGTTCAGCTGTGGTTATTCCAACAAATAATATTGAGCAAAGGATAAGCTATGTGAAATCCAGTGAATTTTAGCTTAATACGAATTGACACTCTGACCTATGCCATCAAGATTTGTTTCTACATGACATTGTATAAAGCTACTTTCTTACTAGGTATTTCAATCGCCTAGGCAATAAATTTATTTAAGACTACGAAGTATTTTCTTCACAAAAACTATAAAATTATCTAATCAAGAGGAATGGAAATCCTCTGTTACCAGTTTAGCATTACTAACAATATTGTCTAGCTTATTGCTCATCTATAGAATACTTCACCCATAAGATGAAAAATCCGAGTTTAGCGTCATTCCTATTTCTAGAAAGAATAAAAGTAACGGGCGGGCAGAGGATTAGAACACTGCATCTATTTATTTGACGTTAAACATCTAACCAAGCTACCAGTGCCTCAGCCAATTTTTTAATTTCTTAAGACTTCGGAATCAGTCTGCCCACCCCACATTCGATCCGACCTCTCACCATCTTCATGGTTAAAGTTGATTCACTAGGGTAGATGGAAAGTAGTTTAAACAGATCTGACGATGATCGAAATGTTTCATACTCTCACTAAAAATGTAGCAGTAGGGCAAATGCTCAAAAGATTAAATATGGTTTTGTGATATTGCGCTATCAGTAACGTCTAGGCAATGGCTTCACATCTACCGCTAGCACATGTAAGCGTTGGAAGAGGATGTGAACTTTATGAAGATCTGCAGTTAACTTCTGCTAGCACAATAATTTAATATAAGCTCTAACATTTTTTCATTTAAATTGGAGCGATACGCAGAGCGCCCGGCATAAATTTCTTTCTATTTTTCATCTCGAAAGGTTTCATTGGAATAATTATTTTATATACATGTAGATTTCAATGTACTAATCTACAACTAAAACAATTATAAGTGATAATTAAATGTGATAAGAAACAGAAAGAAGAGCTATATAGGTCATAATGTAAGGGTGATGGTTTGCTAAAAGATGTAATAGAAGGAATAATGCAAGGAAAAGAGTTAGAGGAAGACCGAGACATGGGATGCTGATGATCTGACAACAAATTCATATATAGAGATGAAACGGAAGACTGACGATAGAATTGGTTCAAACAGTTATATGCCATGGACCTGCCGTTAGGCAGTGTATTAGAAGAATAAGATTTCAATGCATGTTCATACTCGAGAACTTCAGTTTCTGACAGATTGACGGTGTTTGAAGTAGAGAAAGCCGACCACATGATCAGGTTCTCTTCGATGTAGTTGAACAGCTGAGCTGAGACTGAGCTCTCTTGAATCAAGTACAATCCCTACTCACAGGTAGCACAATTGTATAACAGCATGTTAGACAAATAGCAATATCATCATCATAACATTATCATCATCACAATAAAATAGTGTCATCACTAGACTAATAATAATATCATCATCATGGCTGGAGCAGTGGCGATGTCGGTAAGTTACTCGACCGCGGATCAGGATGTGCGAAGTTTAAATCCTGGGCTCGCCCGTTATTAACATCGCTTTCGAGTGAGGAAACTGACGTTAACATTAGCTCTTTATTACCATCACTACATTATCATCATCAGAATAGACTAGATTTATCACAAGACCAATAGCAATATCATTAACATATCATTATCATCATCACAAGAGAAGAGCGTCATATTAGACTCTATTGCATTTATATGTAACTAGTTTTTAACTTCGAATCATTCAATCAATGCATACTTCAAAAACAGAATGCCAAGAATAATTTTATACAGGCCTACTCATCGCTTAACACACAATATGCGGTTTCTTGTGTCTTCACTTAGTTGCTGTTGACGCTATTGTTCATATGGGCCGTGGACCTCCACAGCATCATCAACTACATCATGTTCAGCATGCTGTTGTTCGACGGGCTCTGTGTGCTCGGTTTTAATATAATATACAATATACTACGTACATATACAATGGTCCAACAATTTCATTTCATTAAAATTGAAATTTAATTCAGATATTGACTTCACTATCTGAGAAGCAGATACTAAGATTCCTAAAGTAATATTCTTATACTGATGTGACGGAGCCAGTGGTTTGTCCGTAAAATATCATACTGCGGATCAGTAGACCATGTGTATGAAGTGAAAATCCTGGTCTCGCCCGTCATTAACATCATTTTAGAGAGATGAAACTAACGTTAGCCCTGACTCCGGACCATTTCTATACAGAACTTGTAAAGCATGCGATATTTGGATCAAGTCCAGAAAATTCAGTAGAAACCTGTGTGGCCAGGAAAGCGTTCCTGTGGTATGGCAGAGGCATCTGCTGAACAACCAGGTCAAGTTTGTCAGCCCCGTATCTCGCCTGAACCTGTTTCAATACCGCCCATTGATCTCGGCTGTCGGGACAATGTAGATCGATAAAAATCTCCAACTTTACCTGCAACAACAGCAACTAAATTACTCAGTTTTCCAATAGATATCAGTATAATAAATAAATACAAACATAAATATGAAACGCCTAAATTATTTGTTTGTTTAGTTGAAAAGATCTTGATAGGATATGTCGATGAAGGTGATGGCTTCCTGAAAAAGGTAATGGAGAGATAAATCACTACAGATAATTTTAAATATTACTTATATATATTAGCAGTCATTAAGTGGTCAAGGGCTAGTTTATAATCTGATTAGGCCTATTCTTTACCATCACAACACTGACCTTGCTATGTCTCTGAGAATTGTTTTTTTTCGTGCAGTTATATAATTTAATGCATCTATAGACGCAAGTTGCATACGCTGAATTGCTTCTTCAATTGACGAAACGAAGTCATAGAAAACCTGGGGTCTAGTTTCGTATGGTAGATAACTAAGTCATAAAAACCTGGGGTCTAGTTTCGTATGGTAGATAACTAAGTCATAAAAACCTGGGGTCTAGTTTCGTATGGCAGATAACTAAGTCATAAAAACCTGGGGTCTAGTTTCGTATGGCAGATAACTAAGTCATAAAAACCTGGGGTCTAGTTTCGTATGGCAGATAACGAATCCCAGGAGTAGTTCCTTCCACTGGGATTGGCGGCGAGATGTCATAACTTCTGGAAGATCCGAAACAATTCAGAAATAGCACAGCCAGAGATATTACGTGAGAAACAGAAACAGCCATGGTTAGCTATCAACAAAAACGTCATCATGGTTAAAGCAATAACAACAATTAACTACTGAGATGGTAATTCAATTAGATTTGAACTGTTGTTCATGACGCTATTTAATCGATTACAACTTTAATTAATATGAATGATATATTTGATATTTATAGAAGCGAAACCAAAATTTGTAACAGTCTATATATATATATATATATATATATATATATATATATATATATATATATATATATATGCCTACATACATGACGATGTATTCAAAGAGAATAATCCGTAAGACTTCGCAATATGCAATATGATTGTTTAAAAATTCTCATCAACTTCAAATCAATAAACTTATAGGCAATTGAAAAATTACAATAAACCTCATCGTCTAAAATTGGCTAACGTTGCCATTAATCATAATCGCAAAAACTTCTAACTTTTCGTGACTTTAGAAAGTTATACTTTAAGTCAAGCAAAATGAATTAATCAATTAGTCTGCCTATGAAATTTGTTCAATGTACGAATTTTATAACTCACTGATATTTGGTTAATCTACATTAAATTTTTAATAACAGTATAACTCTCAACAAACATTCTAAATATAGCAAATGATCAATAAAACGAGGTTTGAAATTTTAACATTATACTGTTTATGTATTTTTAGTGAAGAAGTAGAACAAGAAGAAAAATATATCTTTAACTCGCATCCCAACACATAGCACATCAAATTTCAGCAAGCTTAATACTAGTAAACAAAATAAAAATTATTAATAATTAATAATTGAAGATCAATTACAGATTAGGCAAACCAATACATGTAAGTACTAGGCCATCAAAGATATTGCCAGATACTCTATCTAGTTGACCACCTAGTTACTGATATACAAAAGATGTCCATTTCATTGCTAGCGTTCAGTTAGGTTCTTTCGTTAAAAGTTATTTGTACATGCAATTACGAATGGTCCACTTTATGCAGTTGTCTGTAGCTTATACAATGACAAGTATTACTTATGTTCCACGCAAATTTCTATATAAAGCGTTTGAAGGTAAAAACAATGAAATACGAATTAAATTAACTTCTACAACATGTACGTTTTAAATAGTACGCTATATAACTTGAGTGACAAAGCACAATTTTGTTGCAATAACATCTTATCAAGAACACTAATTGCGTACGATCCGATAAGAATAAGGAAATTCAGCATATGGTTAGATTTCATTAGAAGTGATTCACAATGAAGTCCACTTCTTAGCTTTTATTTATTTAGCGAAGAGGTTACTGTTCGTATAAAACTGGATTGGGAGTGATCATGCACAAAATTTATGGCAACATCAAGGTTAAGACCAACTGTACATTGACAAGTTCAAAAACAGTGATAACTACTGTTTGCACCGGCTGACGTAGACACATGTAGGTCGCTGAAATGGCTTAGATACAGAACACAAATGAGATATAGACATACATTTTAATCATTTATTAAAATTAAACATCCATTATTGCTAAAGCTGTACTTGTGAGATCTGGAGCAACCAGTAAATTTAAATACAGTTACTACAGGGTAAACAGGATAGTTTTCTCAGGGAATGACACCCCTGTCCTGTAAATGTCAGTCATAGCTGAGGAAGGCATAAGGGGCCCACCTCGTCAAAAAGCATATCCCCCAAGAAATAATGGTATATCACGACAAAAATGAACGCCCCAGTCCCGTTCACCCTTTAAATGGGGAGGGGGTGGTAAGATTTTCCCACGGCCAGTCGGCACCATGGGTGCCCCACAGATATACCAAGAGGACATTCCATGCGCCCCAAAAGGGTAAGTGTGGGCACATGGAATGTGAGAACTATGGGTGAAAATGGAAAGTTACAAACTGTGAAGAGGGAATTGATTAAAGGGAAAATAAATGTCCTACGGATTAGTGAAGTGAGGTGGTTGGTAACTGGAGATTTTTTAAGTGATGGGTACAGGGTTATATACTCCGGAGGAGATAAAAGGGAGAAGGGTGTGGCTATGATATTGGATAGAAATTTAAGTGAACGCGTAACAAAGGTTCTCCAGTAAAGTGACAGACTGATGTTAGTGCGGACCAAAGCAGATCCAGTAGATTTGGTGTTTATCCAAATCTACATGCCTACATAAGCCTCAGAGGATGAGGAAATTGAAGCGGTGTTCGAAACAATGGAAGGACTGATTAAAGGAAAAAAGGCCACAGATCAAGTGATTGGATATGGGGGATTGAAACGCGGTGGTGGGTGAAGGGAGAGATGGAAATGAAGTTGGGGAATATGGCCTAGGAAAAAGAAATGAGACAATACAGAAAGCAGTAAGAGATGGAATTTGAACGGATTGAATGATAAAAGAAGTCAGTTTCAGGAAGTAGTTGAAAGAGAAGTTAAGGAAATGAAGGACTACGAAAGAACAAGGGTAAATGAAAGATGGTGTCAGCTAAAAGAGGCTATTAAAATAGGTGCAAAGGAAGTTTATGGCTTTAGTAAAGCAAATACAGCTAAAAAGAAGCCTTGGACCACAAGCGAAATGCTAGACAAAATGGATGAAAGGACGAAATGGAAAAGTATTGACACCAGTCATGGCCGAAGGAAATATAGAAGCTTAAACAATGAAAAGATCATTGGTGGAGTGAAAAGTGTGATGATTTAGCAGAATATGATAGAAGAGGGAGATCGGATCTATATTATACCAGGAAGTCAGGATATTAACAAGAACCGATAAGAAAAAGAAAGGAGATGCAAAGAACATTAGTATATTGGGTAAAGATGGGGAATTGAAGACAGAGCTGGAAGAAGTAAAAGAAAGATGGATAGAATATGTAGAGGAATTGTATAAGGCTGGGAAACCAGTTCAAGAGGATTTTAAAATACAAGAAGAAAATATCATAGAAAACGATAAAAGGAGCCCCGATATAATATATGCAGGAGGAATTTATTCTGCAATTAACAGTATGAAGAAGGGGAAAGCAGTCGGAATAGATGAAATCCCAGCAGAATTCTTGAAAATATTGGAAGGAGAAACACTCAATAAGTTAATGGAGGTATGTATGGAAGTGTACAATACAGGTATTTGGCCAGACGACTTTACCAAGTCAGTGATGATCTTAATTCCCAAAAAAGTCAATGCTGTGGAGTGTTCGGATTACAGAACAATCAGTTTAATACCTCATGCATCGATGATCTTATTAAAGATAGTAAATAATCGCATTCAATCGAAGGCAGAGATGATACTGAGCAAGACACAATTTGGTTTTAGGAAAGGATGCGGCACAAGGGAAGGCATCCTCGGATGACAGAGAAGAGTGGAGTTCTTATTATACCATGGACGTGCCAGTAGACAGTGCACTAAGAGAGACTCCAGTTAAATGAGTTCACTACTGCATATCCCAAATTAAAATAACAAAAACCTAGATTTTTAAAAACTCTATTTTAAATAATTTATATCAACAAACGCACCCATATTTGTTGCATTCCGAGCTCTACTAAATAAGTGTAATTATAAATCGTTGCAGCCTATCGCCCGTTGGGCTCATAATTTACTAAGCTGCTGCGGCTGAGGTCGTTGAGTTTGTTAGCGTAATAGTGGGGTTATTTCCAAGACTGTTACTTTTGTCACGCACTTGTAATTACATCAAGGTGTTGTTTTCCATGATAGGCCTATATTAATTAAGCAGGTACACACTTCTCTTTTATTCCCACGCATGATTAGATATATTCATATTTCTCATTTAGTAAATTCTAAATAATGTAGTGCTCATATTTTAATAATATTGATGTAGACACTGACACAATCTTTAGCGACATTTGTAATCGTATATCATTGACATCGCTTTCGAATGAGGAAACCGACGTTAACGTTAGCTTTAGCTTTATATACATACGTGTATATATCATATATGTGAATTTGAACGAATCAAAAGTTGTTAACACTGAATTCGCAGATGGGAAAGCATTTAAGCTCTCCCTAATTAAGCTTATTTACTCATCCGTCAATTTGAGTACAATTATCCATTTTAGAGACTTTTAAACTCCCATTTCCTCAACTAAACTACCAGGGTGTGGCGATTAGAGATTAAGGAAGGTAATATAAATTAAAAAGGCCTATACATGTAGGTTTATGTTTCCGAAAATTCCTGTCGTACTTTACAAATGTATGCTTGATCCCAAAAATCATAACGAAACAACATCTTAAAATCATTTTCACACTTAGCATGATCTGTAGGCCTACAAGCTACGAGATCCTATAAGCCTCTAACGGATTGGGTTTGTGAACGAAATGAGCGCTGCAATTAAATTCCTCTGCCAATCAGCATTTCTAAAAATTATTGCAAAACTTAAATTTCCTTCATAGCTTGCAAATATTCATAAGTTACTTCCTAAAATTAAATGCCCGAATTTTCTTCTTTCACATAGTTAAAATCTTTTACACATCGGCAACACTGACTTTGACAAAGAAACTTAACCATGACTAAACTATATATTAATCAATCAATCAATAAGAATTTAACGTCCGGTTCCTCGCCATAAGGCAATGTCAGGGACGTGTTAAGTTATATATTTACATATATAAGCTTATGAAAATGTATTTATAATTACACTTATATAAATTTATTTATAGTAATATCGATCTCTACCAATATAGGAAAATATTACCGCACTGGTTGAAGGCTTCTCAATATCTATCACGTTTAGGTCTACAAACTCATTAGGCATCAGCAATCCGCTCATCAACAATCGGCTTTAATGTTCTCAGCATACGATCAAGCCTGGAGAAGTATATGCAGTAGGCCTATAATTAAACTTCTTCAATCTCATGTAAACCGGATGTATGAGAATCTAGCGTGATGAATTTAATGGAATTTTCCATTTGTTCATCCCAACTTTCTACTGTTGTTTTATGATTACATATTTGAGCTACAGCATGTACCAAAGAATAATACATGAATAAATCAATCACTCAATGTTTAATGTGATCAGTTTGGTGCTTAGTATACTAATTGTTTTATTATTATTAATATGTATCATTGGAAATTGTTTTCCCCGACCGGAAGTTTTCTTAACCAGTGCATGCTGCATTACGAGCAATTTTACCGTTTAATTCTATCCCGGGCTTCCCGTCAGCGCTTATACTGTCATACAAACATCCGAAACTTCTTTAAATTCAACCTGTAACAATTACTACGATAACTTCACCAGTCTCTGTAGATACTCTCATAATATTTAGCATTTATTCTTGATCTCTATGTCTTACCTCAACGGTGTGGTATTAAGGCAATATATAGTCCTCTCCAATGTAACTTCATCTCTAGTTAACATAATTTAAATTGATGCTCCAGAAATGTCTCTTCCATTAATATTAATCTTTCAGTTTACACTCTCTGCAATAATTTCCTTCGCCTTCACAGTTGTTGATACAGATTAGAGAAAGAAACTGTACAAAAACTCACAAACAAAGTCTTACCCTCTTCCCTGATATAGCACCAAAGTTGTCATACTATTTTTATCTAAAAATCAAAAAGACTTTAGGATTTATTTTAAATAATTCTTTATTAGTTTCGGTTTTAAATTATTCGTAACTGTTTATTATAACACTAGACAAATCAGAAACAACTTGATGAAAACAAAATGGGCTGCAATTTATTAAACAGGAATTTTGAAACATTTAAATCTTGTCAGGAATTTGTTTCTTGGACATCCCAGGATCAGCTACCCGATGACTAAGGAGCGTTGATTATCGGATCGAGATATGCGATCCAGTCTTCATACGAGGGGACTCCGTTTATCACGAGATCGACTCCATTTAGGCTGAAAGATGGAGTGCTGGCATTGAGTCCTGCGATAATAAAATGGCACTATGAGTTAATTTTACTGAAAAGAAGGCTTTTTAAAATATTTACATTTAGTGTTGAGATTTGTACTCAAATTTCAAACATTCGTGACTCATAACTGTTGTTAAGTTTACTTCATATCTACCCTCATATTTACCATTTTAACCGTTGTAGTTTAGACAACATCTGCTTTTGATGAAATAAAACAACTTATCAGCTATCATAAAGAACATTTCTATGCTTAGTCGTCTTTTAAACGCAATATTTTCTATGCTAACGATACTTGATTTATCATCCTTTTGTCAGAATGTTAAATTTTATCTCGTTAGCTTCGTTGAGCATTTGATTAGAGTCGTGATAAAATTGTTCTACACGTGATGTGTAAAAACAAGGCCGTAATGAAATAATCTTAGGGAGTTCTTAAGCTTCACTTCCAGTATTTACAAAACATTTGCAACCTGCATCATTATCATCATAATCATCTTCCCTTTAATCCTTGTTTAGCTAGGGTCGGGATACAAATAGACCTTCTCCACTCCTCTCTGTCCCATACCATATCATTTTTATTTGCTACCTACAGATTTAAAAAAATGTATATATTTACCCTTTATAACTTTCACATCAGCTTGAACTCATAAGGTTTATAATGTTTTTTTTATAAAAAGTACTATTTAAGTATTTTAGATATATATTCTAAACTAAATCTTACTTTTGATAGAATACTTCCAGGCCTGTACGACGGTAGATCGGTAGAGTCCGATGTTCTGGACGAAGAGGTTGCGATCGATTCCAGTGGAAGCCACCGCCACGTCAGCTATCATCCTGTGGATAAATCCCAACATATTCAGTCCATTAAGACTATTGGAAAGTCTCAATAGTGTAGGGTTAACGTCATGAAGTTTTAAATGACAGATCCTGAGGTGAATTGAACCCTCGTGGGTTCGAATCCCAGCCGCGCTGATCTGAGAGTAAAATCTCGGACATTTACTAGACTCGTTATACAGAAAATGGTCTAAATTGCCTAACGATTTAAACAACTGGTATTAAAAGTGATAGATATCGACAAAGTTGATCATTTCACTTTAATACGTGTTTACTTTTTTTAACAAAGCAAATTATATATCAATCAATGAAAAGCAACGTCTTTATCCAAGTTTCCTCAAATTTCTTAATTATAGAAATACCTTTTTTATTTTAGTAATTATCATTTTGTGCAAGGCTTCTTTACAGCTATTAAGCGTATGCAACGCTCTAAGAGAATTTTTCACAACATTATCCAGGGCTAGACAAGCATTATTCGTGCATTTATATTAAATCTTTTAGTAATCGACGAGATCTATACTAGGCTTCTCACTCTATTGGTAAGCAAGGGGTCCAGGGCTTTAATTAATTTACAACATTTTAACATAGGCAAATTATTTTTCGATAATTGATCTGAAAGACATATATTAGATATCCAGTATCGATCCTAGAGATCTGATTAATTTCATTATAAAGAACTCATCCAAATATCTCACAATACAATAATTAGGGAGGGGATTTAGCGTACTCAGTTAAGCTGTTTTAATTAAGTAAAGCCACATTGCGCGCGGTTAGTACTTTGTAGGCGACCAGTTTGGAAGAAGGAGTGTCGACAGCTTTGAATGTAAATAATCTCCAGGGTGTTGGAGGTTATTCTTAAATCCGCGCCGGCTGCTATTGGAGCGCCAACGAAGGCAACGATAATACAACCATTGAGAGGAAGAAGGATATAACGAAAATTACTAGAACAACAACTTAAGAAAGGAAATTATGTAGCACAGGCTGTATGCCATGTCTGTAACTATACGGAATTTAAACAAGTTAAGTCACTTACTGAAGCACTTCAGTCTCTGACATGTCCACTGTATTGGCTGTGGAGAAGTCAGAACTTTGCGCAAGCATAGCGTCTATATAGTTAAATGCGGTGGATGGAGAATGTTCTTGAATCAAAAATAATCCCTAAATATACAGACAAAGTAAGTAGTAAATCAGTTATATTAGCTTCAACGAGAGCTAAAGAAAATTTAAATATCAGGTGCTAAAAAGCTTATTCTTCTACTGAAGAAGAAAAAAGTTAATATTACATAACAATTTGCAAAAAAAGATATTATTCCTTGTAATAGTACTTTGTTGTTATTTTTGTCAGTGTTATTTTATCAGTGTTATATTTATCAGTGTTGCCGTATCAAACACACTTTTGTAAATTATTTTCAGAAATATTAAAGCAACTACATGTAAATAAAAAATGAACCTTAAATGGTTTTGAATGATATTAATACCAACGAAATTCTTGAAATATATAGCATCGATATATTCATTTGATTGGAAGCAAAGACAAATCTTTTAAGCACTGCCTCATATAAAGAGATTATACTTATACTAGTATACCATATATTCTCGCGGTGACTGAAAGATTCACTTGTTTCCACTTTTTGGATCTCCCTTTCTTATCTGGTCTTTGTATAGGCCTACTCACTCAATCATCATCGTGTGGTGTTTTGGATTTTGTTTGTGCGGAGTCTGCAAGAGACAGCCCTGGCATTACCTTATGGCTAGGAACCGGACGTTAAATTCTTATTGATTGATCGATTAATTGATTGATTGATTGAATGATTGATTGGCTGATTGATTGATCGATCGATTGACTGACTGATTGATTGATTGATTGATTGATTGACGATACCTGGGCTGAGAGGATGGCGTTTCTATGGTATGGTAGAGGAAGGTGCTGCACCACGAGATTGAGGGCTTCAGGGCCGTAGTGGTCTGCTACTCTCTTGATGATGGGGAAAGCTGCGGCACTGTCTCCACAGTTCAGGTCGATGAATATCTCCAGCTTCACCTGTGTCACATGGAAACTCATCAAACTTTCATTTGATGATATTAACTCGATTACATAACAGGATTGGATTTAAATTACTTACGCTTAATTTAGTGATCTTACTTTTGAAAGTCTTAATAGTGTAGGGGTAAAGTCATGAAGTTTGAATTTCAGATCCTAAAGTGAGTTGAAAACTCGTGGGTTAGAATCCCAGCCGCGCTGATCTGAGAGTTATATCTCGGACATTCACTGGAATGGTTCCACGGAAAGTGGTCTAAATTGCCTAGCAGTTTAAACATGTGGTATTAGAAGTGATAGATATTAGATGTCAACAAAGTTGATCATTTCACTATAATGCGTGTTTACTTTTATTTTTTATCAAGGAAGGTAATCAATTGAAATCACAAACACAGTGCTCTGTGAGGTTTCATTTGTACCTCTGTGACACTATGTTGTAGGGTTGACGTATAGAATGACAAATGACGTAACGAATGACGTCATTGTAATATACACCTTATTTGCTGTATCAATAACGGTCATAATAATCTAAGCATTTTTATACTAATTCTTAATTTAGATAATAAATAGTAATAATAAACGCATGTAATTCATTTCAATATACTACTTTTAGGAGATTAGTGAAAATTAATCATCTGTATAGATATCAAAATGTATCACAAAAAAGTTTTATGATTTCAACTACTTAAAATAGGTTAAATTATAATTAAACATCAACAACTAAAACATAAGTAAAACCGAGCTTTCAGCTATCCACATAATATTTTCCCAATTTAATACGGAAATCACTTAGTTTAGCAACTTTTACAATAAACTTAATGTAGTGGAATTTGGAGTCATGATAATGTTACGTTGCACCTTTACAGATCCCATAATGAGCTGCATTTCAATTAAGTATTTTAACGAGTTTATATGCACTTACTTTACTAGTATAAATTCACACAAATTAAGGTATTACTAAGTTCATCACCTGCTCTAGAAACTATCATATTTTTTTATTTCGTCCAGTTGATATTGTTTTAAACTACATTTCTTGACCGTGAGTTCCGTTCAGCATTCCTCTTCCATTTTACGGAGTAAAAGGCTATTGTTTAATATTGAGAAATAGGTACATTTTAGTTCCAACTAAGATTTATTTAAGAACAAGACATAAAATTAAATTTCTCAAGAAAAGATAATCGTTTTAAAGAAAATGATTTTTAATCAGTCACAATTTATGACCAATATAGTAATTTCTTTGCTTAAATTAGCCTAGCCTTCATTATCTCAATTCATCTGACTTACAACAGGCTCAATATCAAAACTTTTCAACGGAGAAAGAAAGTCAAAATTAAGCATTAACTTCTGACTACTTCTCACACAATTACTCTAAAAAATGTAAAATTTTATGCTATGCAAAATATAATTTTTCTGTCAAGTTGTTATGCGACGTATGTTATAACTTGGGTAATTTAACAATGTCTAAGCCGATAAATGTCCTACTAACCTCAGGCTCGACTGGTCCTGCTGGATTATAGCGAAGTCCTGATTCCGGAGATGCCACTGGGATAGGTGGAACTATATCATAGGCATTGACCCCAGAACTGATTAGCATAGCAACCGCGAAGAGATAAATACTGTACATCATGATGATTGAGTTCTTCACACACCGGGAATAATAGCTACTAATTAGAACTTTTCTAAATGCAAATCATGATTAGGTACAATTAATAAGGCAGAGGTGATGGTCGTTATGCCAATAACGGCTTCAAGTTAAGTGTATTTGCAGCAAGGCAATCGTCAAACTTCTTCCATTTAGTAAGGATTTTTGCCCGATGGCTACATCTTTGAATCTATGGCCACATCTCTACAGAATAATTGTGTTGTTCACTACCTTAATTAACTAGTTTAATTTATTGAAAATTATATTTCAATTTTGTGAATCATAAATACAATAATATCCTACACTCAAATAGTGTGTTATTTAGATATAAAAATTAGAAAAAAAATAGATTGAAAATGTGAGTAAAATTAGTTAATTAGTCTAATTGAAATAGTTACAATTTATTTTAAAATTTCATTCACAGTTCAGTAATTATACCTTATACTTTTACTGTGAAAAATCTGTCCTATAACTTTGACATTAACTGATAAAATGTTACATGTTTTACTATATTAGAAGGATGTTAAATTAGGTAAGACTGAAGTCGATTTGACTTAGAAGTTAGATAGGATTTGACTTAATTATTTTATCACATATTTTCACGAAGCTCAAATGTACTTGAAGCATTTAATTACTCTACATTAGTGGTCGAATTTATTTACCGTAAACATCGAAAAGTAACCGCTAACATATGCTGCAGTCATGCCTCTCAGTCGTGTCTTATCAAATACCTCATGATCTTTATCAAGATGGGTTGATCACCGTCAGCAGAAGTTCACCAAGTTGATTAGTTTTAGCAAGTCATGTGGGCCAAGGTTGAACCCACCATATCCTACAAGTAATTCTTAGGCTACATATTATTCTATGATTATTGTATATACTGCAAACAGCAGGCTTCATCGTAGTCCACAGGTGTCGAGTATATAGAAAACACACACAAATCTGTTAACCTTATTGTGTTATCCTGAGCAGGTACGGAGAAATTGAGAATTGAACCTATAGATATTTTCACGTGTTTGTGAGGGGCGACTGACGCAAATTTAGAGGCCTGTAGCCGTATAGTAATGATTTCTATGTGTTAGATCAATTGATCGATATCATTCCAAACTTTCAGAGGTCGGTCAATATACCGGTTGTGACTTTTTACCAATTATCTACTTGACCTTCATTATCCATTTAACACCACTGCAGTATTTGTATATAGCGCCACAGTATAAATATTTATTGATTGATAATCCAAACTCTTTGAGTACACTCGAGTACATAATTCATGTAATATCATGGAGTGTACAAGGGTAATCCCGTTTCATGGCTTGTTATTTCCCAAGCAATGACGTTATGACTCTACAATCCAAGGCAATTATATTTGGATCAAAATCAACTATAATGATCCAAAGTTGCGGACTCAGTCGAACAATTTACACAATGCGAGTAATACACTTTAGTGCTAATTGTTCATTTTGCAGTGTAAGCTATATTATATTAACAATGAAGTGCATAAATATATTAAGTCCTGGCCTCTAGTATTAAATTTATTTTATTCAGTTGTTTTTCGAAATTAATATAAATCATATCAATGCGTAAGGGCGAAAATTAATATAAAACATAACAATGGTAGACCAGATAGCCTATCAATTATATACTATTTTAAACTCTTCCCGTAAACAAGACGAAATACTTATGTAATATAATATTACCATCATTAGTGGTAATATTAATTAAAACAATATTACCAAGTGTAACACACATATTTATCATTGTAAGTATTATTATTTGTGATGCAAGTACACAACCTGTAAATTTGTTAGACTCAATAGCACTTATATCTAGATTTATTTCTAAATTTTATTGCAAGTTAGCTGTATCTAGATATATTAAAATGTAAAAGATATTGCAAACGCACATTATAATGAACTCTTTATCCATGATGATATTTTTTATATTACATATTTAAACCGCTAGACAATTTAATCACTAATCCTTGTTATCAATTCTTTGTTATCAGTTCTTTTGTTATCTATCCTCTGAATGTCCGACGCTTTACTCTCTGATCCTAGGCTCGGGAACCTAGCACACGTCCTCATGAACTTCGTTTAGTATTTTATGACCATACCTGAACCGCCACACACTGAACTACAAGTATTTATCTCTCTCAGTATCTCTCTCTCTCTTTCTTTATTTCTCTCTCTTTCTCTCTCTCTCTTTCTCTCTCCTTCTCTTTATCTTACTCCCTTTCTATCTTTCTTTCTCTCTCTTTCTTACCTTCTCTCTTTTTTCTTCTCTCTCTCTCTCTCTTCTCCCTTCTCTCCCTCTCTCTTTCTCTCAATCAAGACAAGAAGATTACGATTGCTTTCTACTCAACTGGGATATTGACCTCCGGTAATTTCTTCCCTGGATAAACTTTGCTTTATAGTTCAAAATTTAAGCTTTGCTAGCAAACACGTGTTAAAGTGTACTGCTCAGCTTAACGTTTATTTCGTTAAAACAGGGATACACTCTGGTTTGGATTAGAACCCGAGCCACCCTCGTTACCGAGAAAGAGTGCTATCAGCTCCGCTACTCGTAGAGTAATTACGTAAGAAATTAAATGATATTTTTATTCAAACTGACTAGAGTCGTGACTCTTCGTTCAGACAAACTCGAGTTATCAGATAGACTCTAGTCGTCCAGCTCTCCTCTACTTATGATCGTTGTGCCTTGCGATTATTTTTGCCTTTAGATATTGGATTTGCACCATTTATTAGACCCTTTTCTGTCCTGTACTCGTCTGCTTGGCTTTGCTTCTCAAGATTTCGATTCCGTCACTGACAACAGTAAGATGCTTTGCTGTTGTTGATGTTGTTTCTGTTGTTGTTTATCTTGCTGTTGTTGTTGATGTTGTTGATGTTGTTGTTGATGTTGTTGTTGCTGTGGATTAAGGTTGATGCTCGGTTAAACGACTTACGACACTCAACGAGCAGTTAAAAAATTAACTCAGTCTTGCTGTCAGACCCAAGAATTAATGCAGCAGTAATACACACGAGAGATCACCTGGACGCTTGAAATTTGACAATTTCTGAGATCTATTCAGTTTAGATCAGTGTCCAATAGTCTGGACTACCTCTGCTTTCACTCAGCTGCTTACATAAAGCTCTAATTATTAGCCTTTTATTGCGCTTAATAACTCTGAAATGAGTGATACATTTTGTAGTTGGTAAATTCCTCGAGGCATGCTAATAACTAATAGAGCTAGCATTCTTCTGCTTTTACCATAATTCACATTATTTAGCTAATACTTTGTTTATGCTAATACTGAAGGATGGCTACAGTTGTTGCTGAGGAAGTTGAATCACCTGGATGTCTGCTAGAGATGATTGTCTGCAACAACAACATATAGAATAAGCATATACTATTACATATATTTACTCGTTTTCTCTGTAAGGTATTCCGCAAGATTGTATGTCAAATATACATATATATATATATCTTCCTACTCACCGTCAGCTTCAGCGCTTTCTTAAAGAGCACAATAGAGACAAATAAGTTGAATCCATCAAAAAGGTTTTCAGTATTATGTCTTTTAACTTTTACAAATTGTTGGTACAGAGGTGGTTTCTCGTCGCCTTATTTAATTCCTGCTTGATTGTCTTTTACAATAGGAGTCGAATAAAGTAAACTGTTATGGAATAATCTAAACTCGACATGGGAAATCCACAAATACAAAACATTTCTTATTAACAGCGACCCAATTTGCTATCACTGACCGTTCATCTTCTTAGCGTTACACATTCATTAGTTAAAGTTCATTCATGCATTAGCGTTTTGGAAAAATTCACTAGTGACTTAAGGCAAGAATTATGTCAAATTATTGCATTATTTTATCTCATAATATACTCTATTTCTCAATTTTTTTTAATTATAGCAATAGGACTAGTTCAGAATTATAAAACATTTTCAGTAAATTAGGAAAATGTGCTAAGTAAGGTAAGGTAAGATACTTTTGACTGATCGTTTTATTTTACCGTTTAAATTAGTCTCAGTCTACATGTCTATCTGATAATGTTTGTGATGACTAGAAACACGTAAATTAACAATGCATCGCTTCCTCTTTCTCCTGCATTCAGCAGATGAAAAGCACACAAAGGTCACTATTACGCTCAGTATGAGCACTCCAGTGATCAACAAGCTGATCATTATCAAGATCTAAACATTTCGCTATATTTGTCTCGGCACATAATTATGGCCTATACTAAGGATTTTGTTGAATATAATTAATAATTAATGCAAATGTTTGCATTTTTTTAAATTCGGAACATGTAAGTGCAACTTGTGGGCCTTTATTTCCGTTCATACGCTCTAACTGTTTATTGCGAATTCAATTGTGATATGCGTATGATTAATGAAATAAATAAATACATTTTCCAAACTCAATGTACCATTTAGCTACATATCCCGTCATGATGTGATACTACACATATGACACATTATTATACTGTTATAAGCACACAGTGGCGGATCCAGGGGGGGCAGGAGGCCCGGGCCCCCCCTTAGGTCCGCCGATAAAAAAATTTAAACTATATTTTCATTGTTTCTATGGCAATTTCGATGTTTAAATATGTTAGCAGTAGTAGTAGTTAGGGGGGGGGCGGGGGTGGGTACGACAGGGAACGCAGTTCCAATCCAATAGCTCGATTTTTTCTAGGATATACTAGGAGCCATGTTTAAGGGAAGGGGCCCGAAAAATGTTGACCGTTTCGCTAGCTCTCAGTTTTCACTTGAACCAATGCATAACCAATGCATTGGAGGGATAAAGTTTTCCCCTGACTTTAGTACGGGCTTGAGCGGGGGCGGGCGGTGTAGTAAGGTACGGGGATACACTCACTATGAGCCGAACGCTGTAGTAGACAAATTTTGAGCCCTCCCCCCCGCAGAAATTTGTCTTGTTGCGTCTCATGTCCCGAAAAGGTGGGGCGTAACAAAAAAAAAATTTCGGGCTCCCCCTTAAAAAATTCCTGGATCCGCCCCTGTAAGCACACATAATACTAACGCATAAAGCACACATTACTACACATATGATACATAATATCATTATTAATCCACATGATACTAACTAATATAACACATAGTACTACACATAAGACACATAATACTATTACTAACATACATAATACTATTACTAACATACATAATACTATTATTAACACATAATACTAACGCATATAACACATAATGCTGCTCATATAACACATTACTACACATTTGACACACATAATACTAACGCGCATAGGAAAAGGCAGACTCTCCTGAATACTGATAATCGAGGTGTGGCCTGAGATATGGACAGTGATTGACAACCGCCTCTTCGTACCGCCCACATTCTAGCCACGCCCCCTCAGCGTCCGTTCCTTCCGTTTCTGTGAACTGAGCTCTGGAACACTTATCAGCAGCTAGAGTCACGTGACACACCCAGTTCTTGTAGGCCTTCTGCAATGTAATTAGAAATAGGTGAAAATTATTTAAAAGCTATTAAAAATTCATTTAATTTCTAATCATATACTTACTTAAATAGCTATAAATCTGAGTTTAGGGCCTCAGTTGACATACACAACAGTAGTGCCAAAGACATCGGGGAGTCAAATCCGTTATCTCTTGCTGGTAAGCGCGCTACCGTCTATGCCACCAGTCAGTGAAATAGGCGAGATAACCGGGTCTAAGTTTAAACTTCATTGATTAATATTTCGACAGACAACATAAGAACAAGATTCTGGCTATATTTTACCATGTTTCAAAAACTGCAGAATAGCAAGACAATCGAATATCCCACCATGAAATGGTCTCTTTAGACAAGATTAGTTCAGAGATCAGAGCCTTCGTGTACAGACAAATTACGATTTTCTTTCTCCAATCAAAATAATATTTCTCCAAAGTAAACACTCTGCTGGTGGCCTATAAGACATGTAATATTCATTATTATATATTATTATATTGTTATATATTATTATATTATTATATTATTATATATTATTATATTATTACATTATTATATATTATTATATTATTATATATTATTATATTATTATATATTATTATATTAGTATATTATAATATTATTATATATTATTATATTATTATATATGATTATATTATTATATTATTATATATTATTATATTATTACATTATTATATATCATTATAGCATTATATATTATTACATATTATTGCTTAAGCTGTACAAAATAATAATAATAATAAGCGTGCGTCTAAGTTTTGTTCAAATTGCCACCCACTTGTTCTTGAGGCTGTTAATCAAAGGTGCAAAATTTTTTACAATCTTATTTAAATATTACAAATTCAGTTCAAATTTTTCAGATCTCTAAGAAGCGCTCAATATCACAATTTCCAATTATGTCTGCTAACTCTGTCTCTCTCCCTCTCTCTCAACTCTCTATCTCACTCGAGTGTTTTCCAAGTGGCAGATTTAAGGTAAGTATTTCTAACTCAAAGTTTAAACACTAACTTGAACAACTCGTTGATCCCGGGACAATGCCTAAATCTTTTCCAATCTGTAATTTAGCCTATAGCCAGGGGAAATTTGGATTTTACGTAGTTCCTTATTGTCTCCTTCAATTCACGTTCAGTCGATTCTTACAACACTACAACGTATAGCCTCAACACAGCACAACCCTGCTCTAAGCTGTCAGATGTCACTGTGTGTAGAAATAGCGTGAGATCATATAAATACATAATGCATTTATTTCAAGTCCAATGACTTCAATTAACACTCTCTGTTTTCTCGCATTGAGATGAAAATAATCCTAAAATCAGGTGACCAAAAAAATACCATCAGCTCTTCCATAAGAACATGTATTTTAATTTTATTCGTGCAGTTGTATAAGATAGACCTCATATAGACAAACATCTTCAGAATTTTATTGCAAAAGATATAGATATATTGTATTGTTGTATTTATTCTTCACTCTCAGACTATGCATAGGTTATAGTGTAAGGTTACAGTATAGGACATATTGCAGCTATGGCCGATTTATGAACAATATTTCAATACACCAAGGTTTCTTCAAAGCTGACTGACTTGAGATTTGATGTCAGGCCTCGTTATTTTGAAATGCGCGCTCAACCAGTTCTTCTACTATTCGTTCCTCGAGCTTAACATTATAACTCAATGAAATAATTCTGATCTGGCTGTTTATGCATCTGATGATGCACAAAATACTAAATTAATATGAACAAGAAAAATATTATCGAAATTAAAATCATATTATCCAAGGTTTCTTTATAATAGTCCTTAACATCTTCCTTGGGTGAGGAACCGACCGTTTTATCTTCATCATACTCTGCTTTATTGTACTTATCGTTAGAGCCATCAGTTAATAATTTTGTTACAGTGCTTACCGGTCATAATGAGGTTCCTATTTAAAAAAATCTTAAGATAAATAATAGAAATAATAATAATAATAATAATTATGTCAACACTAATAGTGTAACAAATATCATTTAGAAGACAAACTCAATCACAAAAAATTGTGCGCTTAAATACCTATCAGCTGATTCTTGACGAAGAGAAGGTTGAAATACAAACTACATCTACAAACTGAGATTGTTGAAAACATTTCTTGACTTGGAACTCTTTCAGGGTCATTCTAAAGACCTAGTCAGCAGACCGTGAATGAGATCAGTCTGACCGGAAGCTCTTTACAAGGTCTCAGATTTTGTAAAAACCAACCGGAATCCACAACCGGAAGGACTTTTCACCAAGGAATCTTTCAGAATGATTGAACTGAGGGTATCAATTTAAATCTTCGAGATGCACTCGCTAGGATCCATTATGTTTATATGGAACATAAATTTTCTCTAGGTGCTGTAATTTAACATTTCTAAAGGCCTCAAAATTATGTAATAGACATTCAACTTCAGTATAGCGAGCTAATAGAAATGTAGACGTCTTTAGACTTTTAGATTTATTGAGACTTATAGGCGAAAATCGACCCCATACCTTTTCTAACTGATCAAGACTAGAGAGAGGAACTATGATCATTTATTTGTAGCTGAATCAAAATATACATAAAGCGCATACAACGAGACAGAATACAAATAAAACGGCCGTCAGAAAGAGCACAATTGACTAATCACCATCACCTACTTTACTATGCATGTAGTTGAAGTAGCTACTGAAAACATCATGACAAAGCATGGGTACAAAGGTTCATGTATGTGTGCATAGTGACGATAATATCAGATCTTCAAGAGAACTCAGTGAGATTCATGTAATCCCCGGAAGCCTCATTCGGCTGAAGAATATTTGTTGATTGCTGAATCAAATAAAATTTTATTTGACTGGAATTATACTTATGGGATTGGTTATGAATTGCTTTAGATTTTCATGAGGCATTAAAGTCATAGCATAACATGTGTTACGTTAAGTAAGAAAATATACAGACACATGTACACTACACATATATACATGTACACTTATACATGTAGATATGTAGATACATGCAGGTGTGTGCTGCCTTATTCTTAAATGTCTATATCCTTTAATCTTCTGATGTTATTGATATCTAAACTTGTTACTGATATAGTTATTTTTAGCATATTAAAATAAAGTTAGTTTATTATCATATTAAAATTAGAATGATAGATACAAAATATTATGTATCATTTTAATAATTAGTAAAATTGTCACTATAGCTTTGCTATAGTGGGATATGCATATTATACTAGCATTCTTGTAGACGCATATAAATTATAGAGACACATCTAAAAATGCTGAAGTGCGTATTTTAACGTTAGCTTCCTCATTAGAAAGCGATGTCAGTGACTTGCGAGCCCAGTATTTTAACCCCGAACATAGTGGTCCGCAGCCAAATACCTTACCGATATCGATGTCGCCACTGGCTCATGGAAGTAGCGACATCTACAATACATAGCTACTTACATGTGCGGAGATCTAAATTTATAATATATCCACATAATATAGCTGTATACGATTTTTGAAGCTTAAAACGTCTTATTAGTTATCATAAAACCTAGAGGTCACATCTATAGATGCTAGGAAGAGAGACTTACAATTAACGTTGTATAAAATAGGCCAATAGAATTTTTCTTTAAGAAAGTATAATTTTAGAAGCAATTTAAAATATATTATATTTATTATATACAACTATAAAAACAACAGTTTTCGACAATTAAATAAACTTTAAAAATGTTTTGTTATATCTGTAAATGTTTATTTTTATTTTTATTGCTTGCGAATAATCAATAAAGGAAAACATTAGAGACTGGGAAACGAAATTTTACATCTTTACTTCATAATTTAAATATATCGGCTTAGCTAGACGTAGTCAATTTAGAATAACCACGAAATTATTCTGTTCCAATGGATTTATTCATCAATACTAGCGAAACTGTAAGTATAAGGGAAAAAAGGTACCGAAGTTGAAAGCGAAATGTCGATCTCTTGATCCGCTGAAAGTTCAATGGTCAATGGTTAAGGCAATTAAATTGCTCTCCTGTTGAGAATTGTGGCTTAGCAAGAAACTTCATTTGATCAATTGAAGCGGTGATATTTTGCTGAAGATTATTAATATATTGCAATAATACACGCATTTTACTAATAATATTTACAATAGGCCTAGTATATCAGTAATTAATAGTAGTAATATGTTGAAATTAAAGTTACTGACTACTATCGAAAATATATCATTGAGGGAAGACTAGCTGGACTCGAACCTAATAACTTTATCCGGCTGTTCAACGGCAGGAAACCTAACGGATGCTGCCATTGACTCAAACATATCTATCTACTTTATATACATATAGATCACGTGCTCAGTGTTATCAATGGTAACAGTAGCAACCTAATTATGTTCTTGTTGTTATCAAACAAAGAGCTTTTGGTTCAATTATTACCAGTTCGTTCCCTAGACTTGTACTTCGCATTTGTCCAGAAATTGCTTAAACAGTTGATTCTTTATGAACAAATAGTTAATACTGGGCATCAGTGTTTACATCATCGAACTTGAAAGCAATGAGATTTACAAGGTAGTATAATATTTATTTAATGTAAAATTGGGATATATTTAAGAGAAATATTACATATTACATAGAAAGAAGTTAAAACCTTTTGACTAGTTAACGAAATAGTAATACTTTTAGTTCTGTAGCTTTAAGAATTTCATTCTAGAATTAAGTGCAAAACGTTACGCCTTTTAAGGCAATTTATCCAAAATTCAGTCGTAATCTGAATAGAAGGCTTATTTTTTGTCTTGAAACAAGTATTCCAGAATTTAGTAAAGCTGGCGCTAAATGTGGCAATCAATAAAAAAATAATTCCTGAGAAGTTCGGAACTAGAGACTGGTATAAAATCATTTATAAATTGCTCGAGATGCATGCGATAGAGTTACTGCAGTGTTTCACGAATCTAGTCCGCAATTATCTCCATTCATTGTAAAATAACAGCTGCAATTAACGACCTCTTTACGTTTTCTTTCAAGTTTTCCGTTCAGTAACCGGGCACTTTACAGCTTTCAGTTTGTTTTACTTTTATCAAATATTTTTCTTTCGATGCCATCACGAATTGCAAATCTCATCTTCTCTTCAAAGCCAAAAATCTCCGAACGAACGTATCCAAGCAAAACGCACACTCGCGAGATCCATCCATCTCTCTTTATCCTCAGCAATTCCATCAATATAAGACTCTCTCAATGCTTCCTTAATACGACTTCCTGTTGTTCGCTCTTATAGCAATCGAACCGCACAAAGTAGACTAAGTCCTAACAACTAAAGCAAGACTTATAATTTTTTCAAAATATGAATTGTGTATTAGTTTTATTTTGATTTACTTAGGCCTACTCTAACATATACAAAACTTTGAGTACTACTGTAATAGGCCCTATTGTTTAAAAGTATCGCGCACATAATGTCTTTAGTAGGAACATTAAATTAACTTAGAATATAACTGGATATGTCTATAATTATATTTTTGCGAAAGGTGACTAACTAACTTAAATTTCTGCATACTTTCATTTGCTCTTTTTAACATTTTTTACAATGAAAATACTTACATTTACAAAATTCCGAGTAAAAACACGTAAGCAGAGGTCTAAAAATATAAGTGATTAAATATAAAAGTTTTAAACTGCAATTAATAACCAGTATATGTAGATATTTGCATTTACCGAACTTTTTCTAAATTAAAACTGACAAAAGATCTTTAACAGTTGGGTCGCTGAGAAACACAATGGATTAAATATTACATGTTTAATGCGAGAGCGGTTTGGCAAAAAACTCAGATATTCGATGCCTTTTTCCAAAAAAGAGCAAAAGAAAAATAACAAAGAGTATTAAACATATGAAAATGTTTTGAACAAAGAGTATAAACAAATGAAGAAATATATATTTGGCTTCATATGCCTAGATAATTTTATATAATATAATTCGTGCTTATATTATGTATACCAATTTTATGCTATAAACTAAATGTACAATAATTCAGACATATTTGATCCAACATGAAGGTGTACTAGATCATACATGTGCAGGTAGTATCTAGTGCACCTTCATGTAGGATGTACACATAATCCATACATATTTGATCCTAGATGCACAAGATACTACATGTAGAAGTACATGTAGGTGCACTAGATATACACATAATCCAGACATATTTGATCCTAGGTGCGCTAGATCTACAAATAATCCAGATTTATTTGATCCTAGGTGGACTAGATCAACACATAATCCCGACATATTTGATTCTACTTGTAGGTGCATTAGATGCATACATAATCCCGACATGTGTGGTAGGAGAACGTCTGGTTGATATTAGAAAAGTAAATAAATTTAGAAAATTTGGCTCGCCCACGAACCGTTAATGCAGGAAATTAGACGAACGTTTTAGCGCCAACAACAACGATAACTTCCGATACGGTCAGATACACCAGACGTAGCTTGCGACTGTGTTTCGATGGTTAAACTAGATAAGTTGTTCCATAGTTGAGTCAGATAAATTATCTCAAAGTTACATTAGATTTTACTAGACAAATTATTCCATAGCTGGATATGAATTTACAATGTCTCAATAGTTAGGAGAAATCTTGTTTGAATTTGGATAAATAAAACAATAGGACCACTATTACTATTATTGGTATATTATAAATATACCAATAGGACCAGAGTCATAGACTCTGGTATGAAAGGGTGCAGCGAGATAAATCGAAGAAATATAATGGAGAGGCTATGTGTCAATCAATGAATCATAAAACAATTATCTTCGTCAGTCTGTCAGTCAGTCAGTAACTAGTGGTCAATGCAAGCAAATCATTCAATTATTAAATAAATCAATCAGTCAATTATTAAGCAGGTCTATCAGTCAGACAGTCAATTAGTCATTCAATTATTACATACATGTAATTCTATCAGTCAGACAAACAATCAATCAGTCAGTCAATCAAACAGTCAATTATTAAAGTAGTTAATCAGTCAGTCAATCAGTTAGTCAATTACTGAATAAGTCAATCAGTCAGTCAATTAGTCAATCAATTAATGTGTTTTTTTCTGTTTGTCTATCTGCCTTCAGAACGGCCTATTTATTTGAGTCACAATTATTCTTTCAATCTCTTTACGTTGTCGAATATTTATTTATCCTTTTTGATTTAGCTAGGTATTTAACTACAGGTTGGCCTATAAAATTTGCTTTCACTAAAAGGGAACAATACGCTGCTCCATTCAATTATTCCATATTAAATTAAATAATCAAGGAAAAATTAATAGGATCGAGAAGGGCTCTAAATGCATGAAATAACTGAGTATAAATGAGAAGATTTGTTTTCCTCTCGTTATAGAAAGACGAAATTAAAATGAATCGAAGCAGTTTTACTTGTATAGATTTTTAAAATCTTTTATTAAACTCCTATGAAAATTTTGATTAATTAGTGGACGCCTAACTTTCTCTTCCTTGTCCCAATGCTGTCGTGGACGTAGTCTATCACAACGAAACTGCACTGTCAACATGAGATTACAAACCGACCGAGTCCGTAATCAAATGAGAGACTTTTTATTATTTAAAAAGTGACGACGCTGTGATACAACGAAGAAGAGGGAAAAAAAGAAGCAGAAGAAGGAAGACGAAGAAGAAGATGATGACAATCATGATTTCAGATAAAATTAAACTAGAGATTCACTATAAAATAAATTAAATAATGTTTGATCTTCGATTATTATAGTCATAAAATTGTTCGAGTTTTGGCTGCTAGATGTGAGAAGCAAAAATTGTAAATTTACCTTATTATTTAGCTTTATATGACAAAATTCTAGAATAGAACAGCAACAATTATTCTAATTAAGTTAATGAAGCAACTAAAGTAGGCTGCGCTGTGTGCTGTGGCGACCGTAGCATTAATAAGATTGCTTAGCTTTTGAATTTCTGTGAAAATTGACATATATTTGAATAAATTCAGAAGACAAAAAGAAGAAAGAAGTTTGCGGCTCAAGTATTCAAGGTTAACGACTAGCACAAGTTAAGAGGCATCCAACTGACTGCATCGATTGTTTACAGTGAACAAAGATATTTCACTCTTAACATCTCAAATGCCTCTTAAACTCTGTAAGAAGCGGGCCTGCAAGACATTTAGTTTCATTTCATTGAATAAAGGAAGCGTGTGATTTGCTGTGCTGAAAAGAATGATCAATATTACATTGATTCAAAGGCCCTTAGCACAATCCTTAAGTCACCATAAGTCGGAATAAAAAATAAAACCGAATTTAACCTTCACATATATTCCAATTTTAGTGCTTAATTTACTAGAAAATGACTAACCGATTATATCTTTAAAGCAAAGATTATAAGTTAATTAATTATGCACGTGCATAATTAATTAATTGTTGGCTGGAGCCAGTGGCGAAGTCGTTAAGACACTCGACCGCGGATCAGTATGTGCGGGGTTCAAATCCAAATGAAATTAAATGCTTTATTTAATAGGATTAGTTCATAGAAATCGAGTCATAAGCACTAAAGAAATAAGAATTTAGACTATGATATATATTCCACAGTGTAACTTTTTCTGACTAAAGGAAAGTTTCATTCTGTATCAAATATAGTCTATAGCTTGGCGACAGTAATGGGTTTTAAAGCTGGTAAAGCTAGGTAAAGCTAAGGTTAACGTCAGTTTCCTCACTCGAAAGCGATGTCAGTGACGGGCGAGCCCAGGATTTGAACCCCGCACCAACTGATCCGCTGTCGAGTATCTTACCGACTTCGCAACTGGTCAAGTAAAGGAGGTGGCTTTTGAGGTGGCTTTTCATTGACTTCCTGAGCTTTTCTTTTAATCGCCCTTTCCTACACGTCAGAATGCTATGATCTCTTTTATCTTGACCTTGACATAATAGAGATAAGAAATGATGGGTCAGTGACACATCGGTTCAGTTCTGGAGTCCGGATTGGCAGGGTATAATTTCTAATTCACGGTTCGTCCGCACTGAAGCTTCTTCTAATTCTGAAACAAACGCTAACCTCTGGTATATATATATATATATATATATATATATATAATATATATAATATATATACAGTATATACATGTATATATATATATATATATATATATATATATATATATATATATATATATATATATATATGATCGATCATTAAAGGAATGAGTAGGTTAAGAAGCTTACCAAACAGTCTGAACACGACCCTGACAGTGAGTACTCATGTTCACAGTCGTACTTGAGCATTGCTTCATGCAACAGCTCATAGGCTTGTCTGGCTCTATCATCAACCGTCGTAACCTCATCTACAACTCTCGTACAATCACTTGCCTCCATCTCCGTAACGTTCACATCCACTGGAAGAACATCCAATAAGCTCACGTAATCACAGAATCCCAGCCTCGCGGACCTGAGCAGATCATCACGTGACTCTAGACATCTTTGTGACGTCTGGTTTCGTGTGACAGTCCAGCAGAAAGATTCGATGACGTCATGGTGATGTAATTTTATAAGACACTGAGAGGCTATGGCTTGTGAAGACGGACTAGTGACTTTAGGATTTGAGGTATTAGTCACATAGCCTGGGTGGTATGTATGTTGATGACATTGAGTTATTTGCTGCAGTAGAGGCTTATCTGGAAGAGAGCTGTCGATAGAACCGAACGTTGCGGAACTTCCATTCTCAGTATTCGGAAATAAATGACAGAAGATAGCATTCTCTTCCGAAATTCTATGATAACTATCATTATAGTAATTATTAACAGATAAGTTTAACTCTTTCTCTTGGAGATGTCTATGATGTCGTCTTTTATGCGCGTACTGAGTCTGTTGATGTAATCTAGATCTATCTCTGATTTTGTTTTTGAAATTATTTCTGATCTTTTTTCTGATCTTGCTATTTTTGATATGACGCTCTAAATTGTTAGATTTGTAAGTTCTAAGAGCATGCGCAGTACTTAGCAATTCAGAAGTAATTTTGCTGCCGATCCTATGTACGGGTCGTATATGCATTGATGAATTCTGCTTTATCTCTAGTTTTACTGGATTAAAGTCTGACATCGCGGTAGCATCGATCGAGTTAAACGACTTCTTTTCATCTACATGATGATGAGCGCGGCGTTCCTTTAACTTATTCTGATATGGAGACCTTGATGTAGTGGAATCAAGATTCTTGCTCTTAGAGTTGTTTACTATGAGCCGATTGTTCACCTGTTTATGAATACTAAATGCGTATAACCGACGCGAGTAATTGTTTAGGGCTTTTGAAAATGAATTAATATAACCAGTTTTCGCTTGTTGGTTGGTAATCAGTGCTTTAGAGGACGCGTGGGCAAGCTTACTCGCTTTCACAACTTCGTCTGACAATATGTCAGAATAGTGCAATTCTCTGATTTTAGAGTTATTCTTAATATTAAGCTTTGAGCACATAGTTAAAGCTCTATTTAAATTTTCTTTATCACCCAGACCGCTGAGTAGGCTATTGCTGATCAATAATTGTCTTACTATTCGTGTGGCCTTAGACTGACTATGTCGCACTCTTTTAACCATAGAAATGAGACTATTGCAGAATTTCCTATTCAAAAGAATTTCGCTTTTCCAAAAAGAGGGCGATTCATTTAAGCTAGGAAACGGGTGCAGAATTGGGCTTGCGAATCTTTGCCGACCTTTCATAAGCTCCAAAATCATTTTCTTAGTTGAGAAACTGTGCGGTTCAGAAGCACAGGACAATCCTTGATTGATCAGAAATATTATCCCAAATAGTAACAAAGACCGTTGTAGGCAGGAGTCTGCTCGAGATAGTCTAGCTAAAACATTAACTCTGTATGATGATAAAACGGACTGATTTTCTGATATGCTTCTTTCAATTCTGTGATGCGGCCAAATATATCTACGGAAGCACTTACAATTGAAATTTAGAAATGTTTTAGCACAGGATGAGTCCTGAATTGATCCAGGCGTATAGCGCTGTAGTATTTGTCGGACTCGAGACTTCTGGATGATTCCATGTGATGGTCTGTCGTACATGACATTTTCTGCAGAGTGATCTTACACAGATTTTGGAAAAGCTACTTCTGACAGTATAATGATCTGAGCATATTGCTTATCTGGGTTTTAACAAACGCATAATGAATCAAAACTTCTCAGAAATTGACGAATACACAGTCAGCTTCCATCACATCTGTTAGAAAATGCTGTAATTTGAATACGGTGTAATAAAGGGCTTTGTATGCCAAACAAATATTAAACTTAGAAGTAGAAGCAGATACACAAACCGGATCTCATTACTAAATGCAACACCACCTCTATCCTCTAGGCACTTATGGGGCATAAAAGTCATTACATTACATGACGCCACTGCTGACGGTCATTTGTTGATACACCATGCATAGAACACAATGATAAATACAGGAACAATTATAAAATGTTCCTTAAATTGACATTTATATTGGTATTTACCCGTAGAAGCTGATGATTACCTACGGCAAAGCATTTTACCATTCTCTATCTTCTAATAAGAAAGAAACACATTGAAAACGATTATTGTGTGCTTGTAAGATCAAACTGCTAGCATCGACAACACTAAAACAGCATTTGTTTATCAACAAACTGCGTCCGGCCTTCACCTTCTAGTGTCTGTTTGCTTATTTCCTATTGGTTATATCTTTCAACCTTGACAATGAATCGTCACACTTTTACGAGGAATTACTCTAAGCTAATATTAGAATAAGTAATTATATTTATATGTAGAATTTCACAAAGCGTAGCACGCAAGGTCGTCACAGATGTCACACTACTACAGCTACGCTCAGCCTCAACGCCTGAGAGAAACTAATAACGTCAAAGCATGATACCTTTCTACAAAATTATTCAGTTCAGACTTTGAATTCAATGAATAGCTTGTACCATCTTTAACGAACATGAGCCAATGACATTTACGGAAATAAAATTTAGTCAAATAAAGGCTTAGATACAATTGATTAAAAAACCATGGCTGTTTAATTAAAAGTATGTTTATAAAATATATATATATATATGATTTGGTGAAAGCATTTTTGTCAAAATGGGTTAGAAGATAGTATTAAAAACAAAGTATAGCTTAGCACAAAACAGAGCTTATTTAAATGGTTATTAAAATCTAGGTTTTAAAATGAAAAACTTGTAATAAAAATGGTAAAACTAGTTTATATAAAACTGAAGGCTTGATAATAAAGAAAGATTACTAAAACGGTTTATTTAAAATCAGGAAACATATTTTTCTAAAATAAGGTCTGTTGAAGACAGATCCTAATATCAACAGATCATAAGGCTGTTTTCTAACAACGAAGTTGATTAAAAAATGAACAAAGTTTTATGAAAACAAAAGCAAAAATTAAGTAAAAACAGGATTTAGTATAAATATTATGTTTCATTGAAACACAGTTCACTAAGGGCAAACTAAATTCAGTTGTTTTTCTAATATTTTTTTGTTCTCATACTAGCTGGAGCCAGTGGCGATGTCGATAGGATACACGACCGCGGGTCAGTATTTGCGGGTGTTGAAATCCTGGGCTCTCCCGTCACTGACATCTCTTTCGAGTGAGGAAACTGACGTTAACGCTAGCTTTACATTAGCGTTTCTACCTGTAGTTTCAATCAAATTCAGTTTGCGCAGCGCACAGATTAGAGAAAATCTTGACTGCAATGGTTGACACATTTTTATCTCTTCTAGTCTATGAAGAGTTGTACAAAACGCGAAATGTAATGTTAAGACAATAGAAGGCTTCTTAGTCTATGAAGAATTGTACAAAACGCGACATCTATCGTTAAGACAAAAGAAGGCTTTATTATCGAATGGAAATTAGACAAATTAAAGGTCTGGAATCCAGCTTCATTGAAACTAGAAAACTTTTAAGCCAATGCGTCATAGATTCATCTCGGATGCTGGAGGCAATAATTACTGTAACTTGGCACACTGTATATCTCATCTGCCGTTACTTTTTCTCAATTTTTCTTCCATTACGATGGCAAATGCTTGATATTTACTACGTGCCGGCGTGATCATAGCGTTTATTTACTGTTCTCCCTGGAAGTGATGATAATGGAAAGGTTTCCTAATCCTCAAAACCTGCCAGTACTAATGCAATTTCGGGGCTTAAATTCTGCTGTTAGATGTTTTCCATCGGCGTCACAGTACAACTGTAATATTTGAAAACTGCGATACGCGTGTGTCCGGATATATTTGAGGTGGGAAATCGCATCAGCTAAATGATATATCGTGTCCAAATTTTACGTAGATGTACGTACGATATAGCATGATAATTGTGTAGTATAACGTCGTCTATGACAGGATTGAGTACTATGACCTCAAAGTTAATAATTATGGTTGTTTGAGAACGGTCAGTAAAATGAAGGACACGCAAGAGTCATTAATAAATAAATGAATAAATATTTACTTATCAATAGCATGTTATGTCACAATTGGGCTATCAATTTTCTTAATTTATTTTTTCTTTCGACAATTTAGATTACATTGGAATTCTTATGGAAGAAATTTAAGTAAAATGTAATATAATTTTTAATCTAAATATTTTTTCAATACTCTTAACAATTCGCCACCTGTCAGTCTAATTCAACAAAGATAATTGCATCGTGTAATTGAAAGATTACTCGGTGTACTCATCCCAGCAGACTACATGTATCTGAGTAATTTGATTGAATTTCAAAATTTTTATACAATATCCACAGATTCTGTTTTCTAATGGTTCTGACGTTTAATTATGACAATTAACAAAAGCTAAACTAAACAAAATTCAGTTTAGATTTAATTAACAAAATTAAAGCTAAACTGAATTTTATTTACTTGAAAAATAATGGTGTATCACTTAAGATAATGTACAACATTTGCATACTATAATAATGCGAGAGTCACTGTAAGATTCAAGCGTGTATTTTGCCTCAGGTAATTAACTTTAAGTTTATGCATAGAGATGCAAGACAGAAGAAACTGAGCACCAAGACCAAAATGTATTAGCCAACAGGCCAATATGAAATGTATTCAAGTGTCACGTTCTTATAATTAAGTATCGACAGGGTAAATCGCCATGAATTAGACTACGAAAATCATCTCATGCAATGCGCATTTGATTTTATGATTTTGATTACGCATTGACGCATTATGATTTTATGCAGGGTCGACATAATTAAGATCATATACTTCAGTGATATCGATATTATTACTTAAATTAACGTAAGATTGTTAATAATACACAAATTAGTTTTTGCTAAATAAATAAATTTTACAAATTATGCTAACTGCTGCATTGAAGTATATGCATTGGATGGAATAGGTTATGATGGACCAAAACCATAACATGTACATGTATGGGCACATTCGATATAATAAATAATCTATTTTCTAAAATAGCTTGCTATGCAGAGGAGCTCATAGAACTGGGTTGACTGAATAGGTCATGGTCCCTGAACTAACTATGGGGCTATTCTGCAAACAAAATATTCAATTGCGAATTTTGAGCATCGGACGATACATTTTTAAGTACTGCACTCTGGATACCAAAGATCACTACAGCATATGTTCAGGTATTTGTAAATCTCTTTGTATTTTTACTGAGTCTACGTGTAGCATCAAGTCTTTGTGTACTGTGCGATCGTTTGCGTGTATGTTCATGTACACGTATGGATGTATGTATGTATGTACGTGTGTATGTGTGTGTTTGTGTGTTGAACTGTGTACACTAGGACTCTGTGCACGGATTGTCGCTGGGACGTCCGGTGAAAATTTGTTGAGAATAAATTGTTTATTTTCGTGACCCCGATACGAGCAGACATCCGAAACAGTCACATATCCAGTGACACATGCAAGAATACACGTGGGCGTACAGAAGCATACATTAGATGTAACAGTCACACACCCAGTGACACATGCAAGAGTACATGTAGGCTTACAGAAGCATACATTCGATGTAACAAGAAATATCGAGGAATATTTGAACAGGCAGCTACGTCAATAGCAACGAAGCCTTCAAGTCCTACCAATGCAGAACAATCTGGACTAACAAGATTCAACTTAAAATTGTTAATATAAAAGCTACTACCGGTATGTAAAAGAAGCTAAATTATGCAATATGCTGCATAAAATATTGCACTTAAAAAGCAAAAATAGTTTCGCGAACAGTTACAGTTGAGAATCAGTGATTGGTGAAGAAATTATATGATCGTATCTATTACAATTATAAACGAGTTAATAAAATGAATAATTAACTATTTCTCCCACTATTTATTTATCCTTCTCTCTCTCTCTATCTCTCTCTCTCTCTCTCTCTCTCTCTCTCTCTCTCGCTGTCTATCTATCTCTTACTGCTATCAATAATGCAAAATCCAAATATAAAAATCCATAACTTCTACTGATTACCAGGAATACTTCTATATGCTTATGATGTTAAAATATTACATGGGCTACTTTTGCAATCATAAATCTACAGGGTCTTAACGTTTCGGCTGTAAACCAGAATCGTAAATTTGAGAAATGTCAGTACCTGAAAAATTACTTGCTTCTAGTTTATTACATTGCATTCTTAATAATCAGGATTGAATAAAGGTTTATTTATTTATGAATTTGTAATTTTAACCCAAAAATAAAATACAACCTCTGCCCCACGTACCTATAGGTCCATATAGAGCAACGGTTGAGGTTACTTTGGAAAACGTTTTTGGGAATATAGGTTTGGATTTTTCCAATGAAGGTCAGTGTTTGCTTTGAAAGTGACTAGGTCAATAATCAGTGAAACAGGCAAAACTAGTAGTGCTCAGTAGGCCTCCCTATGAGAACATGTAAGTAATGAAGGTTTGGCCGGAGGTTAATTAATTATTTTCTTTCACCATCATTCGCAGTTCAAAACTATTGTAAAACCAAAGTCAAAACAATTATGAAAGCATGGTATTAAAAGAAGATAAACAACCAAGAGCAAAAAGAAAAACAACCAAGAACAATTCAAAGAATCTACTTATAATTTTACGCTTTCTGTTCAGGTTATTTGACGAAACAAATATAATATGTCTAAATGGAAATACACGTTTAAATGTTCTACAATTACAGCAATCAATTAGCAATCTCTTAGAAATCTTCAAAGGTTGCTATTCAATAGTGTCGGTGACAGTTTCATTTAAACAGCGAAAGATTCGAGGCAGAGAAAGTGCCATAGCATTATTGACAACTTCCACGTCAAAGCTTACGCATTTCCACAGAATAACGATCGATCAGAATATTGATGAGTCTAGCAAGAAATCAATGCACTGTATTACCTGTAGAACACTGTAATATCTACATGTAATACCTATAGAACACTGTAATATCTACATGTAATATCTGTTTCGCCTTTTAATATCTACATGTAATACCTGTAGAACATTGTAATATCTACATTTAATACCTGTAGGGCATTGTAATATCTGCATGTATTATCTCTACATTTAATACCTCTATACCTCGGTATGAACTTCTCTGTAGCTATTATATACATACTCACTGTATTATACGTGTTAAATTGTTGAGCCTTTTCAAACGCTACGAATGTTGCCAGAATGTTAAATGATTTTTCATAAATAGGTAAAAACTAACGAGCCGCATTATTTCCGTTCATATGCATTCTATTATTGTCTTACGATTAGTGTATTGTAAAGGAGCTAAAATATCAGAATATAAAGCAACGGTGAAATTTAGACAGAATCTGAAGGAACTAAATTAATTAGTTGTAAAAAATGAAATGATGAGATTCCCGAGAAGAAAGGAAATTTTAATAGATAAATCAGAAATTTAGATAATCAAACGGGACAATGAAGATATAGAAGAAAAGAGTGCACAGGAGCTACAGAAAGCTATTTACACATGAGCTTAAAACGAAGTGTAATTCTTCAAAAACTAAGAATATTAAAAACGTGAAAACAAGTAAAAAGCTATTATTCTTATTAGCTATAGAAAGGACAAGCGAGTAATAGATACGCGTTTAAGTTAAAAGAATATTCGAGAAAACAATGATGATCTTCGAAGAGCATAGCACTAAGCAATAAGTAAGCATTAAAGAAAGGAAAGATAAACTAGTTACACGAATTTAGTTCGACACTAAATTAAGGTGTTAAACGATTTGTTTATACATAAACTTATTTAGGACTGCACTGAGGAAAGCAGAGCAAACAGAAAATTATAAATTGTAAACTTTTTAAATGGAAAAATCTAGATACTAAAGAGAGTTAGGGAGATTTAAAGAATTCTCTATCACGTTAGACTATGAGTTATAGATAGTACACGGATGAATTGAGATTGCCTATAGAGGGGCCAGCAGTCATGTGTGAGATGTGCATTTAGTATTTTGCAATTGGCTTTCTCTAAATGGCGCAACGACGTGTGGAATTCAGAGATAAGCCTAGAAGACTGGACAGATGAAAGAGATTTGCGCTCACATGTTAAATTTAAGAAAAGAATGATTGATTTCTTCCGTCGTCTGAAAAGTCGCATCCGGTGGAAGAAAGCGCCATTTACTACTATTTGACACAGTATGCGAAGTTTTATCTTAATTAACGAACCCAGTAATTTATTGAATGAATATTATTTTACTATAAATATAAGATAAACGAAGTTATGCTTTGTGACTTATGTCATCTGTTTGGATGCATAGTGAAACAAAAGTGCGTATGAAAATTTTAAATCATAGAAAGCAAAAACGACCACAGTATGCCTACGAAAGTAAGGCCTATAAACATAAGGCATACGCGCATTAGGCCTATAAACATTGCTATGGACAAAAACGATTAATTTCAGTGACCAAAAGTTTTCTATTTTTTGGGCCTTTGGGTTCAAGGAAGGTAATAATAATTGTTGAATTCTTGTTGATGTTTATAATGCATTCACTATTGAACTGTCTTAAGATTAAAAATATAGATTGAGGCTTTGGTTATGAAATATTTAAAAACTTTGATTATAAATAGCAAGCAGAGTAAACGACCTTTATATATTTCAAGGTTAAATATGAAGTTTTAAACTTATGTTTTAAACTTAAGTCTAAGTTTTAAACTTAAAATTTTATTAGTAGGCCTACTTTGCTTAAAACTTTAAGAACTTTAAAAAAAACTTAAGTTTACTTAAAATTTAAGCTTAAAACGATACATTTATCTACTGAGCTGACGCCAAACAAAGCTTTTCCTTACTCGAGTTCATTTATATTCTGGTAATGAATACGGTGTCTACTTGCAAATTCCGGTCAGCAATCAATACAGCGTTTGTATTCTTAAAGACGGGAGTCCATAGATTTAAATTTAGCCCTGAATATTTTAAGAGCTAGTGCTAAAATCAATATTGAAAGCTCGAATTACAATTGCTATTGAGCCATTCGAAAAGCATTCAGACAGCTCATTAGATATTTTACAAGAGATTCAGTGACGAATTGAAATTAAGCTGTTTAATGTAGCTGAATTTAAATTATTCTGTTTAGTCTGCTATTTTTTAAATATAAAGGGCAGTTAATTGAACACCCCAATCAATATTAACGAGTCACTGTAACTCTTCGATATGTCGCTTCAATATTTACGCTTTTTAATTTCCACAACTCAACACGTAATACAATCGTATTATTATTACTCGACTGTAGATTTTAAACTACATTGTATTTCATCTTTCTATGTACGAAATCGACAAGACCACAAAGTATGGTGGTTTTAAACTACTAGAGATTGAAGAAAATTTTAATTTAAAAAATGTAAACTCAAAATTACAAAGCATTGTTAGAGGACATCTATGTAGACAACTTTACCGGTGAAACTTACCATCTTATGTACATGTATGATGATCATTGAAGTCACAGACCGATCTCAATATCATAATACAGGCAGAGATCAGAGAGATTTTTTTATTTAATGGGGTTCGATTTCATTCACTCATTCATTCGACCTCTTTATTTTTTTCCACGTCATAATATACAACTATCACAGCATACTTAATTAGAAACTAAGCAAATAACCAGGAATAGGGTTACCACAACAGAGCCTAAGCTCTGTAAGGTAATACAGATTTGCGCTATACTACATGTATATTACGATACGAAAAATTAACATAGAAAATACTTGTCATAGCGCAGAATCAGGGTTAACCTAGGGCACATGCCACTTAGGAGGACCCAAAAGCTAAAATATAAGACTGATATGTGACCTAGTTCTATACCTACCTAGTTCTAGACCTAGTTATATAGTAGTATAGTACAGAGAGATCTAAGAAATATGATCAAGAGATCTGAGAGATGAGATCAAGAGATCTGAGAGATTTGATCAAGAAATCTGAGAGATGTGATAAAGAGATCTGAGAGATTTGATCAAGAGATCTGGGAGATGTGATTAAGAGATCTGAAAGATTTGATCAAGAGATCTGAGAGATTTGATTAAGAGACCTGAGAGATGTGATTCAGAGATCTGAGAGATGTGATCAAGAGATCAGAGAGATGTGATCAGCAGATCTGAGAGATATGATCAAGAGATCAAAGAGATGTGATCAGGAGATCTGAGAGATATGATCAAGAGATCTGAGAGTTGTGATCGAGTCTGCAGGTCCTAAGTTTTGTTCAGCTCTTCAGCAGTCGATGTAGATGAGTATTATGCTCTATTTTCCTACGCTTATTAGCAGAACTCTTCATCTGAATTACATATAAACAATCATCAATCCCTCGTTGCCTCAATCTTAATATTAATATTAGATTTTAATCTTAATCTTAGACCCCAATCCTAATATTAATCTTAGACCCCAATCCTAATATTAATCTTAGACCCCAATCCTAATATTAATCTTAGACCCTAATCCTAATATTAATCTTAGACCCCAATCTCAACCCATAATCTTAGACCCCAATATAAATATAATATTATATTATAATATAATATAATAATATAAGTATGGTGGTTTTAAACTACTAGAGATTTAAGAAAATTTTAATTTAAAAAATGTAAACTCAAAATTACAAAAAACATCCATCTGGCTTATCACCTTCTCCCTCGCTTCCCCTTACCAACCCTCTCCCGCACTTCAGGTAAAAAGCTGTTATCTGACCCTCCCCTCCCCCTAACTTCAGGAGGTTATCGGTTCGACTCTCAGTCCCACTGACAATTCCTTTGCGGGAAGGAGACAGACGATAGAGTTATCTTAATATATATATATATATATATATATATATATATATATATTAAGATAACTTTATCGTCTGTCTCCTATATATATATATATATATATATATATATATATATATATATATATATAAAGTTCTACTATATATAAATGTATGTGTGTGTATGTGTGTATATGTTATACAGTATTTCTGGAGTATGTATGAGTGTACTTTTATTTTGTGTGTATAATTAACATATTACATTTATATACTGTAATCCTGTAAACATTAATATATGCAAAACATCAGCTGTATGTTACTGTATAGAAGTATACTCAACTATGTACGTATTTATATTGTAGCTTTCAGTGGCACATTACACGTGCCTACTGTACGTGTATGTATATGCGTTATACTTGTACATGTATATACGTATACATGTAGCTATGTTTATCCATACATCATCAAGTGCTACTGTTATGCTCTTGTCGTATCGTAGTGGCGATACAGTTTAACGTCGATCTCGGAAGACGACGATGATGTTGTTTAGGGAAACTAACTGTAGAACTCAGGTACTTGATCTGCTGTAATTGTAGCCAGACAGGCCGCTAACAATGTGAGAGACTGTGAAGAACTTGAGGCGAGAGACTTTATTCATTTAATATTAATTAACTTTATTATTACAGTTGTTATCTAAATTAAGTTACAGTGCCGTAAATCAATTATTCTCTGATAGTTAATTTCTGCATCGACCAGGTCCTAACCAGCACAGCAGGGGAGTGCATATTTCCGAAGGCACCTTCGCGGGCCGAGCCCGAAGGCCTCGCTTCAAATGCGTTCAACAGAGAAGTCCAATAGAGAGTAACTACAGAATGAACCGCTTTGCATCTAAACATAGCATCGACTGAATAGAATGAACAGCAACTAACTAAAATAACTTTGTGGCCTAAAGCCTACCAACACTCATCGCCACGTAATGCCGCAGAGGAACCTATTCCCAAAATATTACCATAGAAGTAGCCAACTTATAATTTCAACAAATACGCAGTTTCCCGATAGAATGCCGCATGAGATCAGCAGCTTCTAGGAAAATATGCAATGTTCTAGAAAACAGCCAAACTTGATAGCTTACAATAATATGCTTAGCCTAAGTACCACTACACTCTAGAATATTAAACGTCCTAGTCCACACTCGAAGGTGATGATAGGCATGCGAAATGTGCGACTGCATTAGTTTGTTATATATTTTCTCGTAAAATAGTAATATCACCTAATTAAGCTATTTTAACTAATGATATTCCAATAAGCTCTATATACGGTATTCACTTTAGAATATCTAATACACTCAGATATAACTGTGTAGACATTAGCAGTTTTTACACTGATGTTTTGTGGAGAATGCAGCTCATGTCGCTGTGTGGTCGAGAGGTGGAATGACTGGAGTGACTCCGGGACGTCATATCTGAAGAATTAATATCTTGAGTAACCATTATACATGTAACTACAATAATTTAGCATAAATGTGTCCTCTTTAGCTCTCGAATGAAAATGTCATTAGAAGATGATCTTACCTAGAGAGGTGAATCTTACTGACTTTCCTCGTTGTACAAATTTTCGCGATTTGATTATATTTTGTGAGTAGTCTAGCAATTAGATAAAGGCATGTTAGTTTAGTGTTTCGAACAAAGAAATAAAGGAAATCTAATACGTATCACAGTATATCTTCTAGATCAGAATGGTCATAGAAACGGCTTTCAACACTAATAAAACTTAGATAATTATTCGACAGTGTATCAGTATGTGCGGGTTCAAATACTGGGCTCTCCCGTCACTGACATCGCTTTCGAGTAAGGAAACTGAAGTTAACATTAGCTTTACTAGCTTTTTAGCTTCATTCAGAAACAGCTATGCGAATATATAGAATTTCTGTCATAAAATATAGCAGACAATATTTTAAAATATTTTACAAATGAAATTTCAGTGAGATTGTATGAATAGTGTGGTTTAGTGCTTTTATAGAATGCGCGCGTCATAAAGGAAATAAAGTTAAACCCGGCTAGGCTTTGTGAACACCTTGGAATCTCTAGCGCTGATAGTAATGAATAAATCCCAAGAATAAGAAAAAATATTCTTTAAAAGTCAAAATTAGTAGAGCCGTTGATAAGATTCCTTTTTGGTATCCGAATTAAAAATTAGATTAAGGGAATATTATAATAATAACTACAAAATTTTTAATTAGCAAATCCATTAAGATGTGTTAATTTGAATTTAGGTGACTCAATAGTGTCCAGAGTCAAGGTTATCGACACAACAGAAACAAATACCTGTTTATCAAAATGTAAAGCAATGACTTTAAGTAAATTATACGACCGTTTGAATCTTTCACATGGGGTGGTTTAAGCAGCAAAGGGCCCATATAACATCCTCGGTGCACGATGCACATACGTATCATCATCATGGACGTCATTAGCGGGCCTCCCGGAGCAAATCCTGCGTGCAGCCTAAGCTACCGGATGCGCAAACATCCGCGCTGCCCAGTCAAACACGTTAATTAAAAAACAACCATACATGGAGAGAGCAAACAATACCTGACGGAGTGCTTCTGTTGGCTTCCGCTTGCAAATAAATTCATATTTGAGATTCTTGTAAGATGATATGCATTATTTACAAAAGAATTTGTTCAGAAAAAGAAGTTTCATGTTTATCTAGTGTCTTTTAGAAAGCTAATTACTGTTTGTAAGCATATTAATTAAAGAAATGTCATTTTAATAAGCTCGACTCACTAAAGACTTCTCTTCAGTAGGTATAATTTCTACTTCATTTATTTATTTTATAATTCCTCAAAGAACTTTTTAAGAGACACACTAGGCCTGAATGGAGCGTAATGTGCAGCGTCCCGCAATGGACAGTAACTTAGTAACTTAACAGTGATGTACTTAGCAACAGCAACTTGGTGATAACCCTAGCAACAGTAACTTAGCAATGCCCCTAGCAACAGTAACGTAGTGATGTACATGTACCTTACAACGGTAACTTAGTTATGTACCTATAGGAACGATAATTAGATTTTACACACTAAACTAGAAAATGGCAGTAAAGAAATGACGATGGTACAGTTAACACGATTGAATGACCCAATTCTTGATAAGAAAAAATGTCACTAGTACCAATCCTATCCGAACCATATTTACAGTATAAGCGTACTATTGTACATGTAGTACGAATAATAAATGCTTAATAAGCTAATATCCCCACTGATACTGCCCACGGACCAGGAAACTAGCTGTAAATTAGACTTTGGTTTACAGTGCGTTCAGCATTTAAAAACATAGAGCATTGCGAGGCATCCAACAATTAACTGATTTCATCGTTCATTGTCTTCTGAAGTTAGATTTCACTTGCTAATTAATAATTATGAACCAGAAGAGCCAAACGCTTATGACACTGATCACATTGAATAAGACAATATGTAAACCACTCCAAACAAAATTGTAACTTTTCCTTGTAGTTTAGTATTTCTATTAAATTCACATATTTATACTAATTTATTTAGGTTAATCTAACAGAGTAATATGATTGCGATTAATTCTCTCTCTCTCTCTCTTCTCTTTCTCTCTCTCTCGCTCTAAAATTATGAGAAAATTTCTTGCTGGTAAGATTGAACTTCGTTTTCATTCAGATTGCAAACAGTTTTGTATTTGGTATTTGCTGGTGTAGTTGGGAGGTTCGACCCCCATGTGTAGATGTGTAGTCTTCACTGCTAAAATTTTAACCTCCTATGACATATTCCTGATGACCACCCCACCCCCCCCCCCCCCCGACAAGCCTTCAACTCTCCCCAATGACCCCTCCCCCATGAAAAAATTTAACAAATATAATCTTGTGTGCAAACAAGACATAATTTGCAATGATTATCATTCTTTGGGGTGGTCGTGTTGTGACGGGGTTACATCGCAATAGCTCAAAATGTATCTACTAGAAAAGTAGGCCCACTTAGACCTACCTCCCAACAGTATTTAGGTCTATATTGGATAAGTAAATTAGAGCTTAGTATGTAGAATTTCAGTCTATTTCAGTGGATATGGTTTGCAAAATTACCAATTACTTGATCTATTTACAATGCTTAAATAAAGGGCAATTAAAGGTGCATTCGATGAGTTAACTTGAAAATACGCTAAATTTCTTAAACCAAGTGTATATGTTAGAACCATAAATTCTGGGAGGACATTTGCATGTGTGTCCCCCACTCGAAATTCAGAAGGGGCTTTGTCCGCCTGTCCCCCCGGTGGTTACGCCAATGCTATATCTTGGAAAAAAATAGGGCGTTAGACGTGGTTTCCCTTTCTTTCCACAGTTTTTTCTCAGTCGCCTCTTTCGACAAGTGCAGTTTACGGTTAGTCTATTATTCAGTGTCCCGGACAAAACATGGGAAAATTCTTTCTAGCAAGAGAATATGTAATTCTTCTTTCAATCACTAGAATAATATCACCGTTAACTGACTGAGTACACATAGCCTAACAAGCAGGAGGCCACGACTAGATTAGAACCTTCAGCTATTTGATCTTTAAACTTTCATTTTTAGTGAAACAAACAGCACAACAAAACCGTACAAAAATGTCCAAAAAAATCTCTCTCTCAGTGCACTGCCTACTGGCAGGTCTATGGTACCTCACGCCTCCATTCTTCTCCTTCTTTCGTTTTCCTCTTCATGTCTACGAGATCTAAGTAGAACTTTAAATTATCTAGCAATGCTCATTCATCTTAGGGATTCTGCTTATGAGTAGGTAGGACTCCGATTCCTTCCTCAGCTTCTACTAATATTTACTGAAAAAACAATAATAATAATAACAGTAAACAATAAAAACAATTTAAAGAACAGTACAAAAGGAGCTGTAGTCAAAATAGTACAATTGAATAAAATTAAATAAAAATTACAAGAATTAAATTTAATAAAAATGCAAAGCATGGCAAAAAGACTCGAGATTCGAAAAGAGATTCGATCTTAGGCTAATCGTAACCGAATATTTTTCGAAATGGAAACAGACATTAAAATTACACAGAGCACCAAATCGGATATATTCCCTCTCTATAAATTGCAAAAGAATGAGTGCTAAATTTCTTACAAATTTTTCAAAAGAAATGACTAACGCGTTTCTGGTATAAATATTCAACGCACGAGTGGAGAGATTGTCCCCTGAGACAAAGCAGTCATCAATATTCTGCCATCATCCCGTTATTGACGTTCTCTTACTCCTAGCGTTCTCATACAACCGCTCACATTTACAGTACACCATTGCTCTATCGTTCTGTATCAAACACAGCTTAAAGCTGTGCTTACTCTTTCATACTGAAACTGAAATATATACTATATATTACCAGAGCCATGAAAATGATTTACGCGATAATAGTAACTTATAAGTGATGCCAGTGTCGTGCACTCGCATTAGAAGATGTCTCTGCAAACACCGGACCTGCCTTCGACTTGTGCACTAATGCTTATACACCACAGTAGAGCATAAACGTAAAATATCACACCATGAATTATGGACAATTCGCATTCACTAATGCGGCTTTTTTGGAAAATATTCTAAGACTTTATCTTTGAGATGTCTTGAATATTTTTAATAAAAATATTATTTTATTTTAGTTTAGTTATTTGTGTGTATGTTTATATCTCTATATTTTAAATTATCGGTATAAAATATAGTGATCTATTAATTTTCATAGAATATTTCAAATAGTTACATAGGAAAATTTGGTTAAAGGCTGTGCAACTATATTTAATAAATTTGTTTTGTACAAACTAAGATGATATCGTCTATCACTCAGAAGTACACAGAGCAACGCAAACATAGATCAGTACAATCCTTCGTATGCCAGTATAGAGGAGCAACATAAACTCGAACATTAGTTAAGTGCAGTCAGGATTGCGAGTTATCCACAGCACTTGCGATGATGTCGACGCTGAAATAGCTAATAGAGACTAGAGTATCCCGCTCCCCTACATCTAGTGTCCCCTAGTGACCCCTAGTGACCCTAGTGACCCTAGTGTCCCCTAGTGAACCTAGTGACCCTAGAGACCCCTAGTGACCCTAGTCGAGCAGAACCTTGCTAGAGTCGAACTGGGTCTAGATGTCTGAAATCTACATGTAGTGAATTCGATTCTTTATAAGTTACATGTAAGTTAGCCGATAAAATATAAACGTCAATTTCTTGAATTTCAAAGAAAGATGATGATGATGATGATGATAATGATGATGATGATGATGATGATGATGATGAAGACGATGATGACGATGAAGAAGAAAAAAGCACACTAAAATTATTGCACTATTGCTACATTTCAATTAGAGATAGGTATTACGTGAAATTTTAATTGAATCTTTATATTTAAAGTCAGCCGATGAAATTGAAAAGTCAATTTCTTGCGTTTTTCAACAGCTGTCTAGTAGCCCAATAGAGTTTGTCTAATGCGAGCACTGAGTGCACCGAGCATTAAAATGATCTCGATTCCTAACATCTGGTTATTCCACGTAAAGCAGCGGTCGGGCTGACCGGAAGGTTGCACTTGCTGTCCGGAAAGTCATTTATCCACAGATTGGACGTCATTGTGTGGCGTGATCAGGAAGAGCGGTAGAGTTAGACCGCAGCTCTGTACAATGACGTCATTTAATCCTACGTCAGTAATAGCTGGATAGCTACTCTGCTCTAAACTCTAAATTTGGCTTCAGTTAAAACCAATCGCTTACGCGTTTGGATAAGTTGAAAACACTGTTATTCTTCTTTTCTTGAAATATCACAGTAGGCCTACAGAAATGCTTTTAAAGCTACAAATGTTAATGTAGTAACAATCGTCCTCCTCATCGGCGGCGTTGTGTGTGTCACCGTCGTAGTGTTGTTGTTGCTAATGTTATACTCGGCTTTGTTCACATTCCATTTAATGTCTTTTCTTATTACATAGGTTTGTTTTGTGCCGAAGGAATTACTACTTTCGGGAAGTCTATAATCATTTGAACTGGGCAAATCCATAGTTCCTTCCCTTCTTCTATTGGGTCTTTGGGAATCCAGAGTACGAGATTTTACTCTACCTGGATCGGGGATAGGGACATATCCCTCGTCTGATAAGTCCGAAGATGAATCCATGTTTTTATCTTCTTACGGTTAATGAAATGAACACTAACACCAATTTCAACTAATTGCCTCCCTTGTCCTGGAAGGTTTTATTTACTTGTAACTTTCAATAACTTGAACAGTAGAGATACTCAGTTAACCCCTTTTTAAAGATTTGTTTTTAAAATTTTGTATCTATTTTTGGAAGGGGTCGGATATATATATATATATATATATATATATATATATATATATATATATATGTACACAATTGCACAGATCTACATATATACAAATGCATACATATACAAGAATAGAATATACGTATTCACTCAACCCTGGGAGCACCAACTCATCGACAGGTTTTCACAGCACGGCGCCTTGTGAGTACCAACTCACCAACAGGCTTTTACAATACGCTACACGTATTCACTCAACCCTGGGAGTACCAACTCACCGACAGGTTTTCATAATACACACAACCTTAGTAGTACCAACTCGCTAACAGGTTGTCACAATGCACGAAGTACATATAACCCTGGGAGTACCAACTCACCGACAGGTTTTCAACAACACAAGACAAGGCCGATAACAACGACCCCGAATCAATTTTCAGCTTCCCTTATATACTACTGCAATGTTTACATAATTTGCATAATTCACGCGTCATAGTGACGTCATGACGTCATATTATTTTTCTTGCTAATAATTTTCTTGCTAATATATGCTAATAACAACATTATATATATAGATCAACATAACCAATTTCACTACAGTTAATATGAAGATTAAAAGGCTAAATTGATATTAAAGCTACCCTGTAGCTTTCATGAATTTAAATTCTGCATGTATCTGGCTAAATCTTCCTTTAATTCATCTTCCTTGTGCTGGGTTTCGAATATTTGATACACGCCGTTAATAGACCTTTTTCTTATCGTATTATTTTTTGCTTTTATGCTTCACTTTGGTCTAAAATGCTTTATAATATTATGGATAAAAATCGCTTTTTACTTATTTATTGGCATAATATTGTTGAATGTCTAACTGAGCTCAGTGGGTAAATGTTTGGGTAAATAGCTCATTGGGTAAATGTGTAGGTAATGTCACGAAATTAAAAATGGCTGTTCCTAAAGTTCTGGGATCAATCGCGGACAGATCTGATTCGAGAAGAAAATCTCAGATATCCACAGAGCTGGTAACATGGATAAGTGACTAAAATGCTTAATGGCAATGTGGTAAACATGTTGTATTAAATGAAAGTGATATACAGCATCAAACATGATCATTTCACTCTAATGAGTGTTTAACTGTTCTTCTGTTTTTCAGTTTGCGAATAAATATATTTATTGCATTTTATATTACTTCTGTTGATGCTGCTGTCGTTATACGGATAGTTAACGAAATATACGACTACAGATGTCTATTCCAAAGAACAAATCGAACCATCTTTTATCAACGTCTCTGAGGAACTGGATAGAGAGATCATTCAGATTATGCGAGAGAGAGAGATGTGCGGGGCACTAGAGCGAGAACTTATCTCAGAATCGAGAGGATGGGTTCAAGCCTCGTGTAGGTCAGAACGTAGTGAAATGATGGGGAAAGAATATTGTTGTGCGAGCTTCAATACGCTATTGCTCTCGGTGGTTGAAAAATATGATTTAATTTCTCTTTTAAGCTACTTAACTAATAGTTAAGACATTCTCTTACAACGCAAAAAACTGTGGTCCTTTAAACACGCTGTTCCGAAGAGCTAAACTAATGTAGAGAAGCATTAAAATGCTATCTCTCTCTTCAAAGGCTTTATAACACATAGTTTCCTGAAACTCTAGCAATGTCAATGAATATGATATGAAACATTTAATATTAGTCTCATGTTGAATATTTATTACCAATTTCTCTCGCAATCTGCCATCATCGTCAGCTCTCCGTAATTATTCCATCAAACACCAGGCTATTGAAAATCATTGCTGCGAAATTTCTTAGTAGAAGATTATATATATATATATATATATATATATATATATATATATATATATATATATACTGCGGTGGTCAGCTCGATAGGGTACTTCAGTACCCTCTCTGATGGCCGTGGTGAGCAAATTTTAGTTTCTGTTTGATGCTACATATGTTGATTCTCACTTTTGTCTACTGATTTATCTGTTTTCACAATTATTTGTCGATTTTTGATGAATTTCTAAATAAACAAATGTACTACTATATATGTATATATATACATATATATATATATATATATATATATATATATATATATATATACAGTATATTTATATACTATACTGTATATGATATTTTGAAGCAGTAATACCATTTTAATCAAATATTGTTCGATAGTGTCTAGATTTTCTAAAGGCTTGCATTTTGATGAATATCATGTTTCATTAGGCTTATAAAAATTAATGTTAAACATAATAGCCGGAAAATACTTTTATCAAGAAAACTTCTATCAAATATTTTTATAAAATTACACAAAATTCATTAAAGATAAAATTTTAATCTAACATCGCAAAAATATTTGTGAGAGCAGATAAATTAGATGCTGATTTACTATATACAGTCTATCATTGATTTGTCGATACGTCTATCTCTACTCAATATATGTCTTAATTTTAGACATTTATGCATGTATATCACATACTAATCATTGTATAGCTAATTATTGTTTATCTAATCGTTATGTAACTAATATATATATATTTGCATCCTGGTTGACTACTATTCTATCACCCATACTATGCATCAGTTGCTAAAAGTCATATTCGTGCTCATGCTCATGTAGTACTGAAGCAGAACAAGCAGCACTTTGATGAAGATGATGATGCTGCTGCTGAGCACACGTAGCATGATGATGATGATGATGTTGATGCAGCATGTTTAGCGTAGATTTAGTTTCTATTGGTCTATTTGCTGACTTTCTTCAGCAGAATTCCCGCAATGGATTCATTATTGGAATTGCGACCACCATCGTCATCATCGGAACCTTTTCCTATTCCAGGTCCATTTCTCGGCATGCTTGAGGCAGAACCTGTGAGAGATTTAACCTGACCTCCAGCGGCTCCTCCCTGATCTTTTTCCAGACGTCTATCACGTGACTGCTGTACAGCATTCTCCAGTTTACGCGCTCGGGACTCGTTCCTCATATCTTCCAGTGTCGGTGGAGATCCACCGAGCGCGACAGGCTTCAGATCAATCAGATCTTCCGCAGCTCCTTTCTGCGCTTCTTGTGCTTCAATTCCAAGAGCGTTCTTTCTGGCTAAAGCTGCTTCCGGTCCACTAACATATCCATTGTTGACAAATCCGTGAGATTTCGTATCTGTTTCGTTCTGATACATCACCCCCTGTTTGCCTCCAGCCATCATTCCCATTCCACCTAAAGGTCTGGCTATATTGGTCGTCTCTCCATTGATGTACTTCGGTTTACCGAGAGGTTGCGAAAAGAGCGGCACCGGTGGTGGACCTACCGGTTGGTTTGGCCTTGGATACATCGCTGTTTTCTCTAGAACCATCTTGCTGTGCTGACTGGAGGAGCGACAGCAGTTCTTGTAGATCTTGTAGGCGCAGTAGATGATGCAGGAGCCGCCGTAACAGAAGAAGAAGATTGGAAGGACGATGTAGAGCGCCAGGCGCTTGCTCGTCTCGCTGATGTCGTGGGATCCAGCAGGGGCTGTGGGGTAGGTCACCGCGGGTGTCGCTGTTCATTAAGTTAATCAATCAATCAACGTTTCCTTACATTTTCAATATACTTAAAAGATTAAAGAATCATAGATTAGGTATACGAAATCGATAGTAACGTTTTCTATTAGCAGATTATAGTTAATCTGAACTGTAATAATGCGCTGTGCTTCAAAATAGAAAATCCTATTCTCAGTATGCTATCACGCTCAGTAAGAGCGCACCATAGACCTCACTGCAAGGGCTAAGACATTATAAAACTGTAGTTCAACCGGCAGATTGTTATACTATAACCTTTGAAGTCTACATCCGATGAGCTGAATTTTTTATTCGCCGATAATATAAACTAAAATTCAAGTCAGTATTTTACTACAACTCAGAAGTTTAGTATTTACTGTGCATGATTCAGATATCACAGAACTTACTCGGTTGAGGGGTGAGTTGCTTGCAGATGAAGGGCAGGGTAGCACTACAAGGCACTGTCTGCAGCAGTTTTGTTGTGCCATTGACTGCCACACAGGCGCTAGACAGCTTCGGCTCACCAGGTGCCCAGTAGCTTGAGTAATCTTCAATATAGAACAAGTAAATCCAAATAACATAAAGTGTGATAAGCAAGAGATCCTTAGTTCGAATCATAACTGAACCGTGTCTGGTTGTACTGGCTGTGGTAGTACGGAAATAATCGTTAAACCTAAATGAAGCTTGGTTTGAGCCGGTGGCATTTTGGAAGTTTGTTCACAGGGGAGTAGTAGGTGCAGAGTTCAAATCTAGTGCTCTCCCAGTCACTGTCATGATGTCGAACAGGAAGCTGACGCTAAACATGACTTTTACTGGCTTTCACATTAGTCTCATAACGATGAATCTAAAACTAAAAGTGTCTTTTGAGGCGTGGTTTGAGTATTTAGAAAATAAAAGCATAAACGTAAAATTCATAATAAGGTACACGAGAAAACTAAGAATTATATTATCTGGAGAGATTGTAACATACAAGAAACGAGTCGAATAATATGGATTATGGGGGTTGTTGTAACTGAGAAGAATTCTGCTCCATGTTTAACATTTTAAAAGGTTGAAAACTTAGCGCATAGTGAATTATAATATAAAGTATGATCTGAATTGCGTTTTATCCAGACACCAGTTCAAGCTTTGTCCGACCGAGACTCAACTATATTTTGTATTTAATTGCAACAATACTAATATTTACTATTTATTGTTAACATTTTCTTCTATGGGATACGAAAATTTGTTAATATTAAACTTAACAAAAACTCTAAGCATTCAAACTTAGATAGCCAACTGAGTTATTGAAAGAAATGACAATGGATAGCAGTAACAAGCAGAGGAATCTTGAAATCTTGTTAAATCAGCATTACTATCAATATGAGAATTAGCTATATGATCTTCGATTCTTTGCGGTGAGATAATACACTAATGTATTGCACTTCGTTGCACCACACATAAGCACTAAATTGTACCGTACTACATGTATTTTAGTAGTGGTTTTTGGAAGCAATTATCCAAGGTCAGCAACAGTAATGCCAGTAAGCATACTAATGTAATTGACGGTTGTTTCGGTGATGACGCCATTGTGGAGCGTTGGCGTTCTCATTTTGAGCATCTTTATAATGATTGCGCCACAGGAATCAATGAATATAATGCTGATAAAAATGCATTTTTGGATCGCCTTAACTGTTCTCCTAAGAATGATTTTGTCATTTCTGTTAGTAACATTATAGATATTTGTAAATTGCAAAAGCATGAAAAATCTCCTGGATCAGATGGCATTTCCATGGAGGCAATTTCATTCGCGTGTCCTAGTCTCTACGTTCATTTAAACATGTTGTATAATTTGTTTCTAAAACATAGTCATTTGCCTAATTCATTTATGCAATCTGTAATTATACCTCTAGTTAAGAATAAACCTGGCGATTTATCTGACCTTAATAATTACAGAGCAATTGCAATTTCTAATGCATTATCTAAATTGTTTGAATCTCTCATTGCGCAATCTATACATAGCCTTTCTGATTATGATAATTTTCAGTTTGGGTTTAAGTCTGGCCATTCAGCCGGACTATGTACTCATGCACTAAAGCAGACTATCGAGTATTATAGACATCATGGAAGTCCTGTTTTTACCTGCTTTGTTGATTTCAGTAAAGCTTTCGATAAAGTTAATTACTGGAAATTGTTTGGAAAATTACTAGACGATAGCATTAACATCAGTATTATATTTATTCTTGCATTCTGGTATTCTAAACAGCAATGCTTTTTTCGATGACGTAATTCTGTTTCTACTTGTTTTCACATTGGAAATAGTACGCGTCAGGGAAGTGTACTTTCACCGTATTTGTTCTCTAGATATATACGCGATATGGTTACAACTGTAGTAGATACCGGGATTGGTTGTGCAATTAATAATAGATTAATTAACATTCTTGCATATGCTGATGATATCGTTCTCATTACTCCTTCGTGGAGAGCTTTACAGTATTTAATAGATGTGCTTCAATTTAACGCTACAGTTATTAAAATGTCTTTTAATATTAGTAAAACTGTCGCCATGATATTTGCTCCTAAGGATCGAAATTGGAGTGTATTAGAGGAATTTCCAAGATTTAAGTTGGACAATTCTTTTCTTAATTATGTAACGCAGTTTAAATATTTAGGTCATATTATAACCAATGATGGCCGTGATAATAAAGATATACAGCGTGAAATACGTGGTATGTTTATGCGTACGAATATATTAAAGCGTAGATTTGCTTATTGCTCTCTTAAAGTTAAGAAGGTCCTGTTCAAATCTTATTGTATGTGCTTCTATGATGTGGCACTATGGACGTCGTTTACAATAGGTTCAATAGAGAAGTTTCGATCTTGCTATAATCAATGTATTAAAATATTTTTTGGATACAAACGTTACAGCAGCCTAACTATCGCGCTGCTAGAAACCGGATTGCCTAGTTTTGATACTATCCTTTCAAATTACAGATTAAAGTTTAGAATGTGCTTGCTGGATAATGCTAATATGCTAGTTAAGTATTTTGATGTTCTGAGCCTATTATAGCCTTGTATGCCTAATTCTATAAGTAATTGTTTTAGGCCTATAGCTCAATTTATGCGCAGATTATTTGCTTTTCCGGTTTTTGTTGCATTGTTCTCTGTGCAAGATTCATGTATGGGTTTTTACGCCTGAAATAAAGCAATAAATAAATAATAAATAAATAAGTATGCCTCGCATGTTGTATGCTACTATTCTGTACTACAATGCATTGTACCATTCTGTACTACAATGTATAGTACTGTTCTGTACTACAATGCATTGTACTATTCTGTACTACAATGAATTGTACTATTCTATACTACAATGCATTGTACTATTCTGTACTACAATGCCGCACTGCATTGTATTACATGTACAATGTAAGCTAACCAGTGGGATGGTCACTGAATGGTCTGACATTCTCATCGGTCCATTCGAGCTTTCCAAACAAAGGATAATGATAGAGCCCAATCCACGTGCTGCGAAAATAGAAATTTGCATCAACATTATATATTATGAGCATTAGATAAAATGAACTTTAGATAATATGCCTATATTAGATAATTTGAATACTAAACTCTACGATGAATTTAATAACCTCTTGTCAGGCCGCTTCTTCAGTAGCGGCGTGAAATTATAAACGTATTAAAACATATTGCCATTAGCGATTGCCTTCATTGACATTAGTGAATGTTTTTTCTTTGAACTTCCGTTGCGAATTAATATTTTGCGCTTTCATTGACTCATAGATTTAATAAAATTGACAGCTATATTATTTAATATTTACTATCTAATTTGATGTGAGGGGGCCATGGTTTGTTTTTGAATTGATTCAATTCCTTCAGTAGTAACAAACATTACGTCTCACAATTCAGCCTTTTAAAAGTCTTCACTGACTTTCTTTTTCTAGACACATAAAATTAGATATCGTCTCTAAGTATTAAATGATCAAAGAAATACATGTAGAAACATTTATAACATGCTACAGAGCTTTAACATCGTTAATTAGCTTTCACGTCGCTCTATTATAAAATATATAAGTACGCAATAATGTTAAGATGATAAACACATATTACAGTCCGGGAGTGGCAGTTTCAGCACCGGATATCGCTGCTAGGACGCCGTCCCTAGCCGCTGAGGTGTCCATGATTGCTAAGTCCCCACTGCTCTGGATGCACTGAGATCTGGCCTCATCGAATGTCAGGAACGTGTTGTACAACCTTAGGATTCTCTCATCTGCCACCGAGTTATCTGCGAGAACAAAATATGACGTTAAAATCTAAATCTAAAATACTGTAGGTGTACCTATTGAGTAAATGTACCGAAAAGCTTAATATTATAGATAAACCATAGCAAATAATTACTTGATAAACTTTCAAATTCCAATTCAAAATGTTGCGGAACTTCCGGCATTTTAGATATTTTGTCAAATGTGAATAATTTTAGAAATTAAATATAACAACTCCTTTATTATATTTTTTCACTTTATATTTGAATCAGCAAAGTGACAATCGCAATAACGAGAAAGGCCTCTCTTATTGGATATAACTCAATCTTGGATGTATGATTATATATGATTAAACTGATTTTTGACGAAGTAGAATTTATACACATGAATAAGAAAACTGGAGCTCTGTCAAAATGAGTACATGAAGAATTGTCGGGATATTCGTAAAATACGTTCAGTGAGGCAGTGCCAGTTCAGTGCTAGTGCTAGTGCTAGTGCCAGTGAGGCAGTGCCAGTGCGATAGTGCCAGTGAGGCAGTGCCAATGCTAGTGCCAGAGCCTGTCCCAGTGCCATTGCCCGTGAGATGTGCCAATGTGCCTGTGCCAGTGTGACATTGCCAGTGAGGCAGTGCCAGTGCGGCAGTACCACTCCACTAATTCCATATTATTTTCAACGAAAAATCTCACAAATTGTATCATCCACTAATCAAAATTTGCTAAATTATTTAGGCCTATAGATAATAATGACTATTTAGTGTCAGTTAAAAGTGCAAATTTACACATTACCTATCATGCACCCAAATGACTGATTGATGATGTTTGGTATTTGGTGAATATTTATTAGCATAGAAAGTTAAAATCTAAGCGCAATATTTTAAATGTGGTTAATTTTAAGCCAATTTAAAAAAATATCGCTTAGATAATACTTAATTCAGATCATACAAAAATCTGTGAGCCATTTCATTATATTTGAACTTCTGCAATGTTAAGAGTAAAAACTAAGTTTTGAGCAGATAACATACAGACCAATCAAGGTTACGCTAAAACTTCACAACAACTACAGTGTAAATTATAATGTTTTATCAAGAATAATAACGTATTGAAATGTTGAGTAATGATAATTATACTGCAATAAATAATAATAAAGAAATATATACTGTTTAAATACTCAGTATTAAAGCAATAAATAAAGAAACTTAAAAATGTGGTCTCCTACCCACAGTGTAGTAGACGTCATTGGCCATATATCCCCCGCAGTAAAATGAACCGCATGTAATGTTGCAACCTGCGTTAATACTGTATATGTTTAATTCCTGTTTGAAAATACCACACGGCTGAATAATATTTTCATATCGCGCTGTAATTCTAATTTGCGAATGACAAGAGATTACCATGCGACAAATTAGATGCACTAATATCGTACGCCTACTGCAATATAATAGCACCATACAAAAAATGATTTTCATGATGACTTTCAGATAAAGTCAACCTACTGATTTCCTCTAAAGTCAGTTTTATGCAAATGGCTGTAATTCTTTGCATTAATTAACTACCTTGAAATCCGGCTGAATTTGAATTTAACTAACTTGCTGATTCGAAATATCAACGCAACCGTATTCCAGATGGTACGACTGTTATTTTAAGGGAAAATATATCTTATCTAAGAAAATTTTAAATTTATAATATTTTAAACTTTCCGTTTCTTAAAACACAAGGTCATCTACAACCTAAAGTACGTTAAAATTTGTATATTGAGCCATTATAAAGCTTTTGGAAAAACACCAGTAAGTATAAATATTATGTATGTTGGCTTTGGATAGTTAAGTAATTATTTCATAATTTTCGTTGTCTTTTGAAGCTCGCTGCTCCAATGGTCGCCAAAAGGACTTTTATCGGCACTTGGGACATAAATAACATAACATTGCATAACATAAGAACAATTAGAGTGGTCCAGAAAACGTAGAGACACTAGTAAGACAAATCCAAGCCGGTCAGCAAATAGAAGGTGTTAAAGGTATAAGATTCATTAGCATGTTCGTGTGTAATATCTTCTAAAAGTTGTAATACTTGTAATACTACTTGTAACAATAAGCAATAACTACGGTTATTATTTCCCGACATCACACACAAGGTTACGCCACATTGATTTATTTATTGATTTTATTATTATGTGACAAGCTGAGCGATTGAGCGAGAGATTGACAGATTGAGAGTAGTACCGGTGCTGATTTATTGATTGCTTTGATTATTATATGCCAGATTGATAGATTGAACTAGTGATTGATTGATCGATTAGTACCGGTGATAATTTATTGATTGATCTGACTATTACATGACAGATTGATACATCGAAAGAAAGATTGATTGATGGATTAGTACCGGTGCTCGGTCCGTAAACTCCAAATGAAGATCCACAGAAGCAGCGGGACCCGGACTGGAGTCCAAGGAATGGGAACCCCGAGGCGACGCACTGAGCGGCACACACGTCCAGACTGAGGGTTGAGAACGACAGATCTTTTCCATTCAGGTCTCTAACGTTAGAATCAGCGTAGCATCCCAAGTATTTATACGATCCAGTAGCTTCGCCATCTGCAAAATTATAATTTAATTAATTAGCACTGCTCCAACCTTGTTGTTTGATGTCAGGGACGTCCCTTACATTGCCTGACGTCCCTGAAATTGCTTTATGGCGAGGAACCGGACGTTAAATTCTTATTGATTGATTGGTTAATTTTACAATAAATAAATTTTATACAGAACACCATCTAATGTTCATGGCATGAAATCTGTATAAATTCTTATTGATTGATTGGTTAATTTTACAATAAGTAAATAAATTTTATATAGAACACCATCTAATGTTCATGGCATGAAATCTGTAGCAAGTTTTCTCTGTCTCGGATAGCATTCAATGGTTCTAATATTGACTAGTTAATTAATTATCAAACTAAAATAAATATAATCGCTCTCCATTCATCAGTGAAGAATTTAATTTAGATATTATTACACAGAGAGATTTATTTTCAGAAAAGTCGGTTTTAACACATAAATGCCATTTATGAGTTGTATTTGATTGATTCACCGAATGCCTATACTTTTATTATTTAATAGGCTTTAGCAAGCTACCGTTTCAATCATTGTCCTGTAAAATTCAATTATTACGTTCAAACTATAGATTCCTAAAACTATATCTTACCAACAATCAAAGTAATTATTTTTAATATTTAGTTCACAAACTATAATAATTAAGGAAAAAGATACCGTTAATAAAATGGGCGACGACTAGAAACACAGCAGAAAGTGTAGCGGTGCGTGATCGAGGATTCCTCATTCTAACTCTCATCACAGTCAACTCAATCACAGCCACTTTCCTCTACTCCAACTGCTTACCAATATTAAATAACTGTCCTTAATAGTAGTTCTGATAATTTTTATTCCGGTTTCTTTGATTGAATCTTATCTTGAATATATTTAAAGATCCATATGTATGCACCCTAAAATAGGGTAGTCAACATTTTAAAGCAGCTCTAAATATAAATTTTAAGGACTTTAAAAAACATTTACTATCAAACTAGGCTGTAGAAGAACGATGTTTTAAGCTCGGAAAGGATTCGTAGAGAAGGTAGTATGCCGAGTTGACGGTAAAAGAATGTAATCAAACTCCAATCATCTGTTTGATCACTAGAAGAAAACGCATTTGACTCCTTTTTTGTAGAGTAGCCATGGCTCTAGTAATCTACTGGATGTCGAAACGCCATGATTCTAGTTGATGACGTCACTCCATGTTTCTAGTTGATGACGTGACGTCATGGTTCTAGTTGATGGCGTGATGTCATGGTTCTAGTCGATGGAAATAATAATAATAATAATAATAATAATACTGATAATAATAATAATAATATATAATAATAATAATATACAAAATAATAACAAAAATAATAACAATCATAATAACAACTATAACCATAATCACAATTATCATCTTCCCTTGAATTCAACTTTAAATAGCGTCGGGATTTATCAACTTTTCAATCGCAATTTTGTAGACATTTCTTGAGCCTAGGCGCTCACCAATCAAATGCCTTTTCTGACGTTGGTATGAATCTTACTGCTTTGTCGCCTTTTAAGATACATGCAGTCCACGGTTGGTCTATTCTTCAGCAACGCAGCCACAACACGGGTAAATAATTACAATCATGATGAAATAATTGAGGAGCTTGTGTAATATGCAAGTTATTATATCTTGGTTAATAAACTATAATAGGAAGAGATAAGATGAAAAATTTAGGTTTACTCCTGTTGTGTTCGGGACACTGAAAAATAAAATAGCCTTTAACTGCATGTGTCGTAGGAGACAAACTGAGCAAGAACTCACTAAAGCAACGGGAAACAACATCAGAAGCCTTATTTTCTCATGTTATGGGCTACGTAAGAAGGCATAGCTTTGTCAAGGAATTAACGTGCTTTATGAAGCGCCCTTTATGGAGCGTAAATGCAGACTATGAGTATGAATACATGCTTTGGACCTGCCTCTTGTCATAACGCTAGAGAGAGATTTAGGTGATATATTTAGGCTATATATTTCGCTGTAATTTATATAAATCGATGAATTCTATGCCAACTTAACTTTCATATAGAAATTGAGTAAAACGGCTGCCTAATATCGAGAAATAGGAAAATGTAAAAATTATACATGATTACTGAATGCAAAATCTCATCGGTTTATCTGAAAGCGGTTTCGACAAATGACCGCGGCATAACGTACCACTAGGCTTCAAACAGCAGTAGCCTTTCTGACCGTCTCGTAATCCTTTTATTCGCAAGTTTATACACGCACGTTTACGACGTTCCATTGTGCAGCGGTTACCAAGCTCACGTATAGATCGGTTTTAACAACGAATGTGGAACGCTTTCTTCCAACAAGAAAATCAAACGCCGTTATTTCGAGACAGACCTGCTTGCGTCAGAATTGAAGAATATTTGTTTGTATAATTTTTGAATATGTTAATACCTAGGATTAAGCTATTCGGGGTTTGCAGGTATGAATTTATTTTGCAGATATCTATTCATGAATCTGCATTTCATTCTAAATTAATTTGCGCTAAGATTTTACTATCTTACTGAGAAGTAAAATGGCAATAAGTGATGTTCTGTAGCATGTATGTTACAAGACTTAACTTATGAGTAATGGATTATAATATGAGGAGGCCTACATGTATGTGAACACTTTTACAAGGCGTTTATTGGAAGCCTGTCATCAAGCAAACTGAGTATTGAGTGACAAGGGACAGCAAATTAAATTTATCATACATTTCTAACCGTTTTCTATCCTAACTTTTTCTAGAAGTGTTGAAATCGTTCCCAATTTCTAGCCACTGTATTTAATGCATCACGTTATCCTGGTATTGTAAACAATGCTACCTTTCAGATTCTTCTTGCATATCGATTAACTACTTCGCTATTCACAGAGATTTCACATTTAATTTCTCCTGTGTATTTTCCTTTGTAATTTTATCCCAACAAGCTTCTTCTATGTTTCAGTCAGATCAATACCTCTCCTGCTGAAGCTCTTGGACAAGTTCTTACACGCAACAGGCTGGCTTGTCAGCAAGCTTTCAGGTGGATCCGAACAATCGCAAATCTGCACAAAAGACTCAATTAGCCAGATAAAATTCAGAAACCTTAATCAACAATACCTGCAGTTTGCTCAGTAGTAACTGTCCAATGAAGATTCCAACTGAAGTACATATATAATCACTTTATTATATAATTGTAAATTAAAAATCGCCTATCTAAAATTTTACTTGTAATCTGATGAGACGTAGCTTCACTACTATCTACGGATGTATTTGTATTTGAGGTTACATTTATCTAATGCTGTAATAAGACTTCAAAAAAGCATTTTAGATGTCAAGTAGATATTAGTGCTTTTCACTCTTACGATTGAATCAGTATAACTATTAATTGGTGAATACATATTATTTTTACCATTGTCGTGTCCAGGTTGCTGAAGAATAGACCAACCGTAGACTGCACGTGTCGTATAAGGACTTATCTATCTTTGTCGTATTTGACGCCAAAACACTCACATCCTAACCAACGTCAAAAAGGGCATTCGGTTGATGAGCGGTTGTAGGCTGCAGAAATTGCTGTAAAATTTTATAAACTAATGGATATGAAGGTCTATTCGTACCCCGACCCTAGTTAACCTGGGATTCAAAGGAAGATGGTGGTGGTGGTGAATACATACGATGCATCTCTTTCTTTATACTTCACTGTTTATTTCTCTCTCTCTCTCTCTTTCCTGACTCTCTCCCTACCTCTCCCTTACTTTCTCTATTTGTCTATCTATCCCGTTCAATCCCATCCCTCCATCCACCCATCCATATCACCAACTTACAAACGAAGAAGTTCTTGGGAGATTCGGAACAGACAAACAGTTAATAAATTTGATAATAAATGAAAGTAAAAGTTAGATAGGATATACATGTATATTATGAGACGATTGGTTGCTGAAAGATGTAAGCCCAATAGATGGGATAAAGAAAGGATGAAGGTTAGCTCGCAGACCGAGACACAGAATGTTAGTTGATTTGATACCGTATAAATACATGAGATGGATAGAGGTGACAAGGAAAGCTGATGAGAGAAGACTGTCTGATTCATTACAGATGTTCTGGTCCAAGCCAATATTCCATCAACTAAGAATATATTAGCCACTGTTTAGAAGTTGTAACAAATCAGTATCTGAAAGATTGTAAAGGATTCAGACAAAATGAGCCGGTATAATTGGGTCTGCGTACTAAGCGCTTTGATTCAGCCTCTATGCTACAGCAATCTCTTTGGCAAAACTCCAGAACGCACTCAGTTCAAATTCTGCCTGACAGCTTTCAAATGCCAGAATAAAGTACTTAGCGCCGGCATATCTTACTGAGTACTGTATACTATTAAGTACCTCTTCTCTAAGGAAAAACTCAGCCGTTCTTAAATGTCGAACTGTTTGTATTCCACATTTTCTCAAACTTTATAGCTCTATATTTTCTGATTCAATGATTCACTAGATAGCTTCAAAAAGAATCTTAAAAGGCATCATTTTACGATGCTTTCCAGTAACTTCTGAGTTATGATAAATTGTCAATATTCTACTATTTTTATTGTCTATATTCTACGAATATATATATATTTTATAGTATGACCTTTTTGCTTTGCGATGCTATTATATATACTTTATAGTATACTGTCCGATTTTGTGTGTGCAATTTGGTAAAGCTAGGAAGCATGATGCACCCTATTGAACACTAAACATACAAATCCAAAGCCAACACTTAGACATCACAGAACAATTCACACGTTGTCAAGCAGTTATTGGATATATTTATAAGTACAGGGCAGGATAGACAGAGGGTTGACGTTACTATATACATACTACATAATAGCACGGTCTCGTATACACTCTAATTGTATGTATACAATAGAGATATAACAAATCAATTCAGAAATATTAAGAGCCACATCAATCTCTTTTGTACACAAGAAATACTGTCTGAGTCGGTATGGAAGGACTTTGAACCGATAATCTTAAGTTTACTCGGAAACAGAGCTACCAACTCGTTAATTTAAACACAACTTACACAAGTTATACTAGTTTCTGATTGTTCCAGGGACGCATTGATGGTTGATGTTAAAAGGCTCATCCGTCACCAATAGTGCCTTGGGCTCATCCGTCACTAACAGTGCCTTGGGATCACCCGTCACTAATAGTGCCTTGAGCTCACCCGTCACTAATAGTGCCTTGAGCTCATCCGTCACTAATAGTGCCTTGGGCAGTAAACTTAATTTCGGGGTTATCTATTCGTGCGTTAAACTAGGATTCAAGGGAGGATGATGATGATGATGATGATATATATTCGTGCGTATAGCCAAAAGCTTACGCAGCAGTCGTACGATATCGATATTGCCAGACAGTTTTATATATTGAAGAAAAAAGCGAAACGATAAACAGATAATGGTTTAATACAAGATGTCAGCACTGCAGCATTCAGATATCAATAGAGTAATTGCTAAGCTCAGGCTACCGATTTATTGAAAAACTCAATTGATCTTCGACATCCATATCTAAGATCAAACGCCTGTCTAACCAGATGGTATTACAAAGCAACGTTTTTGTGCCAGGAAAACAACACATTTTTTCACCGTCTTCAGTATCGAATGTAACCTTCATTGAAGACATGGGACAAGCAGTGGCGGATCTAGGGGGTCATGCATCCCTGAAATTTCTATGTAATTTTTTAAAAATTGCATTCAGTTAATCAGTGGTCAGTGGCGGATCCAGGGGGAGGGGCCAGGCTCGCCGTTAATTATCAATGATAAACATGAGACGCTCCATTCATTGAAACGATTTCTCGTAAGAAAAGTCCAAACACTTTTTTGCCCTCTCCCCTGAAAAAATTCCTGGATTCGCCCCTGGGGACAAGCGCCTATGTGGAGTAGAGAGCGATGTAACGGCGTTATGTTCTTTAAGTTCACACAGTCTAACTTATTTAAATGAATTTATTGTTAATTTGTATACTTTAGACTTTACCCACAAGCACATTAGCACACATATAGACTACTGCATATCTGTAAAGGAACAATTGCTACCAGTATACCTACTCCAGTCAACTTGAAAATGACAGCATTAGACCTATACATGTAGGTAGACAATGAAGCAATCGATACTGACCACAGGTTCCTACGTAAATAGCTTTATCTATATGCACACTTCTACAAACTTTAAGTGTTACTTGAAATTGCGGGTTTAAAGTGACCCAACCTAAATAAGTATCGGCTATAATTATGCAAAAATAAATAAGGTTTACACTCTCGAAAAAAGTTAAAAGGTGTTAAATGCGAGCTCTGATAACAGTGAATGATAATTATCATACGGGGTGCGGCGACTTTCTACGCCTCCTAAATTCCTGAACTCGCAGACAACTAGAAGTTAATGAAAGAACAAAACTCTATTCACTCGAACGGCATTGCAACTTCCTTAATGATTAAAGTAATTAAGCATTTAGAATTTTCCACAGAAGAACCCATATAAAGCATATGCCCATATACGCTGCCATAACAATAGCCCATTCATCAGACAATTATGATTCATGCTCCCTAATGCCAACCAATTAAATGTTCTAACAATTAATTTAGATAGAAAAATTGTGAAAATATTGAAAATAATATTGCTTCATAATATTATAGCATTTTCACCACCAACCGGGGACTGCACGTGTCGTAAAAGGTCACAAAGCACTAAGATTCAAACTAACGCCTGAAAGGGCATTCGGTTGGTGAACGCCTAAGCTCAAGAACTTGCTAAAAAAATTTCTAATCCCTACCCAAGTTAAACTGTGATTCAAGAAAAGATGATGACGATGAATATTACAGAAATGTAAAGATTGTATAAAAAAAGTTAAGTTAAACATGAATCAGCCGTTAACACTGAAATTTTAAGAAACATTAATAATAATAATAACCTCCGACAATTTCTATAGCTGTGGCATGGCCGGTGAGCGGTCTTCGAGACTGCTTTACAGGTTCCTGGCAAGTTATTATTAATCCTTTCCATGGTTAATTATACCTTTGCTATTGGTAGCGTCAATCGGCAGCAAGCTCCGATACAAGATTAACCTTCCATGGGCCCAAGGGGTATCCACCATTACTTGACTGACCTGAGCTTTGAACCCAGGCCACTTGTATCCGAGGCGAACACTCTAACTGCTACGTTATATCCCCAAATGATAAAATAAAGTCTGGACCTGCTTAAAGGCTATGTGTGTCACTAACTCTTACCAAACTGACGGATAAATATATTATGCCGCGATGCTGCGTGAAGTATAATTGTTGTAATATATCCAATATTCGACTTGGTAAACGCATTAACAGCTTCAGGTTGCTGTCTTACATTAAGTTAAGACGTAGACCTACACTACGCAAGGTAATTCTGCACAAACTGATTTAAATATAAAAACAATCGTTACCCAATCCAGTGCTTTTGATAAATAGCAAAACTTTGTGGTCTAAAAACAGTCTAAACTTTAAATTATGAATTAAATTTTGAAGTTTTTAAATCTTTTGTGGGGAATGACAAATTCTAGGCCTAATAGAATGCCGATCACGGTATATCGTCAACAAGCCCTAACTTTCACTGTAAAATAATTATTTAATGATTTAAAAATTTAGATATAATATGTCAGTCATACTCCTCCAAATAGATAAATCAAAGTGTATAGTTTGTGAAATAATAATAAAAACTGTCACAGAAGCGCCATTAGCTTTATTATTGGCCTTCTTATTTACATCTTCATTTTACTGAATTCTACTTCACAAAACAATTCTAAAGATACTGTAATTTTGTAGACGGCCTCGGATAGGGCTGCCTATTGGCCTTAATTGGATTCAGTCTTATATTGAAGTTTATTCTATGTATACATGTAATTACCCAGTCCAATTTAAAATGTAACTTACAAATTGAAAATAATAAAATTACTACATAAATCTGAACTTTACATTCCGTCAATTATCTTACAGACTACGTTAAGTTATGATTATAATATAAGCTAATATAACATATATACCATTATATACCATGCACTATACTATGCACACTGCATCATGCCCAAAAACTTTTCTACAAAAACCTCAACGCAGGATATCATCATTCTCAGTTCGTGTGACGGCTTTTCATATCAGCCCCATAACGATTAGTATTTTACAGCGTGTTAGCATAGTCCACTAGTTTGTATGACAAAACTGCGTAACATTCGTTAGGTGTCAATTTTCAAATTAATGCAATTCCGCTATTTTAATACAAAGGAATACGTAGACAACCCTTTATAACAAAACGCCATAGTACACCGGAACACTCGTCTACTATTAAAGACTCGATTCAAGTTCTACGTACATTTCTATGCTACTACAGTACAGCACAAGACTTGCCTACAACTACACGTCTCTATATCACATTATAAACGCTCTTCTAATAAAACACGTTTTAATATACGACTGATTCACACACAACAGACGAACATGCTCACAAATATTTCTGTCGTCATAAGTAGTTAATACCGACATTTAAACAAATGCCTTTACATTAAATCTTCGGCAGCTGTTAATGCAAGAGTACCCAGTATTATTGCAGCTGTTAGTACGAGTACCTAGTATTATTGCAGCTGTTAGTACGAGTACCCGTTATCATTGCAGCTGTTAGTACGAGTAACCAGTATTATTGCAGCTGTTAGCACGAGTACCCAGTATCATTGCAGCTGTTAGTACGAGTAACCAGTATTATTGCAGCTGTTAGCACGAGTACCCAGTATTAGTGCAGCTGTTAGTACGAGTACCCAGTATTATTGCAGCTGTTAGTACGAGTACCCAGTATTATTGCAGCTGTTAGCAAGAGTACCCAGTATTATTGCAGCTGTTAGTACGAGTACCTAGTATTATTGCAGCTGTTAGTACGAGTACCCATTATCATTGCAGCTGTTAGTACGAGTAACCAGTATTATTGCAGCTGTTAGCACGAGTACCCAGTATCATTGCAGCTGTTAGTACGAGTAACCAGTATTATTGCAGCTGTTAGCACGAGTACCCAGTATTAGTGCAGCTGTTAGTACGAGTACCCAGTATTATTGCAGCTGTTAGTACGAGTACCCAGTATTATTGCAGCTGTTAGCAAGAGTACCCAGTATTATTGCAGCTGTTAGTACGAGTACCCAGTATCATTGCAGCTGTTAGTACGAGTACCCAGTATTATTGCAGCTATTAGTGCACACGTACCCAATATAATAGAAGTACTCAAAGAAACTATTTAAAATAACTCAGTTTCAACAATTTTAATTATGTTACATTTTTTTTTTTTTTTTTTTGCTCAAAGAACGAGGATGCACGATTTTGAGAAATCTTTAGAGCAGTTTTAACGTATCATTCTCACCCATAAACATAATCCTAAAATATATCACTTAAGTTAACTAATTACACCATTAACGACTGATTTACAATGTAATTAATTATCTATAGCAGCAGCAATCCAAGCTAATAACAAAAATTACATTAAGAAGAACTAGATATAACAGCGACAGCATAAAATAAAATGAATGCAGCATTAATGAAGTGCAACTGAATCAAATGCAGAATAAATAGAAATCCATATATTATAGCTCCTGGTCCCAAACTAAACGCAATAAACGACTCTTCTAATAATGGGTAACATAATCTGGCAAAAAATCACGAAACACTGCAAGTCTAAAAACATTCACAACTATATTTAACAAAGAAAATAAACATGCATCTTACATTTCATCAGGACAATACGAAATAGCACAAAAGTAGACGATAATCTCGATTTTACTATGAGACTCTGGGCTGTGCGCTAACACACTCGACCTAGAAACCAGAGATAGCTGGTTCAGTATACAGTGGCAAAGGCTGTTGGATATAGCTAGCTATATCCAACACTAATCTTAACTAGCTAATCTGATATTCATTGCTTTAAGCAGCAGCCGGTGTAAATCAATTAATATATATTCTGAATACTAGCTAGCCAAATACTACAATCCAATCTCACTTCTCATAAGAAAACAACCTCAACAAAGCAAACCAAAGAAAATGTAATAAATCAATCTCAATTACATTATATTGAATCGTGAAATCAGACTACCACAAAGAAAATTCATTGCAAGAAGTATATACTTATTATGTCGAATATTCGTAATTTTTTATAACTTTACAGTCAATTATTCATATACATTATTACATTAAATATTACATAAATACAAATTATACACACATTATTAAGGTTTTTATACCTGAATTAGTATTTAAATAACCACATACTAGTATCGTAAATAATAATATTTATTATTAATTTGCCCAAATCATCCACTATAAGCATGCACAAAATATAAAATATCGAAAAGAGGAAATTTAAACTTTCAATAATAGAATTGACGGATGGAAAAATTCATACTACAAACATTTATAAAAAATATGTTCACATGATTATCTTAGCAAACAAACCTTATTAATAATCAACTGATAGTATAACCAGAGGCATATAGTAAATTATATATACGTTGTTGGTAACACAACAGAATAAACTGAAGTCTCTGTTAGAGAACGCTTAGTGAAGTGCAATACTTCAACGTCGCGCTCTAATGGATACGATAAAATTACAGGTTGTAGAAGAAGTTATTGGATGAAGAATTAAATAAGTCAACAGCACCACAGTGCTTAGTAATGTATCTCAATTTAGTAAATATCTTAATTTGTGATATTAATTGATCGATTCAGCAACACAGTCCACAGGCATGCATTTAAAGAGCAAAGGTTTTACCTCATAACTGGGCCATTTCGAGTAAGGAAAACATTTCATTAGAAAAACAAAATATCTATTCTTTTATTATTGTCCGAGTAATAAGCATCTTTTATCTCTTTTACTTTAGTAGTTTTAGATGAAATTACATACAATTTACTTAGTACAATATATTTTTTGTGAATATCTGCAATTTCGTCATCATATTGCGACATCTGCAGAATAACATTTAAAAATGACAATTAAATGTCATGTAATGTTACTCATCTGTAAGCAAACTGAACTACAAGTCTATCTTAAGTTCAAATCCAGGTCAGTCTAAATTCTCTCCCACACCTCTGTGACTCTTCAGAGGCAACATAGGGAAAGAATTGCTTGAGAGACTGCAGGCAAAAAAGAAAAAAAGAAAACAGCTATAATAGTACTACAGATATCGCAGCTACTATAAAAAGAAATTTATTTCCTAAAAAGAACAATATTCCTTATAAAAACATTAGTTTTGTTTTGGGTATTGAATGGAAGTAGAGATAAAATATTAACATCTTAAAACAAGGTTTCTTTTCTTTAAAGTAAAAAAACTTATAAAATCAAAAAATGCTTTTTACACATAAGTACAAGTGTTTGGCTCTTAGTAGCCTTTTACTCTGGTTTTGACCTTTAATCTACGCATTAATTATAACAAATTAATTACAAAAAGGCAACTAGCACCTTTGCTCTCTAAATGCCAGATGTGTCACTACAAACAGATACAATATAGATCACAATTTCCATTGCGCCAGAGACGTCCTGACATCGACAGTGAGAGAGAAAACAGCCGTTAAACCCACCACTACGTTACTATTGCAATATCCTCATCATTCATATCATCAGCATCATCATCATCATCATCATCGTCATCGTCATCATCTTCCCTATGCTACTATTTCATAAACAACGCAATGGAACACCGCACAGTAACAATATATACAAGATGTGACTAATCTATCAACTCATTCACAGAACCACGGCAACACTAGTATTAATATAGTAGCAGATATTAGCTAGACGTATCAGAGATTTTCATTGGATGGAACCCAGACCACCGAGTCCGACTGCGTACGGATAATGTCCTTGACCTTAGCATAGATATCATCCGGTGTGTCGCCCGTTACTATAGCTATAAACAGAAAACAAGTTGAATAAGCAATATAAACAGTCGCATGATTAATGCTAACCCTTTTAAGGCTAACGTTGCGAAAATGCAATTCTGTGGTTGAAAAATTAGCTACAAAACCGTACAAGTAATACCAGACTATTGAACATTTGAAAAGAAAAAGAAAACCTTGCCTGAACTTGATTTGTATTTTTGTTTAAAGAAGACTACAAAAGGGGTTCAAGGTCAGTATTACGAGTGTTATTTAGAAAAATAATAATTCTGAAAAATGGCTCATTCACCAAGGTATCGAAATACTATTTAGCATACAGATAGGCTAGCTATATTATCTATGACAGCAGTTGTGCCAATTTCAAAATTTTCAATTGAAATTGGACGTTGCGGTTAGGATCATGCGCCAAGTAATACTAATAGTACTATCTTCCTACGCAGATTACAATTACGTTACACAAACCTAAGCTCAGATATGTGTAACATAAAGAGATAACAAGTTGTGATAATCGTGTCTAGACAGCTTAAAACTATATTTTTTATATATTTACAATAACCAACATAAACAGTCGCATGATTAAAGACACAAAATAGTCAAGTATAATATACAAGACCCTATCTTTTTAGCTATGTGAGCATAGACAGAATCTCAAAGCACTTTCTCTTAATCTTAATCAATTGCAGAATTTTACCAAAATGGAAGAACCGAATATTAAACGACACGAAGCTATAGAACGGCTGACATCTGTGACATCATCCTTGCATCAGGAAACGGACGTAAGCTTTTACTTTATTACAACTCTGAATTAACTAGAACATCATTAGAATTTAATTAGATAACTTTAATAATAAAACTCCATTTTAAGAAATATTACAGTTAAATTTTAATTATAATATTAAATTGCTAAATTTGTGACAAATTTCTTTAATCTACAAAGAAATGTATTGGTATTTGCAAAGCTTAAAAGCCAGACAGAAATATAAACATTTGCTTTAAAACAAGTGCTACTCATTAATCTTTTGAGCAAATAAAATGGAAGTTAAATAAGGAAGTAACTAAAGTAAATGAAAGTAACAAAAATATTAAAAAGCTGTGTTTGACACACTGCCCAGTATATACAGCTCATCTCATTAAGTACCAGTTAAAAATAATTTTTTAAACAATATTGTCATAGCTAAATCGTTTAAAATCAACAATATAAACTAATAGGAAATACTACAGAGATCTCTATAGCATAGTGGCGTAATTACCATCATTTATTACACTGGTCAACAGTGATTTTTCATCAAGCAAATTCTTGGGTTATCTAAATAGGATTTTCGACGCAGATTCTAAATATGCAAACAGTTTTTCTCTATCACGTCTAGTTTTTGTGATGAGGCAGATTACATTTTTACATTATTCGCAATTTTCTGCAGGCATATTACGTACGCATTGACTTCTACGGACCTTGATTACATTTTTTCTTCATAGTTTTTGTAATTGGAAACTTCCACATGACGTCATTATGTAAATTAATAACCATCTTTAGTTTATATTCATAAGTAAAATCAATCAATATGCCTCGAGAATGTAGAAACCATCCGGATACATTTTGCTCTGTGTGTGGTTCACTCACTCCGAAGTCGCAAAAAAGAACTATTATGAAGGATATTCGAAAAATTTACCGAGCGTACTTTGGCTGTCCACTTGGAGACCAAGATAAGGTTTGGGCGCCATATATCATATGCACTGCTTGTTCAAATGGTTTACGCAACTGGATAAACAAAAGGAAGCCTTCCTATACCTATGATATGGAGAGAGCAAAGAGATCATCATGAGGACTGCTACTTTTGTAGCCTCAACGTAATTGGGTGCCTGTGGGACAGCCGCGCTACTGATGATCACTACCACACACGAGTGGCGGCTCCGAATCACATACGAGCCAGGAAAAGAAAGTATCAAAGGAAAGTCGTTAGTTGATTTCAACAAGATTTTCATTCCACCTCTCCATATTAAACTTGGGTTAATGAAAAACTTCGTGAAAGCGCTAGGAAAGTCAAATTCCAGAGGATATCAATATCTGATTGAGAAATTCCCTAGAGTTAGCTCCGCAAAACTGAAGGAGGGTATCTTAGTAGGACCTCAGATTAGGGAGATTATGAGAGATGACAACTTCGATAAAAGTCTCCATACTTCAGAAGGAAGTGCATGGCAAGCCTTCAGATGGATTTGTGAAAATTTCTTAGGAAACAATAAGTCTCTGGACTACAGACAAGGAATCCAGAATTTGCTAGTTGCTTACAAAGAGATGGTTGGTAGAATGTCTTTGAAGATTCATTTTTTGCATTCACACCTAGATTTCTTCCCAGAAAACCTTGGAAAAACGTACAGTCAGTGATGAACTGGGTGAGCGGTTTCACCAAGATATAAAAGGAATGGAAAATCGTTATCAAGGCTTCTGGAATGATAGAATGATGGCAGACTACTGCGGGATGTTGCACCGAGATAATCCAAACCAATCACACAAGAGAAAATTGTACGCACAACGGTTATAATTAAGTACTATTCACTCCAAGACAATAGAAGATGTGGTGAGTGACAAATGAGATCAGTTTCGCATATTTTTATTTGTTTTAACAGAACATCGGTGTTGTAAGAAAATGAAATACAAACTTATGCTTATGCGTTTATTCTACGCTTAGTATTGTTAAAATTGAATCGGTCATAACTCAAAAACTATACGTGCTGGAAAAATTCTGGTTACAGATTTGTAATCAGCGTCAAAAAGTACTTCAGAAAAGTATATTTTAATCTCTGATGAGAAAAAAAAGTTTCATTTTGTAGACCTGTGTTATCTTATAAAAGAGTAGATATGTCGTTTTTCCACAAGCCTACGAAGTAAAATGAAAAAATGAAAGCTAGACTAAACATTACAGACCTGTAAAACTAGGCCCAAACTCAGCTTCAAGTCGTAATACTCTATCATACGTTGATCTAGCCTGATCCGCGGTAATCCTCTTGTTCCATTCCCTATAGTATCACAACCATGCATGCATATATTCAAGCACATAAACATACCACACATACACCTACACATACACAACCATGCACACATATATACAAGCACACAAACACACCACATATACACCTACACATACACAACCATGCACACATAGATACAAGCACATAAACTCACCACACATACACCTACACATACACAAACATGCACACATAGATACAAGCACATAAATACACCACACATACACAACCATGCACACATATATACAAGTACATACACACCACACATACACACCACACATACACCTACACATACACAACCAAGCACACATATATACAAGCACATAATCACATCACACATACACCTACATATGCACAAACACAACCATGCACACATATATACAAGCACACAAACACATCTCACATATATACACCTCCACTTACACATACATCTACATCACATATACATACACACACACGACACATCGACACATCTACACACAAACACAAAACACATCTCACATACATACACCTACACTTACACATACATCTACATCACATATACATAAACAGCAAAACTGATATGGCACAAAAACATATGGCACCAAATCGTCCAGGGTCTGTCAATTTAATTAATGTAAATCTTGCCAGAGCTTCGAAGGTGCTTCTGAGTGTTTTTTCTATCAGTAGTCTAATCCAGCTATCTAGAGGCTTTGGACCATAAAATCATGCAAAAGGCTCTACACTTCATCTAATCAAGAGATCCACTATATTACTATTCACAGTTTTAATAATTTAAACCATGCCATTAATAAGTTATTCATATTGTTGATAACGATAACTATTCCAAATTTACTATAGACCTTTTATGATAGGTAGCGGCAGCACCGCACAAATAGTAAACAAAGTCAAGTATGGGAGTGGGGAGGGGGTTGTGTTTACATTCACGGCAGGCAGAGTTGAAAATATTAACTTATGTATTTCTTAATTTATTACCAGAATAACATTAAATAAATTCTTATTAAATTATATTTCAATAACTTACCAAATGACGACAAAATAATGTCCCAATTTACATTTAGTAAATGTCAAGATTGAATAGTTAAACAGGATATGTAACGTTTATGGAATATTTTACATTGTAATAATTACATTGAAACCGTAAAAACAGATTCCACAGATGGCGCCTCCTGTTAAATAGGAATGTTAAGGGTGATTTTTAAAAGTAAACAAGTTTTATACAAAACAAAATTTTAACAAGTCCTCTAATAATATGGCTAAATATTGTCAGAAGACAGAAATACAAACATGATTGATTCTATGGAACGAGGCTTGATGAAGACAGCGATAGGATAGAGTCCAACGAGATGCAGTCGCTTTATAGCATTCGCACTTACATCCAGCAGACAATGCTTGCCCTGCATCACAACGCATCAATACTTAACACTTCCTGTATTTAATAAGTTGTACTGAACAAGACATACTCAGTTATAACGCTTCAAACATCAATGAGATTACAGAGAATACTAGAATATATTGTAACGACACACATTTTAACACCTTAAATAACATAGGTTTAATTAATGTAATGATAATATAAATTTAAATTAGAATTAAATAATTACGATAAGATAATTTCTGAAATTGTTAATCTGGAAACATAATACTCAACCATCAAAGAAATCTCTCTACTGTTCTGCCAATTGGCAGGTCATACCTCATGTATCTTATAGTTTGGGAAATCTAGTTTCTGGGGTAGCTTCGCGCTCCCTTCCTCAGTTACGACACATGCAGTTAATAGTTGGTCTATTGTTCACTATCCTGGACCACTACCGCCACCACCACCACCCCACCACCACCACCACCCCACCCCCACCACCATCACCACGATTACCACCACCACAACCCCACCACCACCACCACCCCAAAACCAGCACCACCGCCACCACCGCACCGCCACGACCACCGCCGCCGCCGCCACCACCACCACAACCACCACCACCACCGCCACGATCACCACCACCACCACCACCCCACCGCAACCACCACCACCATCACCACCGCCGCCATCACCACCACCACCACCACCGCCATCACCACCACCACCACCGCCATCACCACCACCACCACCGCCTCCACCACCACCCCACCACCGCCTCCACCACCACCATCATCATCTTCCCTTTAATCCCACTTTAACTAGGGTCGGGATTCTAATAGACCTTCTCCAATTCTCTCTGTCCCATACCATATCATAAGTCAACACTCTTATTTTCCATGCCCTTCAAGTTTGTCCATTCGTTGAAATTTTGTAGCAATTTCTGGAGCCAAGGCGCTCACCAACCGAATGCCCTTTCTGGCGTTGGTTTGGCTCTAGTTTCTATGTCACCTTCTACGACACGTGCATATCTACACGGTTGGTCTATTTTTCAAGCAACCCGGACACAACACGGGGACACAAATAAAACACAACAAAAAACGAAAAATTTCTGATATATCTAAGCTTATTACTTTAATTTTAAAGCATGCTAAATAACTGAAACCTTTTCAGCTACATCTTTGACGGCAGCGACGCTGGTGCCATAAAGATTTTCATTATACTGTCCGGCCTCCACGAACATCTGAGCGTTCATGTCCCTCTCCATCTGCTCACGAGACTGGACGAAGTAGTATTCCCGCCCGTCCACCTCTGAGTCCCTCTTGGGTCGCGTTGTATCTGTAATCATGCGCAAGCGTTACATTGTATTAATTATCAACCGTAATAGAGTAAATCATAACAAATAAATATCTTAAATGCAAGTTGATAGTCATGAGCAGATGATGACATGCTGAACAAGAGCTCAAGTACTCAATTAATATTTTAACCCTCGAGTTTGTAATCTCTTTTCTATCTGTCAACGAACCGGATGAAAATTCATTAAGAGCTTTTTTAAAAAGTATGGTAATGTAAATCCATTTATATTATACAAGTAGAAATTAGCAGTAAGAAATTGTAAAATTTTCTAAAACGTGCTTAGGATGATCAATTTCTTCTCTCTTACTCTTTATCAATATTTCTCACTCGTACTCATTCTCAATTAGAGCTGAAGATATCGATAAAGTATCAGAATTCGGTTGAAAGGGTGCTGAAGTTCAAAAATCAGTGCATGGCTTTAGTTTATTAGAACTTGAATAAAATTTTAGATGATTTATCCGAAGACAATGAGTCTAAAAGTTTCGATGTAAATATAGGAATAGCTATTATTCACCAATAATTTGACTTCTTATCTGCAACTCTGAATATGTGCACACACCAAATATTAAATAAAACAATTTTTATCAAATCTAAAGTAAACAGAAAGTTTGTATAAGAAGATTCGATGATATACTGACGTGGTATGCAGCTGGCAAACTGATCAGGAAACTCTGCAATGAGGTCATCACTAATGCGATCTTTCAGAGGACCCAATATTATTACTGGACGAGTGTACTTCACTGAAACCAAACAAATTTATATTAAGCTAAAGTATGCATATACACTGCAGCTTCATCGGCATTCAATAAGGCAGCGACACTGAAATCAAAACAGTTGAATATAGTACTAAGATGTGAACAGACCAGTTCACAACGGCATATATTTATCAACTACAACAAAATTAGAGTGATGATAATATCATTGCAAAGTCACTTCATTGATCAGTTTATCATTTAAATGAACAGTTCACTAAGTACAGCCAAGTTGATTACATACTTGTATGGAGGCATGTGCTTGTACATTTGACACTCATCCTGAATCCTCAAATACTATTTGACCTACTAGACAAGCCTAACCGTAATTATTTGTAATTTGTATTGTGTTCAGTTTATTTTAAATTTATGGAAGTGCAAATCGAATATACAGTAGCAAATAGAAACTAACAGGAGGGTCCACACATTAAATAATAGCATGATAAAGTGGATGCAATATTTTACACCAGATCATTACTTTTTAGAATGGTCTACAACTTTTACAATGCTCCCTAATACTTTGCAATGTTTTGTCGTCTCTTGATTTAATCAAAACTGCTAATAAGGATGTCAATAATTAAATATATCCCACGCACACGCAACCGTATGGCTAAAATAATCTAACTCTTATTTTAAATTAAATTATAGATTCAATTTTTTACTAATTAGATAGGACACAATGAGTACTAAATCTATTAGTACATGCCATCTATCATCAACACAGTATCAAATAGGAATTTATCTTAAATAAACTAAATTCCGTGTTGTGCTCGGGTGTGGTTGGACCACTGCAGAATAGGGCAACCGCAAACAATCTGCCGCGTGTACATAAGAGGCGACTAAAGGCAGGAGCTGAGGATGGCAAGAGGGGACCCACCTCACCATGAAATATTTTCCCCAGGATTAAATGGTAATTAATCCACCGAACTGAGGAAGCAAAGGGAAACCACCTCAGAAACCATATTTTTCCCAAGCTATAGGCTACATAATGAATGGATAAACCATAGACTTTGTGAAGGGATTAACTTGTTGATCTAAGGAGTGTTCTTATGGAGCGAGAAAGCAGACTTTGAATATGAATATGTACCTTGAACCTCTCACTTGGCAGTGCACTGAAGAGAGAAATCAAAACTTGTAATTGCTAGATTAAGTTATTACAGATATAAACACAAATACTCACATTCTTGTCTAACAACGGGTTCGTATGATGGTATGACTGGTTCTTCACCATTTACTACAATAGATATCACAAAGCATATAGAACATTACAGCAGTACAGTATATAGAAAGTCAGAACAAATTATATAAAGTTAATATGTAAATTTTTATATCTAACAATAGCAGACATTCTACACAAATAGAGACACTAAACATGATATGCAGATCAAACTATAGCAGTCATACAAATTTATCATCAACTGACGAATAAAATGGAAATATTTCAAAATCTGGCTTAACATGATTAATCAATTAGATTTAGAATAAAGCACAGATTATTGCAAGAAATACAAAAATGAATCTATTAACGATTCAGTCAATGGTCCCGCAACAGCACTAAAAGAGTAAAAATCATCAATGATTTAATAGAACATTAGCACTAGAGATTTGATAGAACATTAGTGCTAGAGATATGAGAGAACATTAGTGCTAGAGATATGATAGAACATTAGTGCTAGAGATATGAGAGAACATTAGTGCTAGAGATATGAGAGAACATTAGTGCTAGAGATATGATAGAACATTAGTGCTAGAGATATGAGAGAACATTAGTGCTAGAGATATGATAGAACATTAGTGCTAGAGATATGAGAGAACATTAGTGCTAGAGATATGATAGAGCATTAGTGCTAGAGATATGAGAGAACATTAGTGCTAGAGATATGAGAGAACATTAGTGCTAGAGATATGATAGAATATTAGCACTAGAGATATGAGAGAACATTAACACTAGAGATATGAGAGAACATTATCACAAGAGATATGAGAGAATATCAGCACAAGATTACAACAGAATATTACTGCAAGAGATAAAATAGAATGTTAAAACAAGTATATGATAAAATATTAGCAAAAGAGATATGATAGAAAACTAGCAAGAGAAATTATATAACCTTGGCATTTGAGAATCTACAACAAAAAAGTCTATAAAAATAGCAAAAGAAGAAGAAAAGAAGTTAGAACAAGCGACATTGCAGAAGATAAATTTGAGAATTAAAGAAGCGTACCTTTCGACTGATCAACAGTGAGAACATTTTCACTTTTGCTGCGCTCCTTGCTCTTAGTAAAGTGAAGCTTACGACTAAAGAAATGTCGTTTCTTCTTTTCGGTTTGTAAAGCCTGCAGCAAAATTCATCAACAGAATCTCATTTTCTTATGTCCAGTCAAATGGTTGGTCCATAGAACATATCTAATCTTAAAGCTACTATCTTCATGTTAATTTTACAAAATTATATTGGAGACATACCAACTCATAAGTTGTGACATTATTAATAGAGATATCAAGTTCTTGCATTAGAATTTAGCTATCGTTTACAATATATAACTTCTAAGGCAATTTTCCATAGAATGCTTCAGTATTTGGCACAGGAGAAGGAAGATTGGACACCTAACTGAAATGACAGAAGTGGAAAGTCTTAGGAGTACCAACCTAAGATTGCAAAAGAAAACTATCTCACAAGCCGCATTGCCTAAATCTAAAACAATTTGGTAAAGACATGCTGCCTTAGAATGCATCAACTTGTTAGTTAGTCAATAGAGTTAGTTCTCTTTAGAGAACGTGAAAGCAGATTAGCAGAAATATGCATCTTGGATCAATAGACAGAGAAGCCCCTCAAACCAGTCATCATGGATGACATTTTCATCGCTGTCAAATTTCTGTCCACGAAGTGATTACTTACTTTACAAATCGAAACAGATAGAAGAAGTCAGATGGGGCCAAATCTGGAAAATATGGCAAATGTTGTAGCAATTCGAAGCCACACTCATCAATGGCAACCTTTGCAACAGCAGAGATATCAGTAGGAACATTGTACTGATGAAGCAGAACACCTTTACGTAACTTTCCTCGTCATTTTTCTATGGTAACTACAAGAAGTTTTGTTATTAACTCTGCATAGTAGATACCTGTGACAGTCTTTCCTCGCTCTAAGTAGCCAATCATCAGATCACCTTCACTGTCCAAAAATACAGATGCCCTAACTTTACCTGCTGCCGCAATATTGCTGAATTTGTCTGGTGTCACTGAAGTAACGTGCTTCACTCCTTACTCTGCAGTTTTGTCTCCGGATCAAAATGGTGGAATCAAGTCTCACACATGGCACCATATTGCCTGGTCTGTTGTGTACAGATCGAGATTGTCACGAGAAGTTGTTATTTGGATTTGCTTGATTTCAGCCGTCAACGTTCTTGGAACCCATCTTGCAGATTAGCACACACCTTGTTACAACTCAAAAAGTCAGAAATAATATGGTGGGTTGTGCCATATCACAACTTAAGACTATCAGCTAAATAGCTGTTGCTTAATCTTCAGTCCATTAGTATCATATCCTAGACAAGTTGAATATTTTCTTCGGTACAGGTCTCGACAGGGCATCCTGAACGGTACTCATCTTTTGTAGATTGTCTACCACGGTGGAATTCAGCTACCCACCGATATATTATAGCCTGTGAAGGGGCATAGTCTCCTAAAACTCCCTTCATGTCCACTGCAATCTCACTTTGGGTCAAATGCTTTCGTTTTTATCCATTGTTTACCATTATAGCTGAGCAGACATCTTTATAACGGTTGCCTAGCACCCACAGTGGCTTCACCCACATTACTATTCTTTAAACACTTCTCTTAATTAGGAAGTAATCTAGTCAGCAGAAATATTTATTTTATGGAGGACAACTATTCTTCATGCTTTTCTCACTTCTTAATGATCAACCCTCATGGGTAGTACTGGTTATTTAATAATAAGTGTTATAATATTATAGTAAATTATTATATAGTATGATATATATTATATGGCAAAATAAACAATATATATATACTGTATATATTATAGTCATAAAATTTCTTATTCTTTTACATCTTTATTATGCTTCTTTAAATTTATACCTCGCAACTAATAGCAAGTAAATAAACATAGAGAGAACAATGACTTACACTTGTACTGTCGGCGTCCTTGCCAACAAATTTTACATTACGTGTACGTGATCTCTCTTTCTTCTCAATTCTACAAGATTCACCATAAAGCAGATAAAATAATTTCAACAGTAAAAGGTTGTAAAAATTATGACAGACTTGGGCATATAAAACTCTGATGGTGTAAATTTGTTAAAAATTAATTATCATATCTTGCTCTGAAATATTAAAGAATTCCTACAGTTTACATGCTCAGAATATTGTTAGTTACAAAATTGTCCTCCTTGAGATAGTCCAAGACAATGAAAGATGCATTTTAAACATTAATACATTTGTTATCTTAATCTAGAAAAGAATAAATCTATGCGCAATTGCGCATTCAAAATATACAATTTATATCTCTCACTATCACATTCTTTTAGTGTGCTATCTAGCCTATCTGCAGTTCTAAGCATTACAACTCCCCAATAATATTTTATATATTACAGCAAAATACATATCACACTCAAGAGAGTAGACCAATTCGAAAGAAAGTAAAAAGAAAGCGTAGACCAAAAGGTTTAGCAGAAATCTGTCACAATTTACAATTTAACCATCAGTTAGTGTATTTCTATAATCTAGCTCAGCCTATAAATGATTAACTTACCGTTTCTTACTGGGTATAATGCAGAGTCCTTGATCAACGAAATCTCCTACAAGCTTACGAGCCTGCCACCATTCATCATCACTAGCGTTAGTTACGTGAAGTATATCACCGTGTCTGAACATCAGCCCCCTGCCTGGCAGTCCACTGTCTCTAGCAGGATCATAGTCAAATAGAGCCCTGAAGCAACAACAACATCGTAGATCTAATTATACATCCACTGTCTCTAGCAGGGTCATAGTCAAAGAGAGCCCTGAAGCAACAACAACATCGTAGATCTAATTATACATCCACTGTCTCTAGCAGGGACATAGTCAAATAGAGCCCTGAAGCAACAACAACATCGTAGATCTAATTATACATCCACTGTCTCTAGCAGGGACATAGTCAAACAGAGCCATGAAGCAACAACAACATCGTAGATCTAATTATACAGTACACCCACTGTCTCCGGCGTGATCACTAGCATCACATAATAATTATACAGCTTCAAATCCATGATCAAATGCTGGGTCTTGTCAAACAGTGGGCCCTGAAATCTCTTAATTAGCAAATCTGTGTTACTAGCCTGGCAAAAGCACATTCAGCAGCCAGTAGAATTATTTTCAATGTTGAAGCTATATAGCTGACGGAGCAATCAAGAATACTATCTAACCTGAAGATGACGGCATGTTAACGAATGGGAAATAAGTCTATTAGAATTGAGTTAATACAAACTGTTCTTTAAAGTTCCATAGTTCTTACATTGATAATCAGCTGCCAAATGAAAGAAATGCATTTAATTGTGACAGACAATGATGACAATCAGGAAACATGCAAAGATAAGAAGGCAAGAACATGCAAGAACTAGGATCTCACATTAAGATAAGACCACACAAAATTTTTATTTTGTTTATCACAAAATTTTTGTTTTGTTGATGGCTCACATTTAAGATGCTGATGGAAAGAGTTCTCTTTAAAGAGCGTGAAAGTAGATCAGTAGGAATATGTACCTTGGACCAGCCACATGACAGAATACTAGGAAGAAGATGCTTAGACCTACAAATATTTATATTAAATTGTGTAATTAATTTTTGTTACCTACCGCACAAAAAGAGAACGTTTTTGAGTAGTCTTCAGTGTTCCGGTGGAGAGGTCCATTGGACCTGACCTCTTTGAACTTGTAACTGCTATCACTGTTAGTCAGACAGAATGTAAGATCTTCGTTTTGTAGATATTTCTTTACAATGACTCAATAGCACAAGATTATGAAACTCAACAAATGGACGAATTGTCTTCAGTCACTTGAAGAAATCAAGTAATTAATTCACTTTAAAGTTATATTCTTCATCTGACATATAAATTATGTTGTTTGCGCAACAATTATTAATAGCAGTTGCTGTGTAACTTGATTTTGGAGTCCACTTTTGAATTTAAGAACACTTCAAGCCTATCGCTTCACTTAATGATGATCACTAGAACAAAATTGTTGCCAAGGAAGCACATTGACTTAACTGAAATGAAATGATACAAATAGCATTGTCCTGTAGTAATTAATGATAATGTAGTAATTAATAATATTAATAATTTTTGTTTTACAACATGTATCAACTACAAAATTTTTCATCTGAAATTCAAATAACATGCTAGAATGTTATTTGAATTTATCATAATTTTAAAAATGCAGCTACGGCAAACTTAATCTAGAATTAGATTATTTAAAGTAATGGCGCTCACACCTTTTAACTTTTTACTCTTTTTTGTAATTTTTAAGGTGGCTGCCTCTTTTCTAGTTATCACCTTCCCTGATCAGACCATTATCAGGGAAGGTTACTCCAAAATGAAGAAACTTACTCATTCACTTCTGAATTCAACTTAAATTGTGAAAAATTGAATTCCCTTTTCGAAACATCCACCGCACTTAATGCCATCTCATCATCTCACAATTATTATGAGAGCTACCAACGCACCTTCCTCTATTCAAATGCTTAGCAGCCTCCAATGGATCAATGTTGCTCACCTTAAAAGAACCACTAATTTAAAGAGAGACACCTATCACCAGAGTTCTTTGGAAGAATTACAGCATGTTTATTAAAACTTTGATCAACATTATTGATTTCTAGGAGGCTGATTATTTCTAAATGTCAATATACTTGTTGTTGCAATTACTTATATATAGATAGAAAATGGTTTATAAACAACTGTACTTATAACATGCAAGCCGGTCTTTAACAACAACAACAGCAACAATTAGAGTGCTACAGTTATCAATGACAACATCGAGCACTATTGAGACAAAATCAAGCCAGTGCGCAAAAAGAAGGTCCAAAAACGGTGCAAATGCCAAAATCCAGATAATCAGTCCAAAGTAAAGGGAATTAAAGAAAAGGAGGTTTAGGCGCAGGTCGCTGCTCATGGACACTGGATGGAAAAGAGAGATGGAAAAGATAGGTCTTCAACTGCCTGTGGAACTGGTCATAGGAAAGCAAAGACCGATGTGCTTCAAATGAAGATTTCCGAAGATTGGATGGAAAAACATTTTAAAACATTTTAGAGGCTGATAGCTCAAGTATAAGATGATTGCTGTTGATAATACAGATGTCAAGCAGATTGAAATTTTAGCTAGACAACTACAACAAACGCATAGGCCTATTTGTTAAGCACTGGGGAACTACTGTTTGTTTTGCTACTGTTTTCGGTTTGTTAAAATTTGAAACCTAACAGCTATATATAGTATTATGTGCACTGATTATCATTTTTTAAATATATTTCTTATCAACTCTTGGTTACTTCGTATTTATAAATTCCACAATTTCACTGTAGAAATTAGTACAAACACGTTTTGAAGATTGGTTTTGATTAAGAAATAGGTATGGTAAGTATAATATAAAGTATTTATAAAATAGGTAAGTATGTCTATAAGTATGCTTTTTGAATGTCTCAATAGCGCAATGGTTAGATGTGTAGATAACGTCATGAAGTTTTAAATGACAGACCCTGAGGTGAATTGAACCCTCGCGGGTTCGAATCCCAGCCGCGCCGATCTGAAAGTAAAATCTCAGACATTCACTGGACTGGTTACACGGAAGATGGACAAAATTGCCTAACGGACTTAATATATGGTATTAAAAGTGATAGATATCAACGTAGTTGATCATTTAACTATAATGTGTGTTGTTATTATTATTATTATTATTATTATTATTATTATTATTATTATAAGTATAAGGATCCCTTTGAAATAAATTACTTAAGGATCAGGTTCTTACTATTTAGCCTCATTTCGTACACATTTCACAATTGCCAAGTTATATTGTACCAGATGCTCTACTACATATGACACGATCTATTACCTACTTTGTGAATAATAGCAAAATGAAAATCACCCATAATCAACTGAACTATTTATATAAATATAGCTTTGCTATTTTGATATTTTTCTAAATAATTCGTCAAATAAAGAACACTGTATTTCTTCTTTCTCAGGTTTAATTATCATATTTTTCAAAAATGAAATCGAGAAAGCATCAAAATTTTAGTTCAATTACTAATACTCAACTTTAGTCGCTATTTATACACCGGCACAAGTTTCTACTAATGTAAACTCTATAAAACTCTATTAAATAATTTTTTAAAAATTATACCTACAGGGCTATAAATAGAAATGTAAATTTTGAATTTTCGTATAGACCTTTTATAAAAGGTGTTTACTTCGAAAAATAATCTTATGTATTATTTCATTCGTTGGAGCGGCGCCCTTCTGCAATCATAAAATTGATTGTTTTGCGGAAGGCAACTGCAATATAATATATCCTTCAAATGTAATAAATCCTGTCTAGATATTGTATCTAGACAGCTGTAAATTAAGACATATGTTTATCATCATTTGACAAGAAATTGAAATATAATTTTTTTGTAATTATTTAAATTAACACTATGTTAATAATTGAAGAAATACATAATTAATTTATACGAATATATAGAATATTTCCAGCCGTCAATAGAAGCAAACACCCATCCCCACTCTCCCACTAGTCTTTGTTTATTATGCGAATAGAGTTACCGATACATATTATAAAAGGTCTATAACTAGGTATAGTCGTCTATTTGTTGTTGCTTTTTGGTAAATGTACTTATATAATGTCGTTCTCAGTCTTATATTTAAGTATTGGTTATTATTAGTATCGGTGTAACAAGTAGTTAAGATTTATGGAGTCTTAAACAAGCATGCAATTGCTTCCTGACTCTGTAGTGTTATGTTATACAAACGCTGTGTCTCTAATTCTACATGTAAGTCTTAGACTAAAGAAATCGTTACAAATAAATAAATAAAACTTACAACACCAATTAGTGTGCTACATGCAACCATCTTTGACTACAACCATCGATCACAAACTTAAACGTTATTGAGTCAAATCCAAGCCGACGAGCATAAACTGATGATGTTAAACCCTCAAAGTGACGTTATAAATCCTCTAGGATGATGTTAAACCCTCTAGGATGATGCTAAACACTTTAGGATGATGCTAAACACTTTAGGATGATGTTAACCGTCTAGGATGGTGTTAATTCCTCTAGGATGATGTTAATTCCTCTCGGATGATGTTAAATCCTCTAGGATGATGTTAATACTCAAGGATGATGTTAACCCTCTGATGATGTTAATCCCTAAAGGGTGATGTTAAACTCTCTAAGATGATGTTAAACCCTAAAGGATGACGTTAAACCCTCCGGGATGACGTTAAACCTTCTAGGATGACGTCAAACCCTCAACAATAGATTCGCTAATATAGGAGCAAGCAAATCAACAATTGACACAAAGCGTACCATCACATTTATTCAATTAAATTATAACTCTGTATAACGATTTACAATTATAACGGCTACTTTGTGTAGATGTAGGCTGGCAGAGCTACACAATTTGAAATCCGATATTGAAACCAAAAGTCCAAGTACCTCCAATATCGATACCGCCATACTGGTAACGGCTTCAAAGAATCAAGTGTAATTCTAATAAAGAAATTTCAATTATGGTAGAGATTTCTACTGCTTCATAAGCCTGTTTGAGCTAGAATAAAGTATAAAAACACTCATTAAAGTTTAAATCAAGACCTTGCAATGGTCTTGACTCGAACCTGACGGTCAGGGTCTTGTTCTTGGTCTGGAGACTACGTGGTTAAAGTCTTGATCTCGAGTCAATAAAATTCTTGTTAACACTAGAATACACAATACGCCTCGACAGCTTCAAAAAAGTATTTAAAACATAAGTCTTTTCCAATTATAACAGAATTAAACTACAAAACTAGTATAAATATTTAAATATGTCTTATTAATAAGCACTGTACATTATTACGCGTCAAACGATTTTCAGAAATATTTTACCATAACAATTTATAGTATACTATAATAATTAATTAAAATTGCATAGTCAAAAACTTATGATATTGATTAATGCACTAGTTAATGATTTCGTGTATTGACAACAACATGTCATTTATTTATTTTTTAATTTTATTTCATTTAAATGTTTATTTCTGTTTGCATTTGTCAGTGATTTGGTGTTGATGCTGAAATAAACACATATATCTCTCTCTGTAGGCCCTACATATATAAGATTAAATACTCAAGGACTCGAGTCCGCACTCGGATCCCAGTCCACGAAATTCGAGTCCACGACGAAAAAGAGAATTAATAATATCAGGCTAAATTTACGTATTAAGTTTGCAACGTTGAATGGCCTCAGGGTCTCATACCACTCTGATACCGATCCCACTTGATCGTACTTGTCAACAAATCCTCTAACGATACCACGAGCCCTGAGAGGTACTCACCAGTCGACTACTGTCAATATAAGTACATCTCTAGATATTCTTTACTAACTAAAATATTCATATGAGAGTAGTACAACACCACTGTCAATATAAGTACTGCTCTAGATATTCATATGAGAGTTGTACAACACCGCTGTCAATGTAAGTACTGCTCTAGATATTCATATGAGAGTAGTACAACACCGCTGTCAATGTAAGTACTGCTCTAGATATTCATATGAGAGTAGTACAACACCGCTGTCAATATAAGTACTGCTCTAGATATTCTTTACTAACTAAAATATTCATATGAGAGTAGTACAACACCACTGTCAATATAAGTACTGCTCTAGATATTCATATGAGAGTTGTACAACACCGCTGTCAATGTAAGTACTGCTCTAGATATTCATATGAGAGTAGTACAACACCGCTGTCAATGTAAGTACTGCTCTAGATATTCATATGAGAGTAGTACAACACCGCTGTCAATATAAGTACTGCTCTAGATATTCTTTACTAACTAAAATATTCATATGAGAGTAGTACAACACCACTGTCAATATAAGTACTGCTCTAGATATTCTCTACTTACTAAAATATTCATATAAGAGTTGTACAACACCGCTGGGCATCAGCACGAAAAGAAGCCCGTGCTTAGTGCCACATCCACGGTACAACAAACATCACTAGACACTGAACATGTCGACATGAAATAATTAAGCAACAGAACGTATTTTCATTAAATACTCGCCAGGAAGGTTGGGTAGATGGGAATGATTCACACAAACTTTCACAACGTATAAAGAGTGTAAAACTTTCACAAAGTATAAAGGCAACACATACAGCAGAGGTTATAAGTAAATTGTCTATTTATTTCAATCCGCGTTTTACCTTCGTTGTTCGGGAAAGGGCAAAATACATGCATAATTACGAAATATAATAGGCCTATAAATACGATGGCAAATTTCACTGAAAAAAGCTGGGGTTACTGCAACTGAAACGTCAAAGAACACGTTTTCTGCTGACTATGAAAAGCCACTGAAAAAGCATCGTCGTTGAATGGACGAGTTGGTTGCAAACTCTCCAGACAAATAGGACTCTATGATGCTGAGTTCGAAACAGCCAGACCATATGGCTGTAAGTACCCTGTAGCATGGAAATTGACGTCACAATTAACTAAGGTTTTAAGATTAAACACATTTCAGTAAATAAAATGTTAAATAGTCAACGGCAGTTTCAACCCTTTAAAGCCTCAAATGCAAGCTGCATCAACAGGTCTATTGTTACCAATTTAGCATTTGTACCGTTGATTCAGCCAAATCAATCCATTCAAAATTTAGATTTTAAACTGTCACTTCAAATATAAACTTCAGTAAATTATGCATAAATTAAATTCACATAAAATTTCAGTTAAATAATGGTAAGGAGCTTCGCTCTTAAAGTTGCATTTTCTAAAACAAGAGAAATAGAAATAATACAGCTTTCAATATCTCAACAAATCTAACATAGGCATACTTTAAAATACTTTTAGAAATCTTCAAATCCAACAAGCATCTGTAAAGACTAAAAACAAAAATGAACACAAGAATTGTACAAGAAACTCCCATAACACATTAAATGAGATTTTCATTTCTGTTTAAATCTAGCAGACGTTTTGAATTGAATTAAATGTAAAACCATCAAATATGTTATAATTTAATTTCTAAGTGTTGATATATCTCAGGTAGAAGCCATATCTCACAGACTTCTATACTTTGAAATCATCACAAACTTATATTGGTATATAGCCTAAATAGTTTGATTGTATTAATAAATTTATTAATAATGCATTACATACTAGTAAATATTAATATATTTTAATTACTAATACTACAAGATAACCATCATCATCATCATCATCATCATCATCATCATCATCATCATCTTCATCATTACCATCATCATCATCATCTTCCCTTGAATCCAAGTTTGACTAGGGTCGGGATAAGAATAGAAGTTCTAATGTAAGATAACATGTATTCTTAACATTACATATGATATATTATCTAAGGAGCACTGCCTCAATTAATTGCTTTCAAATCATTCAGCAAAAACTCTTTTATCAGACACGACTACCCAATCAGTTGTTAACCAGATGTCGCTATACATTTAACATCGTAATCTCAGTCTACTGGCCACAGAACTACAATATTGTCAGGTACAATAAATAAAACTGTCAATGTGCTATATACAGATTTAGCACTCGATATCATGCACATAGACAACATTTGCTCCGGATTCTTTCCTCATTGGTAAATTTCATTTCATTTCAGTAACATTATTGGCCTAAATTTGGTTATATTATCATTACATAACATTTATTTATGTAACTGCGTACTTAAATTCAATATATAATTAAATTACATGCCAATACTATACGAAATTGTAGAACTAAACTAGAGTATATTGCATGCAAAGAATACAATACATCAAATACAGAACTTAATTAATATTTAAGTCTCCTTTGAGACGATTTACCATACTTTTTAACTTTCAACACAGCTAGCATGCAAAAGGTTTAACTTAAGTTGGCTACTACGTACATAAAAAATTAAAAAAGCCCACATTTAGCTTCATTCAGAATAACAGAGACAAACTAAGTGATACATTCATGAATAGAACATTCGCGTACAGAAAATTATCACATCTACTATAAACTAGAATTAAGAGTGGTACTTATTTTCAACTTACATAACTTATTATCGGTTGCGCCAGGTTTACTAACGATATATTTTCCACAAAATTTGCCAACTAAATCAAAATGAGGAATAGTATTTACAAATACGCAATGGAATAAAGTTAAAATAATTCAGCACATATAACAGAATCACTCATTGCAAAACATCTTAATAAAAAAGTTAATATTTGCAAAATAACTACAACTGCAACTACAATATAAACTTATCATTAACAATTTAAACCATCACACTTGTCATATTAAGAGCTGAATGATTTGCACTAATATTATTATCTTTTATTATTCCATATTCATGATTGGCCATAATTTCTCCTAATAATAATATACCAAATAATGAACTGCTTATTTTCTACACACACAGGGGTTGTTAAAGGTTAGAATTCTGTGCTAAAAGTACCATCAAACTATTAAACAGAAAATTTCTTATAGTAGTAAATGCCTACCATAGGTCAAATTAATCCCGCAACTTATATTAACTTTCCATCTTCACACAAAAATTCATTTAAAAAAGAAATAATCTAACAGCAGCCCGGACGAATTGTAGAATACGCTATGAGTAGAGACAACAATTTAAAATTTACTTGGCCGACTCATTAAAAAATCAAGTAAATTATACGAATCTTACATGAACAATAACCTTAAGTAAATTTACCAAATTCAATAATAGTACATTTAATTATTATGGTTTAAACTTCCTTCGTATGATTTTCAAAAACAACATATATAATATGTTCTATCAAATTCTTTGTTCACTTTAACAAAAGACAATGCTAAGACAACATTGGAATATTATCTCTCACTATCTACCTATAAATTTTAAATGCAGGCCAAAACTTCTCAAATGAAAGTCTCAAATGGCTGTTAAGATGAGCCAGATTGACTATATACATCTAATATAATGTATACTGCAGCAAATATAAATAACAACACGTTTCTATTGGGCCAGGCCGGTAGATTGTTGGTAGGAGGTTCGACTATGGATCAGTATGTTCAGGGTCAAATAATGCCCCTGCATCATCGCTGATATGCTCTCAAGGCAGGAAATTGAACTATAAAACGTAAATATTTATATATGACATCATCATCATCTTCCCTTGAATCGCAGTTTCACTAGGAATTAGAAACTTTTGTAGCAGTATATTATATAAATATAAATATATACGACAAGATTAAATAATACTGCAGTCTTCAAGGAATCACATTTTTCATAGATATTCTAAAAGTAAATTAGTTAACATAAAGAGACACATGACAGTGTACCTCACATTAGATCTACAAAATAAAATTAGAGAGTAGCAAAAACGTAGCTAATATTTATTTAAATATAAGCATAAGTCACAGGTACTAATACGTAAGCACTATATAATTTCTATAGATAAAACTCTCTATAAAGGGGCAATAAAAGTTATAAAAGAAATATTTGTATATGTGCGTTTTACTACACAAATTAAGAGGGTTATTACAAGCTACTCATTAAATCTAAATCTTCTGCTCAAACCAAAGAACTTTAGTAAAGATTGCCGTCAAAATGAAACGACCCATTATGTAATAGTAGACATTTTGAATTCTGAATATGATATCACTCTAGATTGCATTTTACATTAAAAATTAAAATTAAGAACATAGAATTGGCCAGGAACAATGATGGCAAAGATGACACAATCGGTCATCTGTGTTTATAATATCATAGATAGATAGATTCAATTCATCGAAACTTATTATAAAGCCTAGTGCATAGTCACCATGTACACAAATTAACAACATTGTTTTCTATAAAACAATGCGACTATTCCACAAACACGAGGCACTTAATACACCCAACAAGTAGCTTAAGTTTAAAGAAGCAATATCTAAAGTAGCCAAGACTATTGTGTAACTTACTAGTATTCAACATTGCAAAATTCTGCTAATGAAAGCGAATCTTATCAATGAAGATTATTTATCAACATAACCATGGCTGAATTATGAATTGAAAAACATTAGTTTGAAAATTGTAAAACAGTCAATTTGTACCTAAAACATACAGTGTATATATATATATATATATATATATATATACAGGGTGAGTAAAAAAAAAGATTAAACCTGCAAAAAGTTTGAATATCTCAGACTATTGTTAATATTTTCTAATAAAACTTACCAATTACTAAAGGACTGATTTCTGACTGGGTGGCCAATTTTCATCCATTTTGGTACATAGATTGGCCAGTGATGCAAATTTCAGCAGAGCAACTGCCCATTTTTACCTATAAATGACGTTTGCTACAGCGGTAAGGGCAAATTGCACTTCATTGACGAGAAGGCAATGGTTAACTCTCAGTATTATGTCAATACTTTGCTTCTGAAGCTGTTTGATGATTGCTATGCTCTTCTACCAAATGGTTTCATCTTTCAGCAGAATGGTTCTCCGGCTCATGCATCTCGTCATGCGCAGGAATGGATCAGTGAGAGAAACCAGGATTTCATTAAGAAGAATGAATGGCCTCCAAACTCTTCCGATGTAAAACCTCTGGATTACCATGTCTGGGGAACCATGCTGCATCTCTATCAGAAACACCAGCCAAAGCCTAAAACAAGACAGAACTCCAGGAAGTACAACAATCAATATGGGAGAGAGTTCCCCAAGCTGGAATCAACAAGGCTGTCCTAACGCTCCGAAAGTGACTGCAGTCCTGCGTAGCAGCAGGAGGAAAGCATATCGAATAGTCAGTAACGCTAGCAGATACAACTAGTTCTTTCTGAACCACTACAACGGCCCTTTTCAGGGAAAAAATAAAAATAAAATAAAATTTATTTTTACAGAACATTACAAAATGGGGGGTTGCTCTGCTGAAACTTGCATAACTGACCCATCTATGAAACAAAAATGGGTGAAAATTGGCCACCCCGTCAGAAATTGGTCCTTTATTAATTAGTAAAAGTTTTATTGGAAAATATTAACAATAGCCTGAGATATTCAAACTTTTTGCAGGTGTAATCTTTTTTTTTACTCACCCTGTATACACACATAATATGATATGCAAGTGATATCTAACATTCCACTTAAAGAAAACATAGCTTAGTACTGCTAGCATAACACTCAGGTATTTAGGAGTAGTACAAGAAGCTACCCATATCAGAATGTCCCAACTTAGGACAAACTTCTAAGGGCTTTCAATCATATAACATTACACCAACGACATGGTAGAAAGCGCCTTTTTAGTACAAATATATATGAAGCACATGATGCGCATAGTGTTACCAGATATATGCTGTTAAAAATATTATGCTACAACTTTTTTACGGTGGATATACAAATATTTACATCATCAATAACAGGCACACAGCAAAATACTCTAAAACTAAAATAGCCGCAAAAAGTAGTATATAACTTTACTATAATAGCAGCATACTAGTATGTATCAAGTAGTATATATCTTAATACTACAATAGCCAATACTATAATATCCATCCAATAATGTATTGGCAGCATACTAGAATTTATCTCTATTGGAAAATAATTGCATTTGTCTAAACAATATAATTGAACTCAATTGCCTGAAACAGCTTGAGACGCCCATGATATTGCCATATGGCGAGGAATCGGTCGTTAAAATCTTATTGATTGATAGATGGTTTGAAAGGGTTTTAGTAAATCAAAGATAGCTTAGCGTTTAGTTCCTAGAAGTTAAATCTTCATTGATTGATCGATCGTCATCACACAAAGATATTCAATTGTTTCATAGTCTCATGAAAAGAAATAATTATTTTTATAATTTTTTAAAATGCCAATATAACATATTACAATAAGTAGTTAATTCTAGCTTCTATCAAGAAGTACAAAGTTATTCATAAACTTTGCAATATAAATTTGCTTATGTATCAGAAAACATAAAAGCAAACCAACTTGTCAATATTGCATAATAGTAAGTTTCAAAAATAACTGCATCTACTGAGCACAGAAAGTCTGCATTCACTGGAGAAACGAACCGATAATATATACTCAAAATAATAATACAAGAACATATTATACAAATCAATAAAGTCATACTGTACATAAAATGAATAAACTTAAACCATTCAAAAAGTTTCAAATGAAAAGAGAGGTCCAAGCTAGCGTTCAATGCAACAGCTCCTGCAGCCGAATTACGTCAAGACTCGTAACCAACGGCAAGAGTTGAAAACATGTTAACCTTCCGACTAAAAGTGTACAATATATAATAAATACCAGACAAGGGCAAATATTTATAATCTCCTCAGCACATCTCTTTTACAGATTGGTCTGGGTGAATTGATCTGTAGTGATTGATGTCCACTGTGGGGACGTCCCTGACATCATCCCTGGATGAGGAAAAGGACGTTAAACCTTTATCATTATTATTATTATTTATTGACAAGGCATTGTACGAGCTATAAGAACATTATACCTAGATACTTGTTCATTTAGAATTTTCTAGAGAAAGTTAAACTTTAACGTCAGTTTACACAAGGATACTGTCAAAAACATTCTGTTAGGATACAACCTAAGGCTCAAGCTTACACGAGTGCTACAAAGCGGCCAACGTACTGCTGTTACACCGGTACTTATACAGCTAAATAGAATAATATGTCAAAAATATACAAGTGCAAAAATGCATCATGAAATATGTTTCGCGGGCAATATAATAACTGAGCAACCAGAAATCAAGTCAAAGTTAAGATTCAAGGGATTCTTTACCGACTGTTACATAACATCAGAAGATATATACAAGTGAGTACAAGATAACTGATCACGCAGACAGAAGGTCTAAGGCACAAAAATTCCAACAATTTATATTGTTTTACCACTGATTATAAATTCTATCTATAAATAAGAGCTAATCTCCAGCTATGCTAGTGTGGTGTACTAAATAAAAGAAAATATGTTTTAGAATTGATTCTATTTGAATTCATACATAATCTTAGATATTTCTCCTAATCACCTCTTCTAATTTCATATTGATACATCTAGCTTCTTTGGGCAAAATTAAAAACCAGAAATAAATATCAGTAATATTAATAATTTTAGAAAGCATACTGTATCTAGTAATACAGAAATACTTAACAGAGTTCATTAAATACTAACAAATGTCAAAAATTATGGGTAATCTATTGAAGAACTTACAAACCAAATGATCCACATTAACAAAGTAAAATCATAACATAGTAGTTCTAATGATAAAAAATTACATTCAAGAGGTCTGAAATACACTCTTCCTTTACAATCTAAATATATATATATATACAGACTGGGACAAAAAAAATAATCCCCTAGCGAAATCTCAATAACTTTAAGAAAACTCAAAATATCTCAACAAAATTTACGGAGCTTCTGCATATTTAAGGAATTTCTGCGTATATTCTGCAAATTTGATGAAAATCTATTGAGCAGGAAAAATATTGCAGCGTTTCTACAGAAAAAGTGCAAAATCAGTCTTAACAAGGCTTTGTTTACCAAAAGTCTAAATAACTTGGACAAAACTCAATATAATTTTACAAAATTTTCGGAATTTCAGGAGGAATTTCTACACATATCCTGAAAATTTGGTGAAAATATATTCAGAAGTAACAAAAATACAGCGTTTCTTCGAAGAAATGTTAAAATCAATTTTAACAAGGCTTTTTAAAACAAAAGTACTAGATATTTTCTTCAAAATCTAGGAATAATTTTAACAGAAGAACGAATTTTAATCATCCCTTATTGGAGTAGCTAACAAGGTAGTGCAGGCTTAAACCCCACCACTTAAGTAAACGGCCCTTTTCAGGGTCGGTATTATCTTTAAAAGGAACGACTGACATTTCGAAAAGCCTTGTTAAAATTGATTTTAGCACTTTTCTCATAGAAATGCTGTAATTTTGTAACTAATGAAAATATTTTCATCAAATTTGCAGGATACAAGCAGAAACTCCTCCCCTAGAAGCTTCGTAAATTTCGTAGAGATATTTCGAGTTTTCTTAAAGTTATTGAGATTTCGCTACGGGATTGTTTTTTTTTGCCCCAGTCTGAAGTTTTTTATAATGTCCTCAACAAATGAAATTAATACAATAATGAATGACCATCCAAAATTTTCTGTTTTAAGTTGTCTAAATCAACAATTTGAATCAAAGCACAGAGAAAGTAAGCTACTGGCTTAATAATTTAAAGAAATTTAACTGAAAAAACATTCATTTTTCAGTTATTACACTTTCAGGGGCAAGCCTACATTAGTAAAATATGACTAGGCAAATATGCCTACATTAATAAAATATGAGTAGGCAATGGTTCAACATGCAATACATTTTGTCATGGTAATTCAATTTCAAGGTGCATAGATCACCTCATGTCTTTAAAAAACACACGGAACATGCAAATTTACAATGTAGAATTAACAACAGTTTTGTTAAATGTTCTCTGATATTAATTTTTCAAATTGAAGTGCTCGAGCTGAAGTAGAGGATGCAGAAGTTACAAATTTAACTTCAATAATGCACGCAGTAAGTAACCTTCAAACAAGCGAAAGTGCAATTGCGGATATATCGAAGTTATATTCTTTTTCCTCATCTAAAGATCTATTTTATGCACATAGGGTTGAAGCAGTGAGCAAAAAGAAGCAGGAGGGCGAAATTTTAACGGGTGTTTCAAGTGTTAAGTCTCTCTTTCTCTCTCAGTATACTGCCTATTGGCAGATCCATAGTATATAACTTCTCCACACAATTCATTCCTGCTTTACTCTTCATATCAACATAAGAATAATTTATCAAATCATTCAGCATCCCAAGTCTCACTTTTCCTTAACCTTCTTCCTCTTCATTCTTCCTTCCAATTCCTTTCACAAATCATCCCTTCTCAGAGCATGCTCTATCCAACCCTTCTTTCCATTCCTTATCACATATATCTGGTGTCCACTTGTACCAACTCTAAAGCTATAAGTAGGCAACTGATACATGTGCAAATCAAGAATTAAAAGGAAGTATAAAGCCTATGCTGGTTATATTAACACCAGTGATAGCGTTGTCGTTAACGGTGAAGATTAGAAGCAACAGCATCTGCGTATGTCTGCACACTAGAGGCAGTCATCACGTCACGCGCTAGACTGGCGGGAAGTTTTGCACGAGTCTGCGCTGATGCACTAGAACGAAGTATGTAGTTCTCCTCCATAAGCTGATGATTCTTGACCGTTAACTCATGTATGACGCTCTGCAGCTGCGTAATCTCTTCATTCACCGTGTATATAACGTGATGTTTCACAAGTTCCTAAACACCACAAAGTACATATAATGCCTTTCATTACAAGTTTAGTAGAGTTCTGGGTGGCATAAATAGCATAATATACACGTACACTGGTCAGGGCTAGTGCTACATACCAAAGTAACTTATTAAATCTCTAAAGATATCAGTCAAGTAAGAATAATTACAGCAACTAATAAGCTATTGCTTTAGTTTTATATCACAAAAATTCTACATATTGCATTATTTCACAGAAGAAAACCATGTTGTACGTTCATCAATAGAATTAAACTATAGTAAACAAATCTGAGAATGTACACTAGTATTTTTAAGCCTTTACTAAAGTTTTCATTTTATACATAATGCAATACCCCTATATTAAGGCTAATCATTAGTTTTCAATTATTTAAAACTACAGATAATTTACACACAAACCAAAGCCTCTGCAATCTTGTTGCTGATTCTTGTAAATTCATCATCATCTTCTCTATTTAAATACAGAAAACATCATATAATTAAATAGTTTAATATAAAGATATGCATAATAGAGTAGATACAATATTTAAATAGTACTGAGCTAAAAATGACCCATAAGTTCCAGAGGTCTATGCAGTAAAACATTTTTTAAATGCTATATTATTTCCCCGTGTTGTGTCCAGGTTGCTTGAAGAATAGAAAAACCGGTGACTACATGCGTCGTAGAAGGTGACTAAAGCACCAGGATCCAACCAACGTCAGAAAGGGCATTCGGTCGGTGAGCGTCTAGGCTCCAGAAATTTGCTACAGGATTTTACAAAACGAATAAAAGAGAGTATAGGGGATAGACTGACGATATGGTACATATGGGATAGAGAGGAGTGGAAAAGGTCTATTCGTATCCCGACAATAGTTAAACTGTGATTAAAGGGAAGATGAAGATGATGATGCTATATTATTTCCTAATGTAAAGTACATCATATTGAGAGAAAATGTTAAAATAAATATTGTATATATTTGTAAATAGTTTACGCGTACATATATAAATATATAATGGATCAGTATGTCAGGGGTTCAAATCCTGGGCTCCCCCATCACTGACATCGCTTTCAAGTGAGGAAACTGACGTTGACATTAGCTTTACCAGCTTTAAATATGATATATATATCTCATAGTGCACTGCCCACTGCCAAGTCTACGGTATATAATGCTCTTCTCTGTCTTACGTTTTCTCTTCATCTCTACGAAAGAGTGGATCTTAAATTATCTAACATGACATACCATTATTCTTGGGGAATTCTGCTTACGAAGTGGTGGGCCTCTCACGCCTTCCTCAGCTTCAACTAACATTTACTGGTACTGGGCAGGGCGTCATTCCTGAGAAAACAATCCTGTCTCCCCACATGCACATATAATTGTATAAAGAATATTAAGATACTGTAGATGTGTATACATATGATATATACACATATGTGTATATATATATATATATATATATATATATATATATATATATATATATATTAATAATATATTATATATATAATACATTATAAATGTCTATATATATATGGTGTATAACTGTATATATGATATTATATATATATAAATAATTATATTATATATATATATATATAATATATATATATATATCTATATATATATATATATAATATATATATAATATATATATATAATATATATATATATATATATATATATATATATATATATATATATATATATATATATATATAATATATATATATATATATACATGGCTCAATACGCTTTAATTACTTACCGATCACTATCAATTTCATCTTCCTCACACAGTTTGTTCAATGAAGGTGATGAGAAAAAATCTTTTCTAGCACCAAAACTCTCTAACTGTCCATCACTTCCAAAACCTGTGGCAGAATCTTTCTTCATCCCAGAATCATCTGTAAATTTAGTTTTCATATTGTCTTCATTTACTTTCCCTAAGTTTCCAACGTCCTTTTCTACCTTGATTGCCCTAAGTCCTTCGTTATTTATAGTGGCTTCATCATCTAAGTAACACCTCCGTAGTTGATTCAAGTCTGATGCAGAAAGTTGAAGTTGAACATCATTGAAAGAATTTGCTACACAAATATCAGGATCAGAGACTTTAGTTATAGAATCTACAGCAGTTGAATTAACTGATATGGATTCGTTCTCTGTATGTAGGTGACTTTGTTTTAAAAACATTTCTGCAGGCATAGTGGGATATAAATTGGAATGATTTATTGGAAAAGATATGGTGGAAGAATTATTTTCAAAAGGATAATCAGTGACAGGAATCCCTTCCATGACTTTAGACAGTCTCCCAGTTACAGATCTCCCTGCCGCAGACGCATTCTTTTGGGAGACAACATTCGGCTGTTGGTAATTAACAGCAGTTATCCTAAACTTGCGAACATTCTGCATGGATGCAGATCTATATATAACGTCATGAGAACAAATGTTATTAGACAGATTACAGGTTGACTGCGAGGATGATGCTAATGAAGTACAGGAAATTTGATTCCCTGGCAGGGCAGATTTTGCAATACAGCGATCAATGCCATGAGTTGCACTATCAACATTTGAAATGGGAATGTTTAATTCACACGAACACACGCTGGAATAAGATTTAGTGGGAGTCACGTTAACAGAGGGAGAAACCGAAAATAACAAACTAGAAGAAGGCGAGTCAATATAATCTAAACATGTCCATCTTCCTGTGCAAAAGGGTTGAGCACTTCTTAGCTTTACTACACGAAAACGAGACCTAATATCTGGTGAAATAGTCGATGGCATCACGTTCATTGGTACCTTCAATGCAGATGAATGAGCAGGTTTACTAGATATTGCATTGCATGACTGAGACACATGAAGAGATGAAGGTCTTACTGGCAAGACATTTACAATAGTCGAAGAATTAAACTGAGGAACTCTAGCCAAGCCTGCAAGTTGTATCAAAGAAGTTGAGACTGACGATGATTCTGGAGCAATGGCATTTATTTCTTCATCATCATCATCATCATCATCATCATCATCAGTAGTGCCTTCTGACAGCGTGTCACAAGTGTCGCCAGAAACTGTCTGATCCAAATCATCAGCACTTTCGTAAAAGTCATCCAAGTCACATGATTTAGAACTCTTGATCACACTAGTAATTTGAAAAGAACTCTTTTTCTTTGCGACATTTAGTGAATTTAAGTTAATTCCAAAACTAGATTCAGTGGACGGAATCTTATCTTGAAGAACCTGTGATGCACCATTTTCTGGAATTCTGAAAGACTGTATACTGTCACTAACAGAATTCAAAGATGGATTGCCTTTATTATCTTCATCACCATCATCATTATCGTAATCGCCCGCGATTTCTTTATCCTTAGTTCCACTTTTCCTCCGGATTTTACGGACAAACAGATTTCTCATTTTCTCCATAGTTATAGAGTGAGTTAAGGAGAGTATGAAACACCGATTTAAATGAACAGCACTTTACTCTTAACAGTCTATTTGCTCAATTACAGTATATCACATGCTGACTGTGAAATATTAGGACGGCCTATATGTTGGGCAGAATATCAGAAAGTATTCTTACTTCAAATTCTCTGACCTATTGTTGCTCCAATCCAAATACCAAATTTAAATAGCTGCAGGAAGATAATAGCTGTGCGTTTTTCTAATATCGGGTGTAGATTCTGTAGAGTAGCCGATAATTCCGTAGGGATAAAAAAAATGTCAATGCCTTTTAATGATGGTAAGAAGTTGCACCACAATCTTCATGTTCTTGGCTTAAAAAACTTAATCTTACATAGTTACAGTTAGACAATGATGCAGTGAGATGGTATAGTAGGAGACGAATATTTCTAAGTATTTTAAACCTTATTTATTTTCTGCGAACTAATAAATTGGTAAAATTAGATGAAATCTTTCCTATACTAAACTAAACAATGTAACCTTAAGGCTTCCGTTATGTCTTATATTTTCATTCACAAAAAAGGATTTAGTTTGTCTAAAAGTAGAATTTTATAAAATCTTTTACTAATGTCAATTTTATAGCTACAAATATGTTAAACATGAGAGATTATGAAGTAAGATATTGAAATTTTAAACGTATAAAGCTTATCGGTGAACTGAATTGCCTCAATTCCGAATGCTTACTTCATTTCTCTTTAATTTTAACATTACTAAAATCATTCGTTGGAGGAAGCCAAAGATACTTGATATTAAAAACAGATTTATCTTACATTTCTTATAAATCTTATTACATTATCCTACAAATTCTTACATTTTTATTACTACATGGCATTTTCATTTAGAACGTAATTAAATTATATACTCTAAAAATTGTATTTGATTTTGAATTGTGTGGTATGAATAATGTAGATGGCTTTAAATTAACGCAGGTCTCATGAATTGTTTGTCCCAGATTCAATATTATGTTCAATATGTATCTGGAAACTTTAAAACTTTAAATACACCTTGGCTCAAAGTTTTATATTTGTTATGACATCTTACCCTTTTTTCAAATAAATATTTCTTATAAATTTCTGTGACATCTATGACATCAAAACTATATAGGTGGATAATAAGCCAAAAATCCCTGTCACTAACTTATTGTCAATACTCGTTTGAATTGACAATTAATATTGCTATTTTGGTATGGATAAAAATTATCTGTCCTTAACTGTAGTCTGCATGTATACAAAATGGAAATTAATAATAATCATTTGGTTCATTTGCAGCAATTTAAGACCCATAATTTTATTAAATCTTATCAGAAAGATACTGTCAATTGTAATGATAAATAGAATGTACAATAAAATTGACAAAATAATACCAGTCACTCAAGCCGCCTACAGATAAGGCAGAAGTACCACGAAACACGTCCTAACATTAAAACTTCTTATCGAAGAAGCAATAAAAACAAAAACTCAGAAATAGAAATCATGCTTCTAGACATGAGTAAGGCGTTTGATACTGTCAATAGAAATAAATTATTAGAGGATTTAAGTAAAATAAGTGATCAGGACGAACTGCATATAATAAAACTTATCATTGATGAGGTAATTAGTTCAAAATGGAGATGTAGCTGGAAATGAGTTTGAAACTAATATTGGAATACCACAAGGAGATTGCTTAAGCCCGGTACTTTTCACATTTTACCTTGCAAATAGCTTAAACAAACATGAGAACCAAATTCAAATAGCAAACCAAATTGAAGAGCACTCATACTCCAAAGAAAATATACCATATGAAGAATTAATTCCTAATCATATTATAGAACATAACTACAGCATAAAGCGAGAAAAGGGTATAAATATTGATCAGCAGTTTGCAGATGATATTGCATATGTAAGCACATGCAAAAATATAACAGACAAAATTCAAAAGGAAGTCAATGATAAACTGAATAAGAGAGATTTAAAACTAAACACAGATAAAACAGAAAAATATACCATTGGAAACAAAAATGATCAGGAATGGAAGAAATGCAAATATTTAGGTTCTTACTTGGATACTGAAAGAGACATGATCCATAGAAAGCAATTGTGTATGGCTATTTTAATAAATACAAGATGAAACCAACAAATAGCAAAATAACAATGAAAACAAAAATAAATATATTCAATGCTTATATTACACCAGTTTACTTATATAATAGTGAGCTATGGACATTAACTTCAAAACAGGAACACGAAATTGACATATTTCATAGAAGTCTACTAAGAAAAATACTTAAAATATATTACCCGCACATTATAAGCAACGATAACTTATACATCAGAACAAATGAAAAAAATGGAGTCTTGCAATTAAAACACAAAGACTAAAATGGATAGGTCACTTACTTAGGTTACCGAACAATGCACCTGTAAAACTTGCTTTAAATGAGAATAAAAAATCTCAGACAAAACAAAGAGGTTGTCAAAATAAACAAACATGGATTAAATTAGTAAATAAAGATCTCAGTGATATAAATCAGAATTTGAACATGTTAGATAAGAGCATCTGTGATCTGGCTGAGGATAGAGCGAAGTAGAGTCAATTAACCTTGAAACCTACTGCAGGGTCCAAATAGGACGTAGCGCAGTCTCAGTAGTAGTAGTATTTGGTTCATTTTGTAAACACAAAATAGAAGTTTTCTCCATTTCTGTCTTGCAACGAAACTGGATAAATAAATATCCTATAATAAATAATATAATTGCCTAACTGGATATTATAATTGGGCAAATAAAAGTGGGCTATCAAAAGTTTGCATTGTAATATGTACTACAAAGTGATCTCAAAAGAGTTTTATACGCTTCTTCTGAAGAGGAAATCTCCTGTCTCTATTCAGGATTGAGCTTGATCGATCCAGAGGCGAGTGTTTTACCAATGAGCCACAAGGCGTTCAGGCAGCGGCTTTAAACGATGAAAATTGTGAACATCAAAAATTGTGAACATCAAAAATTGTGAACATCAAAAATTGTGAACATCAAAAATTGTGAACATCAAAAATTGTGAACATTAAAAATTGTGAACATAGCGGCACGTTAAAGAAAGTTTAAAGAAACTTTTTTGTAATATGCAGTAAATTCGGGTAAGCCTTTTCTATAGTCTTCTTAAAAACAAAGTAAATTTAGTTTGATAGATTTGGAAACAAATTTGACGCAGGCACCTTTCTACGAAATAAACACCTATTAAAAATAGAATAATAAAGTACGGTGATCTTTGGCAATGTTTGTGGATCATCTTTATAAAGCTCTTATTCAGCTTCCTATTAAGCTTCAGCACTTCATTTGCTAAACCTTTTGCTGTTATGCTGGCATGAAAGAAGTAGTCAATATTTAAATTTTTGCGCTTTGTGAAGAGGTCCTATATTTGAATATATTTATACGTGAGTGTTTGTGATTTTGATTGATTGATCGATGAGTATTTGAGCATTTGTAATTTGAGTATATTTGTGTATACACAAATATATATGTGTGTATTATATATATATATATATATATATATATATATATATATATATATATATATATAGATATATATATATATATATAGATATATATATATATTATATATATATATATATTATAATATATTATCTATATATAATATATTATATATATATATATATATACATATTTATATATATATATATAATATATATATATATATATATATCTAATATATATACCTATACAATACAGTATATATATTTATACAGTGTATATATATATATATATATATATATATATATATATATATATATATATATATATATGCATTGTTTTCAGAAACTTAAATCAGGATAATTTATTTAACATAAAATAATCAGAGTGAATTTGGAAATGGCAGAGGGCATTGGCGTATTAGAGGGTTTCCTCTGTCCTATTTGTCTTCAAGATCTCGGTTCAGTCATAGAACTAAAGGATCATTTTGAGGTTGCTCATTCTGAGGAAGATAAGGCTCTTCTTAGTCAACTGAAAGGTGTGAAGTTGTCAAGAATTCTACATTATGTATTAATACTTATTGCATATGGTGATAGAATATAATACTCTCTAGAATTCTATGTTTTGCTGGTATGAATATATATTTTTTATGTAATTAAGCATTCATTAAATATGTAGCCTAGTTTCTTGCTGTAAATTAAGACTGAATTTGTGTAACTTGCACAACAAATGATGGAGGAAGTTTGCATTAGTTTACTGAACTTTATTTTCTATTAATATATCGCAAATTATGAAAAAGACTAAGGCAAAATTAAATCTTGTGCAACTTTAGCTATCCTTTTGACAAATCCATCCAATTTTGTATGGCTATTAACTTTTCATATATATAGACCTTTTGTAATATGTAGTGGTAGCTCTGTTCACATAATAAACAATGCCCAGTGGGGGAGTGGTGGAAGAGTGGGGAGGGATGTGTGCTTGTATTGAGGGCTGGCAAAGTTTAATATATTCGCATATATATATATATATATATATATATATATATATATATATATATATATATATATGTATTTCTTCATTTATTAATAGAATAGTATTTTTTAAAAATTTTAAAAAAATTATATTTCAATTACTTATCAAATGATGCTAAAATATGTCTTGCTTTACATTTAATATATGTCTAGATAGAATATCTAGAGATGATATATTACATTTTTAGGATATATTACATTGATGTTGCCTTCTGCAAAACAATCAAGTTTATGATTGCACGGTGGCGCCTCCCAACAAATAAAAAAATAGGGTGATTTTTCAAAGTAAACACCTTTTATAAAAGGTCTATACACAGTTTCCAACTAAAATAAACCAAGAAAACTGTTTCAAAATCAAGGCCTGATTTTTTGTGTAGGTTTGTTTGGAATCGCTAAGAGAAAGTTACTGAGACAAGAGTTTGAGACAGACGTCAGTTCTGAGACGGGAGTTTCTGCTGGTGGTATTGACGCTGTTAGAGTGACGGCTGGAGCCACTCTGCCTCTGTCTGGTCCATCATTGGCCGGCTTTGATGCATGGGAGCCGCAGGAGTTAGGTAAATTTTAACAAATTGTATATTTAGGTCATTTTATATTTAATTGTTTGAGTCAGTTGGTGGCATTCATTCCTTCTAGATATACCCGTCACTTGTCAAGTCACTTTGGGGAAGTGTTGGATGTATGAAGTATACATTTACTTTACTGACGTGTGTATAGTTGTCGGTGTATAAAAAACCCTGAATTAGATGTAAAAGTTTGAAATGTTAATTAGATCCTGACGATTAACAGAGCTGTTAAACGAGTCAATACAATACTTATGAACAGGCCTTACCGTGTAGCATAGCTGCTGAAAATATGAGTAAGCATTTGATAACAAAGACATTTAAGCGAGCATTTAACATGACATCTTGGGGGAGGTGCTTGCCTGCTCCTGCTTCCCCCTCGCTAGCTATGCCACTGAACAAAGACATCTCTTGTGTTTTGATCGTAAATTAACACGTTATATTTAATGGTTTTTTCTCTAGGTGTAACGCGTTACCTAACAGATTCATTTCGCTCCCTGCGCAGTTCCCGTATTGACAGATTTGTTTTGGAGACCAACAAGTTACTAATACGTCTTGATAAACTTATAAGTGAAGAAGCGCCAACCGATCCAAACAAACGCCGTGGTAAGTAACTTATAAATGCATTGACATGAAAGTGCCATTGTTATAACCGGTTAATTTAAACCTGTAGTGTAAACTCTTCATAAAACTATGCTAGGTCTTCAGAATTTAATGACTGGTTTGAATTTTTGATGCTAGTTTAATAATGTTAAGAATAATATTGTACAAATCATTGGTTTCTTATGTAGTTAGTTAATAGATGTCACTTCTTGTTAATATATGGGAACTACTGACAACGCTTCCTTGGAGCTTGACATGGTAGATCTCCCACTGCAGACTTGGATCATGTTGTCCTGAGATGCTATTTATTCCTAATTAATTCAGGTAACCAACACAAAGAAGTTGTAGAAGAGATAGTCTATTATTTCAATTACACTTATTGATTATACATAGAAATGATAGGACTACAGATTAGCAGACTGACTACTATTATTGCAGCACATAACTGGAGCTAGTGTCGATTTCGGTTAGATATTCGACCGCGGATCAGTATGTGCGGGATTCAAATCCTGGACTCGGCTGCCACTGACATCGCTTTCGAGTGAGGAAACTGACATTAACATTAGCTTTACCAGCTTTTACACATAACTGAATCGTACTGCGCTTATCCGTTCACAAAGAACGACAGAGTAAGATTACCAAGTCACCATACCGTAGTGCTTGCTTGCAAGCTACACTCTGACTTCTCAAGACTATGAACATCTAATTCCCCCCAGATGTTTGAATGCTTGCTTATAAATGTTTAGAGAAACTTACTCAAACTTGCGGGAAGAGACATAAGAAGAGATACGCAGAATGGAATCTTATTCACAAATAAGTAACAAGAAGAGATTTAAGAAGAGTTACAACTAATAGAAGCATATCGATGAATGTATGAACATATAGGAAGAAATATGTTCAGAGATACTAAGTGTGGAGAGATACTAAACACACAGATAATCTACAGTACATTTAACAGAATGTAGACAAATGGAACATATTACCGCAACACATGGTTGTTCTACCTCCATTGCTCTGTTTGGATCTGAACTAACTGTAATTGGTTTTAGTAAATTTCTAAACATTTGTGAACCAAGTATAAGGTAGTTCTTAATTTTTTAAGAACTACCTTGTAAACATAGTTAATTTTCTAAATTAGCATCATAATTTTTAAATTATACTTGTGTCATATAAAATATTAAATTATCTTAAAGTAAAAAAAATATTGCTATAATGTAATCTAGTTAATTTTATATATAAGCCCTAAACATTTATTTTATGCTTCGTGCTGCAGCTTATGAGAAGTCTATTGTAAGCTGGGCTCCCGACTCCGACTGCAAGATTTGCACAGTTTGCGGCAAATCGTTTTCACTGACGCGGCGGCGACATCACTGCAGACTCTGCGGGTGTATCTTATGCCACAAGTGTTCACATTTCCTATCCTTTGATTTTGCTCGTAAGTAATTAATTCGTTAGAGTATTGGTCGGTATTTACGATATTAGAAGGCTTTAAAAATTAAATTTTCTTAATAGTTATTTAAGCATTAATGGAATGTAATTTCACTAAGCATTCATTTGCTGATTCATTTGTAGCTCTGCTAGTAAGTTAGATCGATTAAATTTTTACATTAGAGATTGTGCCAGTTTACGGTTGTGTTATTTCGGATAAAGTAACGTAATATAACAAATAGAATAATATGAACATATACAGTGCTACTGTCATCCATGGCATGATAACGTCGAGCACTGTTGAGAGCTCACCAAGACAGTGAGCGACACGAACGTAAAAAATAGTAATATTATTTTAAATAAATATTTATGTTTTCATACCCGACTGTATCCATACATTCTCACTCTATCTAAGCACCTTCTCATTCTCTTTGTATAATATTCTCTCTCTCTTTTCTCTCAATCTTGTATTAATACATCTACTCTTAGTGTTAATACACATAATACATATCACTAGACTCACTACACTAGCTAATAAACTATCATTGATTATGTACCTTTGTGCCTCACCTTTCTGATTACTCTTTGTGCCTCTCCTCTCTGATTACTCTTTGTGCCTCATCTCTCTGATAACTCTTTGTGCCTTTCCTCTCTGATTACTCTTTGTGCCTCACCTTTCTGATTACTCTTTGTGCCTCACCTTTCTGATTACTCTTTGTGCCTCTCCTAATACTCTTTGTGCCTCACCTAATACTCTTTGTGCCTCACCTCTCTGATTACTCTTTGTGCCTCACCTAGTACTCTTTGTGCCTCACCTAATACTCTTGTGCTTCACCTAATACTCTTTGTGCCTCACCTAATACTCTTGTGCCTCACCTAATACTCTTTGTGCCTCACCTTTCTGATTACTCTTTGTGCCTCATCTCTCTGATTACTCTTTGTGCCTCACCTATTACTCTCTGTGCCTCATCTCTCTTTTTACATTCTGCGCCTCACCTATTACTCTTGGTGCCTCATCTTTTTTATGATTACTCTTGGTGTCTGAGTGAAATGTCTATCATTAAAATCACTTAGCTCACTCGGCTTAACACTTTGGTAAACTTATAGGTAACGATTTAGTGTCAGGTCATTCTTATGAAATTCTTTACCTGCAAGGTCATACTTTAGATCAGGAATGAATTTTCTCTCTGAAATTTTATTTTATTTTGAAATTTAATTTATATGAATTCACATATTCTCTGTTATAACTGAATTTATAATGATCAGCAGTGATATCTGATAAATATGTTGAATCCTTTCTGCTTAACTGCAGCAGAAAACCCTTGACTGTGGTTGCGCACTATGATGTCATTTTGTCAGATGATGAAGCTTTAAGTTGCCATTTACTGATTGATTGCAGGAAAATTAATCAATCCAGCTTTCTCGTACGAGGGAGAAGGGTTCCACAGATCTGGCAGCAGCAGCAGCATCAACAGTGCGTTCAGCTCTGAGGGCGACGCCCACATCCGCACGTGCAATGAGTGCAGGTTTCTGCTGGAGCGGCGAGAAGAACAAGCAAGAGCAAGAACAAGCCGGCCACCTCTTGTTACACTCTATGAGGTGCGTTACAGTAGACCTGTTGCTATGACTTATGAGATGTGTATGTTATGTTACAGTAACCCTGTTGCTATGATTTACGAGATGTGTATGCTATGTTACAGTAACCCTGTTGCTATGATTTACGAGATATGTATGCTATGTTACAGTAAACCTGTAGCAATGATTTAAAGCTATGTATGCTACAGTAACCCTGTTGCTATGAATTATGAGATATGTATGCTATGTTACAGTAACCCTGTTGCTATGACTTATGAGATGTGTATGCTATGTTACAGTAATCCTGTTGCTATGATTTACGAAATATGTATGCTATGTTACAGTAAACCTGTAGCAATGATTTATAGATATGTATGCTATGTTACAGTAAACCTGTAGCAATGATTTAAAGCTATGTATGCTATGTTACAGTAACCCTGTGCCTATGAATTATGAGATATGTATGCTATGTTACAGTAAACCTGTGGCAATGATTTATGAGATATGTATGCTATGTTACAGTAACCCTGTTGCTATGATTTACGAGATATGTATGCTATGTTACAGTAACCCTGTTGCTATGACTTATGAGATATGTATGCTATGTTACAGTAAACCTGTTGCTATGACTTATGAGATATATATGCTATGTTACAGTCAATATACCAACCATGTAAGTATGAACGTGTCGTAGAAGGCGACATAAAAACCAGATCCAAATCAACGTCGGAAAGGGCATTCGGTTGGTGAGTGCCTAGGCTCCAGAAATTGCTACAAAAATTTAAGTGATTGGATATAGAATGAAGAATTCATGTCCTGACCCTGGTTAAACTGTGATTTAGGTGAAGATGATGATGATGTATGCTATGTTGCAGTGTTACGTAATCTTGGAATGCCGTGTGAGACATGCTAAACGTAGAAAACGGCTGAAGCCTTTGTAACGTCATTTTCCTATCTCGAAGCATGTCAACGACAGTTATTGTAAACCCGTTGGAATGATTTATGAAGGGTGTTAATTCATTATAAATAAGATATCATATTTTCGAATTTATAAAAGTTAGTCAGCTTCAATTTTATGAACCAACTCTACGGTATTGTATTGCAGAATGCGGCATTAGTTCCAATTCATAATGTAGATCCCATTTTGACAACTATTTTTTTAGACTGAATTCTTTGCTTTAAGCTGCAGCCAACCAAACCTATTGTTAGTCTCTATGAATATTTCAATCACTTGTAATGATTTATTGTACGAAGTGTCTCTCTAACTTTGTTTTCCATAGAGCGTTGTACTCTATAAAGTAAATATATTCCTAAAATATGTATAGTTCATATGCAAGACTGTTTATTGTGCTAGATAATCTGTAACGGTTAATGCGGGTTCATTAACTCTGTGTGTTTTGCTTGTGTGTATGTGTGTACGTGTATGTGTGCTTGTGCTTGTGTATCATTGTAGAAGCTACGAGGCTATAGGGAAGAGGCTGATCAACTTTTACCAAACTATTCTAGAATGGCTGCTGCTCTCAAGTTAGTTCAATATCATCAGTTTCTCATAATATAGAATATATTGCATGCGAGTATATTTTAATATGCAGTTCTAGTTGATTTTTGTTTTAATTAGTGTGTACAATGAGGCAACTGCTAGTTTAACCTGTATGCAGAAAGATGACCCCCAGCCAGGTGAGCTCTCATTTTTATAGTTCTCTTTATGTTCATATTGAGCTATACTTGTGGAGTTTTGGCGATGTGTTTGAATATTTTGTTAGTAATGCTTTTAGGCAAAAATATTTCTACTATCAATTATTGGTTGTGTCACACTTTGTGAAGGATAGTTTGCAAAATTTCGAAATATATTTTATGTGGCTTCCTCACGTTTAATTCCTGGATTATGATTACCATATATGGAGTTTTTTTATATTGCACTTAGTCAGAAACATTCTTGTCGCTATAAGTTGGGATGCTCTCTATTTGGGAATACTGTTGCACAATCCCATCACAAATAAAGTGCTGATCTCTTCAGCTATATATTGAGGTTTAGCAAGGGATTGCTAAGTAGATACATCAGCACTTCTATATCTCTCTGCGATCGTCATAGTAACGTCTATTTTAATATCTCGAGTGATACTGGCTGGAATTCCTTTTGCTTCTCAGGCAAATGCGCTATTCAATAGACTATCCACTCCTTATATATCTCATTGCACTCAATATTTATGATACCGCCATTGCCCCATCATGTGGCTTTACTGGACTGAGAAACTGAAGAACTCTATCACCTACTTTGAGAGCCACTACGTACCTACCAATATTTATTCTAAATCAATGTTCTCTATGTTTTTTGTGTTCTATATATATTTAATTATACATGTACAATATGTACATCTTTGATATATCTCTAACAGTCAAAAACGAGTCATAATAGTCTTATGATTGATAAATTTCGATTGGGCCGTAAAAATTGAACGGACTGAGTCATAAGTATCTTATGATTGATTGATTAATATGTTGTGATTAATTTGTTGCGTGTAGCACTGGTGATAGTACATACAGCCTGGAAGAGGCAGGAGAAATCAAAGCACAGATAACGAAGCTTTATGAGAATATTGCGACGTTGAAGTAAGATGAGCTTTTAGATACTGACATTCTTTCAATTCTTGATTATGTGAGAATTTATAGAATATAATATAATTTAAATTTTGATGACATTTTTGTTTATTTCAAGTAGCTTACTTATTGTGTTGAAATTTTCTACACTGATTCATAACTATGCTGTTTGCAACTGAATCTGCTTTTAAATGACATGTTTTTACCTGGAGTACAAAGTGCATGGCTATGAAAAATGTTAATATTTTGTCTTATTTTTCTTTACTCTCATTTGTTTATCATTTAATGTTAAGTCAGCTGTAAATATGTAGACAGTTGAATGCCTGTATGGTGTCTGAAAATTCTCTAATAAATATTTTGTGTTTGAATGTGTGTATGTGACTGCATTTATGATTATGTTTTCATTGTAATATATACTCTTCTACTTTTCATTGTATTTACTTTATATCTACATGTTGTTCAGTGTATTGAATTTTCACTGTATCTGTGTTATATGTATTGTGTTATTGATTGTATTATAAATTCAAAGAATGTATTTTATGTGAATGTACTTGTCATTATATCGTAATTTATTTTTAAGTAAATATGTATAAATTGCATTAGTAATTGGATTATAAATTCATTTTACATATTTCAAAATATTATTCACTAACCATACTTTTGCAGTAATATGATACAGGTGATAAGGCAGGCATGTATTTTATACGTTCAGTGTTTATATGTTTTATGTTTTATTTTATATGTTGTATGTTTTATATGTTTTCATTGTGCATATTTTATTCAATATAGTTTCATTGTAATGTATTTTCATAGTATTTCACTGTCTGATTCACTGTCTCTACAGTAAGAGAATACTGGTGCTGGGGCAGGATTCAGCTGACTCTCCTTCCACTCCTCAATCCTCTAAGAGTTTTCGTCTGCAGCAGATGATTGCTGCGAGCATGAGCGCCTACGTGCAGGAGAACCTCGTGGGTCTCACGGCGCTGCCATCTCGTGAGCAGCTCGAGAAGCTGAGAGCGGTGAAGCGCGCTGAGGCTGAGCGAAGGATCGCAGAGGAGAGAAGAGTGGCGGCAGAGCGAGAGAGATTGAGGAGAGAAAGGAGAGAGGAGACATTGACGACGCAGAGTTCCATGGATGGGCCGACTGCAAAGTATGGCGTGCTGTGTATCTGTAATTTGCATTTTCATTCTGAAAAATCGACATAAGATTTGTATTAGAATTGAATAAAGTTGAGGCAGTAGTTGTTCTGCTGTGTTTATTCTCTCTAGTACTTAACAATTTTAGTTTACGTTAGATCACTGTGTATTATATAATTTGAAATTAAACAATAAATCAATCTTTAATCATGGCTGATCAGAACATTTTCTGTTCAGTCAACTTAAACTTTTACAAATTATTATAATATTTATTTTTATTAGTGTTATTATTATTTACTGATATGGCCATATATTTATGATATAATTATAATTAGGATAATAACCATAGTTATTAATACTATTAGTATCATGCCTATTACTATATTGTATAAATATATACCAATCCCAGCCTGACCATGTGTGCCTGTATCTCATGTGTTATACAAAAGCTGACATTAATTTTTTAACTTCATTAATATTATTGTTTCGGGATGTTATTTTTTCGATTCAGATATATATCGATTGATGTATCGACGTCCCTGACATCATCCTTGTATGAGGAAACGGACGTTAAACCTATATTATTATTATTATTAGACACAGAGGTGGAGTGAGGGGTAGGATGGAGCAGGTAGATGGGGGGGAGGTGGATCAGGTAGGGAGGGAGGGATGGAAGCCTGTGAACAGCGTGAGACTGAGGGACAGCCACGAGGACCCGATGCTGCAGCAGATGAACATCATCAGGGGCTACATCACAGAGGCTCGTAGAGCCGCGCGCTGGGACGAGCTCGTCATGCTCGAGGACAACCTGCGAGAACTACAGACTGAGTACTGGATACAACAACATCAGCAACAACAACAACATCAACAACAACAGCAACTACAACATCAGCAACAACAACAACAATGTAAGCAACAACAGCAACAGTATCAACAACTTCAGCAACAACAGGGAAAACAGCAGCATCAGAATCTTCTGCAACAACAGCAGCAGCCTAAGAATGGCCATCAGACGAATCAGACGGGAATGCAATACGAACAATTTCAAAATATTTCACAAAGCAAAATTAAGCAAAGTTTAGGAAGTTATAGTGCCACGAGGAGTACTAACCCTTTTGATAATGAAGAGGAAGAGCAGACGGTTGTAAGTAATGATAGGACTCGTAAGCTGAGTAGTTCAGTGGAAGATTTGAAGCAATTACATTTATCGCACGGCTCAGAAAGAACTGAATTCACTAGACACCAGAAATCCTCTACTACTCAGTTGCAAGATAACTCTCTACAGTCGCGTAGGCCCCTGTCTGCAAGCAAGTCTTCTTTCTGATTCTCTTCATACTGAAGGATATGATAGTGATTGTATTTTCATGTCATAAAAGAATTAGTTAGTAACTTAATAATAAATAAAACAGTTTCTGAATTTGTTACAGTTTTATTTGAAGAACTCTAACTGCATATGGTGTTAGATTGCATTTCTTTCAAATAATTTTTGTTTTGTTTTTGAGAGTAAGACAAAATTATTGAAATTTTTCAAATGATGAAAAATGGTTGTTGCTAATATAGGCGTACATGTAGGTGTTTGCTAAGAAATTTAAACAATTGCTTTCATATACATCTTCCACTAGTTACTTATTTAGTTTAGATATGATTGGCTGTGTTTAAGTATTAGTTGTTATTCGCTTGTGATAAATTTAAGCCAGTATCTGCAGAATTGACACCCACTTCATTCTATTCGTCTGTGTAATTTTATGTTTTGTTTATTGTCTTGTTTTAACTGCATTCTCTTGGACCATTTTCCTAACGATAGTGTCTTATACCTTTAGTTACCCAGTTTTTCTGCCTTCTCCATGAAAAATTTTACTTATTCTTTTGATATATTTGAAAGCATGTCGATCTCCACATCATAAATATGAAGCTCAGAAAATGGTCCTGTTATCTGATGTCAACGTATGATAATGAATGGATGTTGTATATTCGTTTTCTCTTTTGAGAAGTTGAATTGTAAAGTTATCCTAAAGTCTATGTGAATGTTAAAATATAACTAGATAATATTATGGATGAAAATTTTTATTATTATTTATTTAATAGTGTAAAGGGGGTGAAGTAAACCCTAATTCTAAACTCTGTTTCTTATAGTTAAAATCATAGCATATCGGCCTTATCCTCCTTTTGTTTAGAACACTTTTTGAAGAAATTTTAGTTAAACCTCTCTATATGAGAAATATTGGTTCAGCCCCCTCTATTCTCTTGGCTAAGACGGTGGCCTGTTGGCCAGCTGTTGACAGTGTATCAGTAGGTGCAGGGTTCACATCCAGTGATCTGTCACTGACATGTTATTTGGGCTGATACTGGCATTAAACTTTGTTTTAATCCTTTTTAGCCCTCTACGTATATTGGAATTATTCAAAATGCAGCTTGATTAAAAAGTACATGTAGATTACTTGTTGAGTTGACCGTGCATTGAGTTACACTAAAATGGAAGAGAAAGTGTATCATTATTGTTCTTAAACACGCAGACTTTATTCTGATATTATTGTGGTGTAGTGTCTTAATATTTATGTCTAGCATGCGTTTATAATGCTGATGTTTTACATCAATTGGCCTGCTGGTAGATTGATAAGGTTCTTTAACAGTGATTCAGTTCTGATCCATCTCTTCAGTTATAATTACCTGACTTAATGTGATTAATGTATAATTGTATATTTAAGTAAATAACTAGCATTTCCTTCTTTGAAATCATTGTCTAACTGCTGTGATTAATATGATCAAGGTAAAATGAAGGTGTTTCTATTCAAATCAAATACCAGAAAAGTTTAGCAGTCATGGGCATTCCAAAGACAGTTTCATGGTATTGATGGATAATATTGGATATCTTTGTATGTGTTAGTATTTAGAACGGAGTCTACAATCAGGATATATATTACAAAGCACTGCTGATAACTGAATATTCTCGAGATGCACATAAACAATTTAAATAAAATATAACGATTTAATATTAAAGAGAACAATAGTTCAGGTTTAACGTCCGTTTCCTCGTCCAAGAATGAAGTCAGGGACCTCCCCACAGCACACATCACTACAATACGATAGATAAACATGCATTAAAATATGATAGGGCAGAGATTTTGCCCTACACATTTTAAATATATGCTATGAGGCGAAATATGTAGATAGCAAAGATTATCTAAGCGACTAATGTTGCCTATAAAGATAACAAGAAATATCTTGAACTGTTTTCTTCTGGCTGAAACTTTATCATGATCTTAATATATTTATTAAATTGTAAATATTATTAAATTTCTAGTTTTACTTTTAAAGAAGCTAGTGGCTCTGTGAAAGTAAAAGTTACCATTGACGTCTTGAAGTAAAATGACCCTCAATTGAAACAGAGTGTGAGTCACTTTGCTACTTGTTTAGTTAATTGCTTTAAGTGCTACCCCGGATAGAATTCTTCAGAAAACCGTTTCGCACTCTAGTGAAGCAATATAAGCTACGAAGTCAAAAAATGGAGAGAGAGTGAGAAGAGATAGAGCCATAATAATATATGTAATTTATATATTATTTTACAATAGAATAAGTGAGAACTGGCAGGTGTCATTAGTGTGTATTATTGATTATACTTATGCTCATGCAGTATGCATGAAGATTGAGAGAGAGTGTGTTGGCCGTGGTTAATTGCAGTACATTATGCATATAGTCGGGTTTGTTAGGATTTCGTAGTATTGTTAATCATCGGAATTAATCTACTATTTTGTAAAGTAAATCATTCAGTATAAATTGTAATCGGTCTATCAATGCAAATAGCTCGGCTACAGCTAATCTCAGTGTACTAATGTGCTATACTTTGTAATCGAATATGCTTGCGCTTTCATTTTATTTTGCTTAGGAAAGATTTTTATTTGTAAGCGTTTTTGGACTTTTTTGTTGGAATAGAATTATTGGCGCTATTTATTTTCTCATATTTGCAGACGGTCTTCGTTAATCTGATTTTCTTGTGTATAATAATCTTTGTCCAGTTATCAATATTACGACTGAAATAAACGTCTGTTTCCTCTGTTGATGCAAGACGTAGCTTTCTGTCAGCGAAGATACAAGAATAATAATAATTATTATTATAACAACAGTTAGAGTGCTACAGTCATCAATGACAACATCGAGCACTATTGGACTTCGTACTTCGTAGCTACTTTTTGAACATTGTATAACAATAGAAACTGAGTTGAAGTAATAATTAATTAGTAAATTAGTGAACAAGGATGTCACATGTATTCCGTTTTTCGCATTCTGATTGTAGCCTGATTAATTTATTCCGACATTCTTGGCATGAACTTGCTTCTTTACAATACTTCCGAGAGAAATAATTCCTGTTGATGATAGTAGAGTCTTTTGATTCGCCTTGCCAAGCAAAAGAGACACGAAGAAGCATGCCTGGATTTAAGTAGTGAAGTAGTAGGCCTATTTAACCCTTTCTTTACCATGGATCTTAAAAAGTCATGAACTATAAATAAATTCTACACAATCGTGTTAAGTAGCTTAGAAAAGTAAAAACCTTAAATTTCATTTAGAATGCAAGCTGAGAACCCGGTAGTTCGTGTAATATGCGGAATATACTAAAGAGTATAATAGCGTCATACTAAGTGTTCGTGCGTGCTCAGGATAATTGACCTGTCTGAACCTGATCATATTGTGTGTTAGGAAAAATACCCTGAGGCTGATGAAGAGTTTGGAAAACCCCCGCTATTCTCAGAGAGAAGGTAGATTTTAGGCGCAGTAGACCTTGTGAGCTTGATCAACTTGGCAACAGACATCATTGAGTTTGATTGTGGATGCTCATGAAATAGAGAGACTCTAAGCTTTCATCCTTCCATTTAGTGAGTTTATTTAGGGTTAAGTTAGTGTTCATACCAGTTGTCTCTACTCAGTGTGCTATATCATGCTTAAAATGCTATCATTGTCTTACTACAATATCGAATGTTATGTGCAAGAATAATTAATTAAAACCATGGCAGATACAGTATTTCTCCAGTGGTTTTGTTACTGCGTTTAAACTAAGTTATTTGTGAGACTTTGATGGTTAGAATTTCACAGTTTTAGTTTTCTTGTAGATTTTCCATGCAGTAGGCAAGAGCCTAATTTCTGTATGCTTACCATATTTTACATATGTTGTAAACGAATAATGGCTTGAAATATTCAATTATGAAATTCACTTAATTATCTGGCTTACAAATTCAAAACTCTTCATAAATGAATATTTAAGCATCCATAGGTTTTATGCCCTGAAAGCCATTATTCAATGCTATGGTGTCAGCTCTAGTGTCTGGATGCCTTAGAAGAAAGGTAACACCTTGCTTCATTAAGATTTTATCCTCGTATGTGAATTTACTGAAAAGGTTGAGGTCACGTGAAGAGGTTATGCTCTTGGTTAAGAGGTCAAAGGTTACGAAGCGAATGTAATGCACGCTTGATTGCATTAAGGCAAGAAATACGTATCTAGGACCTGCAGCTGAAATGGAATGTGTGTCTTAGCGCATAGACTTCATGAGTGAAGCGTTGAGAATTGGTTTGATTGTGTGAAGAAATGTTGGCAGTTGGTTTTTGTGAATGAATAAGCTTTAGACGGGATATTGAGATTTTGAAAGTTTGTTAGTTTGGCTAACGTACGCATTATGTAATCATCAGATATCATCATCTCGCCATACGAAAATGTTGTAGGCTACTTAGTACATGTTTTCGAAAATATTTCGTAAATTTAATCAGAACTATTCAATGCAATTCAATACACATTTAATTTTTGGTAGTATCTGCTCTTTCTTTTCTCTCTTTATCTGTGTCTCTCTTTCTCTCTAAATCTTTTCTTTCTCTCCTATAGTATTGCACCTAGGGTGCTATTCTTATGAGCGCTACATCGATCAATAAGTTGATAAGAAGTAAAACTATTGCGCTTTCTTTCTCGCTCTCTGAGAAATGCTGCTTGAAAAAATCTTATGAGGTAGTTTTCCTTTGGCATTCCTTTTATTAGATTTAATTATCTGTCATAGTCGACTCTGACGAAGCAGACATGTATTTGGTTGATCTATTCTGAAGTTCCAGAGAGACTGCACTAAAAATGGTCTACACCAACCGATTACTAGTACTCTAAATTGTAAGAGATTACTGTGGTTTGTAGGTTATAGTATAGACGCTTGAGTCAACGCGAAGAATGGATGTTTGAGTCGAATGTTATATACTATCCCATAATCTCTGCGGCTTTATATTGTAACCATTGATGCTTTCCAGTTTATACACAATTGATTCAACACACCGACCGTAATTTCATATAATCAGCAGTCAGATCGAATGTTAGAGTTTACCGTAGACTGTTCATGTCCCAATACTTTCAGAAATATTTTTGCGACATTACTATATAGGATGTTATAAAGTTCTGCTTGTTGACTCAATATTGCCCATAAAGTAGTTATAACACAGTTGTCATTGATTTCCCTAGAGTTAACTGTAGATTCAGACTTCCTGAGTCTAGACACAAACTTCCTAGAGATTTATTCAGTTTTTCTTCCTCATAATTTTTCAACTATGACCTTTCAGTTTTATTACTTTGCAAGTTTAAAAATGTTCAACTTGAAATAACTAACCTTTAACGCTTCACAAACTTTTATTCATTTTGTGATGAATCTCAAACAAACACCAAATATCCTGTGCTCTTCTGTTTTGATAAACTTTTCTTCTACTTTTCTTCCTATCCAATATTGGTATCTTCTCGTTCCTTACTCCCGTTCTTTCGCACGTAGTTCCTATACTGTACTCTTACCGCCGTATCCACCCTCCTCTTCCATATCTCGCCATTCCACAGGGTTGAGGATTGGAAGAGACTTAGCCTCCTTCTCATCGTCGGTGCCCAGCCCCCCCCCCCCGAACTTTCAATCCTATGTCCATAGGAACTATAAAACAGCCACAATCTAGCCCCCATTATTTCTTCATGTCGTATTTCATGACTCTATTGTCGAGCGTGATTTACTCTCTGATCTCGCTTCTTATAACTGATGTACACAACAAAAATTAAAATATAATCTCGAGAATACGCCCATTGGCTTGAGCGTGACCTATGGGCAATCACTTGGAGTGGGGGGGAGGGTACGACAGGGTATATATTCATTGTTTTTATGGCAATTACGATGTGAAAAACATGTTAGTTATGGCAGTCGTTAGGGGGGGCGGGGGAGTGTAAGACTGGGAATGCAGTGTCAAAAGCTCGATTTTTTCTAGGATATACTAGGAGCCCTGTATAATGGAAGGGCCCTGAAAAATGTTGACCGTTTCACTAGCTCTCAATTTTCACTTGAGCCAATGCATGACCAAATTGGAGGAAAAAAGGGTGTAAGTAAGAAATGTGAACTCTGTCCCGTAGCAGTAAACAGCCTCCGGTTGTTTTTACACTCTGAAAAAAATGATCCGGTTGTTTTTACACTCTTGTGAAATTTACACTCTCAAAAAAAATTTCGGGCCCCCCCTTAAAAAATTCATAGATCCGCCCCTGCCCAGGACTGTTTGGAGCACGATTCACTCTGGTCTAGGGAGTCCAAGGACGGTTTGAAGCAAGGTTATATATATATATATATATATATATATATATATATATATATATATATATATATATATATATATATATATATAAAGTTTCGCCATGTTGTGTCCGGGTTGTTTGAAGAATTGACCAACCGGTGACTGCACGTGTCGTAGAAGGCGACTAAAGCACATACCAACGTCAGAAAGGGCAATCGGTTGGTGAGCGGCTAAAATTGCAAAAAATATTTAAACGAATGGAAAAGTCTCAAATAGGGGATTGGCTGGTGGTGTGGTGTAGGACAGAAAGGATTTGAGACTGTCTATTTGTATCCCGACCCTGGTTAAACTAGGATTCAAGGGATGATGATGATGTTGATATATATGTATGTATATATATATATATATATATATATTTATTTATTTATTTATTTATTTATAATGTATATATATAAAGCTAAGGTTAACGTCAGTTTCCTCACTCGAAAGCGATGTCAGTGACGGGAGAGCCCAGGATTTGAACCCGTATCAACTGATCCGCGGTCGAGTATCTTACCGACTTCGCCACTGGCTCCAGCCAATATGATACAATATATATTTACAATATATATATATATATATATATATATATATATATATATATATATATATATAATATATAGATATAATTATAAATATATTATTTATTTCTAAGCTAAGGTTAACGTCATTTTCCTCACTCTCGCGATGTCAGTGACGGAGAGGCCCAGGATTTGAACCCGTCAACTGATCCGCGGTCGAGTATCTCCCCCTTCGCCCTCCCGCCAATATATACAATATATATATATATATTATATAATATATATATAATATATATATAATATATATATATATATATATATATACAATATATATATCTATATATATATAATATAGTATTATATATAGATGATTTTTAGTGATCTTGGTCTAGTAGTGGCGCTGAATTGTTCATCTAGTTCAAGGCTGAGATGTCACTCAATTCCTTTTTAAATCAAACTCAGCCGTTCTATATGTTAGAATTGAACATTTACAGTTCTCATGGAACGGTTATTATTTGCTTTAAATATTTATCTTTACATAAATACAATCAACGTTGAGAGCTTGATATTTATCAGTACTGGGCTATACTATTATAATCAACATCCACGTACACGTATGTTAAACTATAAATTTCTAATAACCGTATTAAGGACGTAGAGTGCAATATAAATTTAATTTCACGTCGGTGACAATAAAACTAATGTAACTGTCCTATCCTCCTAATGACAGTATATGGGTTCACATGAGGGTTATACTTGAATAGCAGACACATTAAAGAAGAATAAAGAACGTATAAAAGTTGCTAGCTGACATCAAAGCATTCATACGGCTCTAGCTCCTTTGTTACTGGTCTCGTTACTTCATCCAATTCTTCATCTTCACTTAGATCTAACCCATTCAAACCTATTCATGTCTAAAATGTGAGATATATTCAACGGAATTCTTCAGAAATTGTTTTCTACTGCGTTACGGATTGATATTTTATTTATGGGTTTCTTACATGCGTGTGAGGCTAGTTATCTCTCTCTCTTTCTCTCTCTCCCTCTCTCTCTCTCTCTCAGTCTCTCTATGTAACATTGTATATATGTAATATTATATATATATATATATATATATATATATATATATATATATATATATATATATATATATAATATCGCGCTATCCAATGTATAGTAAATACAGATATTAACCCTCAATAAAAAGTTTTTAATGGGACAGCTTAAATACGATCTTAATTGTTTAAGATTGACAGAAAAGACGGATAAGAGTGGAGGCATTACATACCATACCATAGACCTGCCAGTAGGCAGGGCACTAAGATATTGAAATGGAATAACAACGAAGCATTTCAGATTTTTCTATGACTATGTTGCATTTCG
>CAJHZI010000224.1:155000-257500 GCA_905160935.1 Enchytraeus crypticus | reverse complement strand
GCGCGTGCTCTTATTCATCGCTTTAATAGACTCGCTTATATTTATTATCACAGCTTACACAAAAAATAAGAAAAGATATTATCATAGATATTGTGCGCTTAGAGTCAGGATCGTGAATTTAATATAGTTGGTAGGTGATCAGTAAGGCTGGCTACCTTGTGGCAGCCGCAGGTGAGGGTGAGGAGTGATGCCTCGGGTATCGACTGCATCCCATCAGACGAGAGAGACCACAATGGAGGAGGAGGAGGACATCTTCATCAGCAGCTTTCCCAGCAGCAGGATCATCCGTGGCCCATCACGACATCATCCCAGCCCTACCAGCATCACCAGCTCCTCCATCAGACCTCTCTGAGCGAGCCGCGTCATGATGTTTCTCCTCCATCCAGCCACAACGGTTCTCCTCCCACGCTCACCCCCATGAGTCCTCCCATGATCGGAGGGTTATTTTCACCGTCCTCGATCAGCGGAACCCCTTCCTCTGCCGGGACTCAATCGGTTCCCAGTACCCCGACCAATAGGCCTACCCCTACTCGTTCAGGATCCGTGGAAGATGAACAGAAGGTCAAGCGTCCGATGAACGCTTTCATGGTCTGGTCGAAGGGACAGCGACGAAAGATGGCGCAGGAGAATCCGAAGATGCATAATTCGGAGATTTCCAAGCGACTGGGCGCAGAGTGGAAGCTCCTGCCAGAGGCGGAGAAGAGACAATTCATCGACGAGGCGAAGCGGCTGAGGGCTCAGCACATGGCAGAACACCCGGACTACAAATATCGACCAAGGCGCAAAGCTAAGCCTCCGAACCCTTCCGTTGCCCCAGGCGCCGCTCAGAGAAGAGACGGAATGTTTAATTTACCCTCGGGAATGTCTCAGAACCCTGGGCAATCTCAAGGCGGCCCTGCTGGTTTCTACATGCACCAGTATATGACAAACCCCTCAGGGACCGTGCATCCGGCAGGATTCGGGGCCCAGCAGGTGCCTACTGTGTACTCTCAGAATCAGGGTTCAACCGTTGCGACGGCTGGGTTTTCTCAATCAGCCACCTTACACCCTGCAGCAGGGTTAGGAGTGCCTCTCCAGTACCCCAGCTATGGCGGCTACAGCATTCATCCACCTGTGACGACGGGCTCTCCTTACCAAACCACTCCATTCGGGATATCAACGGGTGGGTACTCGGGAATAAAACAGGAACTCAGTCCTCCATCCAGCGGAGGAAGCGATGGAGGTCCGGTTAAATCTCCATCACCCAATCATGACCAGCAGTACCATCACCATCAACAGCAGCTGCTTCAACAGCAGAGCTTGGATCACAAGAGGGACATTAACATGTTCCTGCCGGCTGGACTGACCAATGATATGCAGATGAGATTTCTAATACAGCAGCAACAGCAGCAGCAGCAACAACAGCAGCAGCAGTATGCCACTCAATCAGGAGGACTACTAACCCAATCCTCTCTCATGTATTCTGGTTCTCTAGGCTCGACTGGTGGATCCAACGAAGGTCCCTATCCACCTGCTGCTCATAGCATCCAATAACTGATGTAGGATCTAAATGGTAAGGAAACCGGAGAGCTCGTATATATTGTAACTAGGCTACCGTAGAACAGTATGGATATTGCAGGGCAATCTTATGTTGCATCATTTTGTATAATGGATTAAAGCCTATGATAACAATAATAAACTGGCGAGACTATGCTAATTTGTTAAGATTGAACAAATGAATACACAGTTTGTTGACTGAATTAATGAAATGATGTGGCATTGAGATATATGAAAACGAACTCCCTTAGTAGCGTATTTTACAGTACTATATTAACGAGTTATTATAGTAGCGTATGAACCCACCTCATAGATACTTAATATTCGTGTGCCATCAGCCTCTGAGTATTGGGTACTTGTAGCTTATCGTATCGATTAACAAATAGATCTGGAGAAATCTAAAATTTTACTAAACGAATTAGAGCTACGGGTTGATTGTTCTTGGAAATTAACAGAATATTCTCGGATAACATTCATCCAGATAGTGAACTGTTGGATTGCTTGCTCTGCTTAGGTATACATGGATTTGTATATACTATATTAAGATAAATATATTAATTAATTTAGCCACTCCTACAGTGATTCTTTTGCAATTTATACTTCAATTCTATAGGTTATTCGTAGGCTAATTATGCTCTATGAATAACGATTATGTCTTGATAAAGAATTAGCAAGCAATTTTATTTTTTAATTGTAATTCACATCTCAGCCCTGGCTATTTCTTTCGTCTATATTTCTATTTCTATTATACATTATTATTATTATTGTTGCTATTATTATTATTATTGTTATTACTATTATTATTATTATTATTATTATTATTATTATCATCATTATTATTACTATTTAATATTATTATCACTATAATAATAATAATAATAGTAATAATAATAATAATAATAATTTTAATTTGATTATTCAAATATTTTATTAAAATCTAAATGTTGTAGAAATTCTTACGTATAGCTGAATATACAGTATTATGATCAGACTGTTGTTTAGAACTAAAAAAATTGTACATTTAAGGGTTTGATAACCTTGCATGATTTACATAGAAATACAAATTCAGTGTCACACAAATATCAACAGAAATTGCGAACTACTGCAATCAAGAAGCGTCAACTGCATTTTGAAAGTAAAAAATGTAAGAAATAATTATAATAAATTTATCTATAATTAAATTTTATGAAAGATTCATTCTAAATAGTAAGTGAGAGAAAAATATTGTATATATCAATGGTTAATCAGCAATTCGTAATAATACAAATTAAGAAATATCATTATAACTAAAAGTAAGCTATCGAAATTTCTCTCAGTTGTATTGAATTGAAAAGTTAATTTATTTAGGCCTTATTTCTGTAACTTGTTAAGATTTCAGCGTTGTGTCAGATAATTAAACATTGAAATAAATGAAGATACGAATATAAGCTACAATTCATTACAACAGTTACCTATAACGAACACACACAAATTAAAACACACACAAATTAACCATCATTGTTAATTATTTTAAATAGATAAAGTTAATAAATGTAGGAAATTTGCAAATCTTGTTTATGTTTGATAAAGAAATCATGAGTGAACTCAATTTACTGAGAGTAGGAGTACTGAATTAAATATTCTGTGAACTTTATAGTTCAATTAACGCAATTAAAAGGCAGCTTTGTTTAAACAGCTTATTTAATGATTAGAGATAGCTTGATTTATTATTTTATACTAATAAAATTTAAATGATTGTGTAGAATTATATTAAATAATTTCCAACGAAATTAGTTTTGACTGAAGAGGTTTTACTGTTAAATTGCCTCTTGCTACGAAGTAAATATAAAGAACAATAATTTAGTTGTAAATATGTATCTACAAGTATGTCATAATATTTCAAGATATTATTACTTGGTGTCTATAATGTGCTCAGAATTTATTCTTTTAGTCTGTGCTGAGGCTGTCCGTGAAATTTATGCCGTTTAATTATAGTTTACAATAATTGTACTTTATAAACAGAGTGTAGTAGTATTTTTTATATTTGCAAATTTATCCTTTGTCAATTTGAGTGCCTTATATATTTTTTCTGAGTACTACAGCTTTTTAAATGCAATTATTTAAAAAATGAGAATAAATGCTCCATCGAAAGAACTTGATAGAGCATTTAGACATGAAGGCCTTAGAAGCATTTCTGTAAATATAGTATTGTAACAAATTGCTTGGCATATATGACATATATGACCTAGGAGTGATAATTAGTAGGCCTAATATTTTACTCTTTTTTAATTACTATGCATTTCTTGCCTAATGTTATGTTAATGTCGCCATTTCTTGCCACTAGTGGTATCTCATACTCAATTGAGATTGTCTTGTATATAGTATTGAGAACAAATTTAAAGTTAGCGCCTGAAATCGTTTGTGCGAAAAATAAATTATATTCTTTTGTGTAGTATACGAATAAATTGTATTTGCCTGCGCTAATTACAAGGTTCTGGCCTGGCAGATTAAGATGTTTTTGTCAAATTAATTAGTTCTGAATTTACGAGATTAATTCTCTACAGATCAACGAATTAGTGGAATGTGATTTTTGTAAATGATTCTATCAGGTTCATACTTTTTAGACTTTTAACATCGTTGTAGTTGCATATACTTATTACGAGCGCTAAATTGGAAAAGGCTGACCTCTGATTGCGCTGTATTAACATTGAGATTGCTATTAATTTAAGACTCCTCAAGTTTTGTTATGATTTTCTAAATTATTTAACTTTTAATTCAGTCTATTACTATGCAAATCAATTTAATTAAAATAGCGAGAAATTATATGCAAACTTGTTGTTTTTTACTTTCATAATGAATGGGTCACTAGACTACCATGATCTATGATTAGAATTAGTCTTATTCGCAGTAAATTAAGACATTAAAATTATACTAATAAATAATTGAGAAATGTGTCACGATCAGGGACAATTAAGCAATTTAAAGAACGAATTTTTTAATTATAAATATAAGCTTATATGATATGGAATAATCACGTGTACGCAAGCGCATTTAGCTTTTTATTTTATTTATGCTAACAGCTAACTTAGCCAATTTTTAAGTATTTTTGTGATTCATCTCTTGAAAGCCGTCTTGCCATTTTGTAGCCCGACAATAATTTAACGCATATTTTTAACTCTACGGAAGGCCAATAGTTTATTGTTTTACAGCTCTAGTCCTATAAACCATAGGATTAGAGGCTTCAGGCCAATAAACTGTTTAACAGTAGTTTCATTATCATTCCATGCTTTGTAGTATTTAAAAGAAATATTTCTCAGCTATATGCATATACATGTATGGCTTATTATTCATCTTTGTCTCAAGTATCTGTTGCTTAAGGATTTTTCCTGGTATAAATGCTATTGTGAAATAGGTATCAATACATTGTATATATGGATGCATCCTTGTGAACTATAAGTTCACTTTGAAATTTAAATACATTGATGTTAAACAAATGTAACAAAGTGAAATTATATGTAGATGCGCATTTATATGTAGGCCTACATGTGTGGCGCGGCTGTTTGATTGGGCTGGGAATGTCTGGAGAATGGAAAAATGCTAAACGGTACTAAGTTTATTCGTGGCAATCGTTGCAATGCGTTGTTCTTATTGTATGTTTATGACGTTATTGAAATTTTGTGCCTTTTGTATTTTGTAGTATACATTTTTCTGTATTTGTAAATGAACTGCGTGAATGTTTCTTTTGTTTTAAATGTATATCGAAATTGCATTTAATAAAACAAAAAAGTAACTGGGATAAATTTGTTTGAGTTTAATTGCTGTGATGCCACGTAACACGTTTTACTGATACTGGTACTCGTCTCGTACACTTGTGATAATACTGGCAACATTTATTGTTGTGATAATTTATAAATGCTTCAGTAAAAACACTAACATTCAAAACCAAAGGGTAATGACATCGACAGTAACAATAATGTTTAAATATTTCGACAGTGTGAAGAACAGCGCACTCTGGAGTCCGTGGAGATGCGACAAGCAAAGCAAATATTTTAATAAACGGCGTAAAGCAAGAAAATTAAATGCTTTTAAGATATCAGGAATATGTCTAGTTATACAATATACACTGACCAGCTAGAAATAGAATAAAGAGGGTGATTGCTAAATCTAGACCGTTTTTTCAGCTATCCTTACAATAAATTCTAAAAGGGGACTAATAATTAAAATATAATTAGCTAGACCGAGGACTATAACGCATAATACTGACAGATTTAGAGGCAGTTTCGTCATTTCAGATTAACTTCAACGGGATACCTACCCAAAAACAAATCCTCGATTAGGCTACTAATTAACAGGAAACTCTGCAGCCAATTAGGCTAGGAAACTCAATTGAAATGTTGTAATTAATATAAGGAAGAAGGTAATTTGATGTAACTAGGGCCTATATGTAAAGTAGGTAGTTTTAGTCTATTTTGTACATAATGATAAAGGAGGAGAGATATGAGAAATGCTAAAAACTATACTTACACATAATTATACAATAATTATCTATGATTACACAATGATAAATAAAATTATGCACAATATGGCGTGTTCTACACATTAATTGCTTAAAAGGTTTATAATTCTAATGATTAGGCCTAATGGTTTAAAAGACGGAATGGGGAGTTACAATTTAAAAAAACGAATTTTGAAGCTGTTAAAGTGTAATACCCTCTATAGTGTGTAATATTATATTCATTATTGTATAATTCTGTATAATTAAGTAACATCATTATTTAATTATGTGTAAAGATAGTATAATTATGTATAATAAGCATTTCTCAGATGTCTCCTCTTTTATGATCATGTACTACATCACTAGTTTTAGTCTAATGTATATTAGAAGCTTTCCCTCAATTCAGATATGGCATAAGTAACGTCATAAATAATGTAACTTCATAAATAATGGATAACGTTCTGTTTGGCTTTAGTCTCCTCCTTAGAGGTGGAATTATTGACCCTTGATGTCTGGTCGTCTACTTGTTGCTTCAGCTGATCATCTGATACTGATCAAATATCCGGAAAAACATCAGCAACAAACAATAACACTGCTTGTTGTTGCTCTTTTTCCGGATATCTTACTGCAATCCATGACATTATCAAGAATCGATACTTTCTCGAATCGCACTTCAGTAATTAATGGGACATTAAGAATTGTTTCAATAAATTAACCGTTTTCGCATTCAAGTCATATTAATCATATTATAATGTATGTATATATGTATGCATAATATTAGGATGTATTTATGTAATTATTAATGTATGCATACATAAATACATATAACGATATATGCATATCAACATCTATCAATGTATCCATTCAATGACGGCTTTCACCTGCCTGAAATGTTTCTAAATTAACAGCACTTCTAATTTCACTCATTCAGCCCCGAGGCGACAGTTGAAGTATTGCTAGGGGTTAGGATGATAAGGGGGCGACAGGGGGAGAGCTAGATGAGAATTCTGTCACAGCGACATGCCATAAAGCTATTTCAACCCCCTTCATCTAATCTCGCCCCGGGTTCTAAGCTCTAAATTAGCCTATTGTTATGGTAACGTAATGACTACATACATTCCAAGCTGTCTCATGCATTTGCATGAATGCAGACTTTGGATAAAATCTTTCTTGAATTCAATCGTTAAGAAATCAAACAATGAACAGACATTAATTCCTTTAATTAGACCGTAGGTTAATCAACAATGCTATTACACCGCCCGTGTTACGAACGAGTTTCGCTAACGACATTTACACAGTCCTTTACATTATATGATTTTTATGACAGTTTTAGGGAGATATATTACAGAGTAGGCCATCGGTATTAGGAATAATAAAATTTTTTAGTTAAACAAGCGATAATGTGAAGAGTGAATCAATAAATACAGCAAGTATCGAAACGAAGAGGGTTACAGTTTTGCAAATATATATTTATATTTTAACAATCATTCAAAAATACCTAATTAAAACAAAATTACAGATACAACATTCGTTAGTCCTATTCCAATAGCAATAAATTAAGAAAAAAGGCCTCCGATATTATGCTGATGGTTTTTTGAGATATATAATTTCAGAATTTTCTTTAAATGTTAACAATAGATACTATCTCTCTGTTTCCACTGCACTTCTGGAAATCACCATCCCTTCTCTCTCTCTCTCTCTCTCTCTGTCTCTCTTTCTCTCTATCTCTCTCTCTCTCTCTCTCTCTCTCTCTCTCTCTCTCTATCTCTTTCTTTGTCTACATGTACTGCCTAACAGCTATTAACCGAATTTATCCTAGTCGTTCCTCTTCATATCTATTATGAGTGCCTTAATCATCTAGCATCCCTTGGACCCTTGCCTAGGTCTTCCTCAAACCTTTCCCCCTTCATTAATACCTTTATTAAGTTTTAAGCAACCCACACCCTCTTATGATACCCACTTACACACGCTTTGATTGTTTTATACTAAGCTCACATGATACGAGCTCAATTAATGCTTGGTGTAGGAAATATTATATGTAAAATTCACAAAGTATGAAATTTTTCTCGAATAAAGAAAAACTTGATTGGATGTGTCATAAGAGACTATCCTACGCGACAAATTTATATAAATTGTTATTTATGGCAACGAAAATCTTGCTTAGGAAGGAAGCGAAGCTAGTGAGGGAGAGAGATAGAGGTAGAGAGAGAAAAATTATGTTTATTAAAATTTATTTCAATTTCAACACAGAGTGTGCACGTGTAACACACTCGCACGCACGCTGCATTCTATCTAGTTCTAAGGTGGACTTTAAGTAAGTATATTGGTCCAGAGACCGTCAGATAGATGGCTGATAAATGAATTGTGAAGTAGGTGAAGTAGGAGGTATACCTTTAAGCATAAGCCATATTTTAAATGTTTAAATTACATCATTAACTTCATGGAATAGATAATTAAATGAAGAATAGAAGAGTAAATATGCAGAGAAATTCTGATAATATTCGTCGTCGATGATTGGATAGTACAGTTTTGTGTTCATAGGAATTTAAACAGAGAATAGATAAAGAGTGAGGAGGATAAATGTTTACACATTTATGTGCCACGGACCGTCCACTGGGAAGCGCACTAAAGTGGAAAGAGTGATATACGTGCAGGCCTGTATCAGCAAAAAACTATACCACAACTTTACATTAAGTATCTATCGATATAAAAACTGTACGCCATGCAAGTTCTGCAGCAAATGCATGTAAGTAATAGGCTAATGGTGAACTAGGTGTCCTAGAGTCACGGTGTAAACAACCGATGTCAATATCGTACTTCTTCTACGAGATAAGCATCTTGCCACTTCATCGCTATTTCATGAGGTTTCAGGATTCTATCTAGTGAAGGAGTCTTAATCTATACCTTATATAGACGGACAAAGAATCAAGTCTACGCGATTTTATAATTCTAAAAATTCAGTTAAGCCATACAATTTTATAGGCCAAGTGACTTAATCAAGCAATTTATTAAGGTCGAACAAGCAATGGCCTATCGGCCACTAAAATTTAGACTATAAGTAGTCGAAATTAATTCGATTTACTTGTGATATGATTCGAATATAGTGTGAGGGGTATATTATGACTTCATCGATGAGTTTTGAATCAAGCATTTGTAGAATCAAATATTAAGCGACTTATATTCGAGCACACATTCGAACCTATATCCAAGCACATATTATATCCAAGCACATGTTTCAAACAATATCCAAGCACACAACATATCCAAGCACACAGTATATCCAAGCACACAGTATATTCAAGTACATATAATATCCAAGTACATATAATATCCAAGCACATAGGCCTATTATATCCAAGCACACATTATATCCAAGCACATATTATTTCAAACAATATCCAAGCACACAATATATCCAAGCACATATTCGAACACGTGGCGGACGTTTGATAATTAAATTCATCTCTTAAATGTAAGAAGTTAATCATTAAAACAATATCTAATAAAATTTCTTTTCGAACTGCCTTGCGAATTCAACAAAATTTAGCCAGACGACTTTATAACAAGTGCTTTCTGCTATTCATTTAAAATCAAAACTTAATCAACTAATTAAATTACTTAATCTAAGTAAACTTTATTTTTGTTTAAGGTTAGAGTTGAATTTTTACTGTGAAAAAATTACCTTAGAGAAATATTGACGCTGAAGTGGTTTCACAATGCCTTCCTCAATCGTACAATACCTCAAGAAAATTTAACATATCAACAATCTTTTACTTTTATTGAATTCCGCTTCTAATATGAAATATGAAAGTGACAAGTAGACACTTTACTGCCAGTGGCAGTTCTGACAGACATATTGGGTTTGACGCAGGTACATTATACATTTTGCTATATTACGTGATCTTTGGTGATGCGAAAAATCAGAATGACGTCACGTGTAGCTCTTAGCAACGTTGAAGTTCAGACGGAATCAGAAAATCGAACAGAACGGTCGTAACACCAACAGTTCTGCATTGCAACGTCTCTACTGTATCCTTGGTTAACCTACAACACTCTCTTCAGACAATATGGTAAGTTAATGTGATATGATATACTTAAAACGATTGCAAGGCTAACACTTTACTAAATAATTAGTTTAGACATTGCAGCACTAACGAACAAGTAAATTGTAAACAAACTAATTAATAGTTACCTCGATAATATTCATACAGTGGGCGTACGCCGCGTAGAATTACAACTTTATTGTAGCATTTAGCCTGGGCTGGTATAGTTTCTTATGAAGTTACTTCGAAACTTTCTTAGCAATTGTGTTGTCGCCTCTTGAATGTGGTCGGCAGCATACGACTGATTTATCCCGGAGTATCCGGGCATAACTCTAGTGATGTTCTACTTGGGAACTTCGATAATTCAAACCACAGTGACGTGTCACTGAATACTAACTTAAATTATTCGTTAATTGGAATTTTAACAGTAATATTTATTTATTCGAAGGTATATAATATCGTCAATCGATGGTATGCTCTTTATGAAGTGTGAAAAGCAGCATGCGAGTAAAAATATGTACCTTGGACCTACCGCTTGGCAGAACACTAGAGAGAGAGAGAGATTTTACAAATACATAGGCGATATATTAAGTTGTATTAGCTCATTAGATAAATTCAAAGATTCAAACAGGATCATTCTGTTTAATTCTAACGAAGACAAATCAGGAAGGAAATTCTGACATAACGGATAACAAATCATTATTAGGACTATTTTCAAAGCTCTTTGTTTGAAAAGATAAATTTGCCACATGTTCAAGAATTATTATTGTTCTGATGTTTTTTCGATAGTTTATTATTACAAGGAAGGCTCGTAGTATGCAATTATTTCCTTTATGGAATGGATCTGCGAGTCTAGTACAATAGAGACTTAAGAAAGGGTTGGTTTGTGATAATAGAGCTAGACTAGCACTGACACCTCCTTCAATATTGCCGTAATCCAGTGAAATCCTTGACTCTGCTTTAACCGGTGAAATACCACCTGCCAAAGAATTAACTTAATTCAGGATTTCGGGTTCGTGGACTTTGACCCCTTATTTTGAAATCGCCATATGGCATTCGTCGCAGTACAATTCTGGAAATAACAGCGAGTACAAACCGGACAAACTATAAATATTATTACTCCTCTTGTCGCTAGACCCGATTAATTTAAAGCCTTGTCCACCTCGCCTTTTCAAATTTAACCACTACATAGAAGTAAACTTTGTCAATCCTTAACTTTTTACTTTTAGCAACCACCATACTCCAACATTCACGCGAGCCAGTCGGAGATCAAGCATCTCTCTTTCTCTTAGTGCACTGCCTACTGGCAGGTCCATGATATATAACGCCTCAACATCAAGCCATAGCAAGCAATAAATGTGCCGTTTTGTGCTGGATCGATCAGTAACTGTCTAGCAATGTCGGCAACAAATTACTAATTTTTATAGTTAATAAACAATGAATATTGACCAGCTAGTCATTATTTACTATTTAATCAAAATTCATTAAGCGATGAAACATTGTTATTATTATTTTTATTGCTATTATTATTATTATTATTATTATTATTATTATTATTATTATTAAGAATATTATTATTAATTTATTTATTAATTAATGGCGATTGTGTGTTGCTCCTAGGTTGGATCAGACGACGAGAGGAGTCGCTCACGCTCTGTGAGCCACTGTCGCTCAGGCGGGAGCACGTCGAGGTCCCGCTCTCGCTCCGCCGCGCCGCACGACGCACGTCATCGCTCAGCGGCGTGCGAGAGCGTGGCTCGCAGGAAGGGGTGTGGCAAGAAGAGACGTCCCAAGAAGAAGTGCGGAAAAAAGCGCAGACCACGTCGTACCCAGTATTACATGCTCATCTAGGCTTGCGAGCATCATCTAGGCTTGCGAGCATCATCTAGGCTTGCGAGCAGCAGGTCCGGGCTCGTTTGGGCTCGTAAGCAGATGCATGTTTCGTAGAAATAGCAAGCTAGAGCAAGTTCGTACAACCTCGTACAAGCTAGTACAAGCTCGTACGAGCTCGCGAGATTGAATGCTCGTAATAAGTTGACGAGCAGGCTCGTATGATTTGACGAGTACAGCGTCTAGCGCAGGAGAGATGAAGAATGGGTGCGACGAGAAGCTCATCAGTCGGTTATGAGGCAACGACTAGAGTCTGGTGACCAGGATGTACAGTAATAAAAATTGTAAATGCAATTAACAATATAAATATCGTAAAGAATTTTATACGAACTATGAAGTCTATATTTGGTACTATGACTATACTGACGTTCTGATAAAGAAATTTAATGTGACGTCACATTTCTGTATGGAAAATTAATAGATTTACAATACATTTTTTAGACTGAACTCTCATAAAATAGATTTATTCACACGACTGAAAAGTCGATCATTCTTTGGATGCTGAAAGCATTCTGTATGTAAGAAATAAAAAAGGGGCAGGGCTGCAATTTAAAAAATTTGCTTTTTGATTAATATTATTAATTATTTGATTCATATTTGATTAATATTTTTAATTGTTTTTTAAATTGTCAGTAAAGATTTATCCGAAATGCAGTGAATGAGGCTACATGCAGTAAATGAGTCTACACTACGCAAAACTTTCTGTAGCCGGGTTGATTCTCACTGGACAACTCAGAGAAAATTATTTTCTTCCACTGGCCACTGCGCCAGTATGAGGTATTCACCAGGACTGGAGCTGTCGCCAAAATAAGTTGGCGAAACAATATAACTGTTGAACAAACAGTAAGTTAGACCACTTAGACGATATTTATAGCATTCATTTAATTGTAGAGCATGTATTTTATTTAGGTATATACATATGAAATTAAGGCGATAGTAACGAGAGAGTTAAACAGTCAGGCATAGTGTAGTATATCTCTGAATACGTCAAGCAGAAAAAATTCCACATATTCAAAATTTCATGACTACTTTAAAAATTAAGCTGCTTTATAGTTTGTCAACAAATTTACTACACGCCTTGACTTAATCAATTACAAATAAAAACAATAAACATGTTTAGTGAATCAAAGAAACTTTAATTTTACGACTGATAATATTTTAAAACAATAGGAGGAACTTGATAAGATTCGTCTATTTTCATGAAATTTCAATTACTCGAAAGATCACAATTCTTCACATAGTCAAATATAAATATAAAAGTTAGGTAAAGCTGGTAAAGCTTATCTTAACGTCAGTTTCCTCACTCGAAAGCGATGTCAGTGACGGGCGAGCCCAGGATTTGATCTTCACACACTGATCTGCGGTCAAATTTCTTACCGACATCGCCACTGACTCCATGTCATGACTGATGTCGGTAGGAACGTTAAAATTGGCTGGCTCCAGGTTAGTAAGGAGAATGGACTAAGTCTCTCTAAGGAAATTGCCATTTATACTATACTGCACGAACATATAATAGCAGCTAACAGACACGACAAAATCACTGAAACACGCATAGACAAGTCACAAATTTTAATATAAAACGAATGTAAAAATTGGAAAGAAAGCAGTTGCACGAGAATGAGTAAGGCGATTAGACGGTGGTAGCACAAGAGAGTTGTAGCAAAACATAGTCTAAACACAGCTGAGTAGTAGCATTACATAGTCTAAACATAGCTGAGCAGTAGCATTACATAGTCTAAACATAGCTCGGTAGTGGTTCAACATAGTCTAAACACAGCTGAATGGTAGCATTACACAGTATAAACACAGCTTAATGGTGGTACAGCAGCTGAGTAGTAGCAGTACGCAGTCTAAAGACAGCAAGGATGTAGCATTACAGACATCTCAGGACAGTTTCGACTGTTTACCCGTTGAATGGATTTACTTGAGTTCTATGATAAAAAGATTACATGTCACTAAAGCTGAATAATTGGTACAGCGTGAAATTGATTCCGAAAATCAGAGATCACAAAAATCAGGTTCTTATAGATGAAAAGCCATGGTTTCGCTTGCTTTGCTGTCCAAGGCATTACCGAGAATCAGGTTAGGCGCTTTATCGATAGATGGTGTAAGGATTTGGGATTCTTGATATTCAACCAATGACTGTCAAGAGAAGCAATACACAGGTGCATTGTTTCGCTACAAGGCAAGAACTTCAGAATTCCCTTAGAAACAAGTAAAACCGCTGAACGACGATTAAAAAGAATTGCTCTTCCACGGTACATATACGTCGAAATGCACTAACAACAAACAATTTGTTCAAATGAATAATTTAAAAAAGAATGATACGTCATATATACATATGCACTCGTCAAGAGGAACACAAAAGAGATAACATTATAAAACTAACAACGATAACAACACCGCCACGTACAGTCAAGGTAAAGAATTAATCCTATGATATTATGTGTAGTTCAGAGGAGTTCAAAAACAACACAATACAATATCGCATAATAAAGAATCATCGCCAGAAAGTATCGGAAATAAAGTTTACAATAATATTTTCAAGAAGTTACTAAATTTCTAAGAATACTATAAAATACTACGAGATTTTAACGTCCTTAGAAAAGGTATTGTAGATATCGATCCACTGAATATTTACTTAAATAATCTAAAGTTCTAAACTACCTAAAAGCTGACTTCATTCAGAAATTTCATCAATAGTTAATTAATTGCACAGTACAGATGGTTTCTAGAGATATATCGCGTAACTTGTTACGACACTTCTTGTAAGCTACCACTGAAATACAGATTTAGTTCAAAAATCTGAGAAAAGATATTGAGGAATCAAAGCATTCGTCAAACTTTCTCAAAGAATTTACTGCAGCTTTATAATTCAATCACACAATCAATCAGCTGTAAATTTATACAACTTGCAATTTTCTTAAATCAGAATTTAACTTCATTTTAAAAATTGATATATACTCTTCAAATATCAACTACTTCTCAGAGAAATTTACAGCGCTCATACAAGTAGTTATATATAATTTAACTTCAGTTCATAAACAAATCCAAAGTATGCTTTTGGGTCATAAAAATGTGAACACTTGAATCATCAGTTTGTTCATTAAAACATAATAGGACCGATTATAATTATACATTACTTTATGCCAAGTATTCGCAATCAGAGGTAGAGACAAATGCGCCAGTCTACAAGAACAAGACTATCAGATTTCTAAATACAAAAAGGATCTTAGAGATGCCAAGTCATAGGTATAAAAGTCAATTCATGCATACAAACACTAACAAACTTATTCAACGCCAGAATACAAATATGCAGAAACTTACAAATATATTCGCACTCATTCATAAAGTAACACAGTAACACTATCTGAAAATGATATCGGCGTCAGCAAATTTATTAAGAATCGGTAAAAACTTCCTAAAACGATCGGACGTCAAAGATAGTAGATAAAATTATGCCGTTTTTCAATAGACAATAAAATAATTCTATTCTGCCATTATCTTGGTCCATAAAATTTTACAAAATTCAAATTTAACTTACATAATTCGTTTGGAACAGGCTCTCGGTCCTACGCAATTACACACACCCACACGCACGCATGTACAAACATACACACCCACACGCAAGCACATACACACATTGCTCTTTAATGATCTCATACGCTAAACAATCTACAAGCAACTCTGCACACAAGCAGCACCCGATAAATAATACAAATAATATAAAAGTCAAGTCATTGTTTAGAATAGCAGCTTACAAGATAACTAAATCAGAAAAAATTATCAACATACTGTATACTGTATTCTGTAAAGTACGCCCGAACAGTTTCAGGCTAGTAACATAGTAGGCTACTTTATCTCCTCAGATTGTACGTCTTGCAAACAGCTGCTATAATTCTTCATCTTGTCTTGTTAAGTTTGGTAAAATACGTTTTTGAAAACGTTCTTTTAAGATAAGATTTTTATATCTTGTATGTGAGAAGAGTGAACATTTATTTAACAATCAATTACTTAGAAAAAGCAACTCTTTATAGCAGCAAAAATTTAGCTTTAAGTAATTATATTAAGAAAAAATACATAACTTAGAAAAAATCTATACTTACTTTGTTTGGCATAAAGTAGAGTAAAACTTTAAATGAAGAAATAGAAAGTGACTAAGTCTATAATATAAATTACTTTACTACTATAACAGATATAATTCTATAAAATACCTGAATGAAAATGAATTGAGAAAACTCTACACGACACTAAGACTATAGTCTGCACGGACTAAATAGATTATAGTATACAGATAATAGAAAGTACACAGATATCACAAAGACTTCTAAGCTAAAAGCATAAAGGCAAAATCTTGTTCATCAGTTGTTTTCCTAACGAAGACAGGGCAATCTCGCGACATGAATTATAAACTTGACTAATGCATTAACCTTCTAAGCATATAATATAAAACTAATGCATTTTTGATTTGTGACTCCGTATATTGAGAGACTTTAATAGTCGATCTATTGAATTAACATAAGAATATATTGTGCAAGTGTTGCTTCAGATTTTGACAATGACTTACGACGTATCAGGAGAGAATTCAGTTCAGGCTGACATTGCATTAGCTCATGACTTCATAACACTCTATAGCTCAATGTTTGCACATTAAAATCTGTCTTTAGATAAGATCATGCTTAGACCAAGCCGCTATAGAGTCTTGACATTAAGATTCAGTAAAGTTCATGACTGAAATCATGTTCACATAATTTACTCCACGAGTTAAATTCATATCTCTAGATCGACCCTTGAAGGAGACATACACGTATCTAATTGATAGGTTCATTACAACGACTGCAGTCCTTTTGTTCGAGGATCAAGTAAGAAGACTACACAGCAGATTGTTTAGGAAGACCAGCAGAGGAACACTGAAGCAGAGTTTTTACGGTGTAAGACAGACCAATCAATTCTCGCTCCTCCAATATTCCTGCAGCGCTACATAGCCGACTCTGTAGCAACATAGAAAACTTTAGTTAAAAGTGGTAACAATTAAAATATATTAACTGATTCTATATTGGAATTGCAATCAAAATGTCTCATCGATATAATAATTTCAAACTCTTATTCATAGAGGTAACAACAAATGGACATAACTACATACATGTAGTAGAGATATTATAATACAAAGAATGAATAAATAGAACTTTATAATCAATAAAAGTAGTTTAATTATCAGCACAAGATTTCAACAAAAGATTTAAGATGGGGGAACACAAAGATTTGTGATGGGGGGACGTCCCTGACATTATCCTTGTATGAGGAAACGTACGTTAAACCTTTATTATAAGAAATAGAGGCCGAGAGAAAGACTACCTAAAACACCAATTGCTTTAAAATAAATGAATGAAACATTTCACTACTTCATATAAAAATTTTTTATTTTAAACAGAATATTTGTTATGCACGTGACTCAAAACTGGTTCGACTAATTCTTAAGATTAAGCACTTAGAATTTCATCACTAATTCCATTTGGAAGCACACCTTGATAGGTCAAACATTATAATTATCAGAGACGAAATAGATTTAGCAGTCAGAAATAATCTCATTGTTTGATTTTCTAGTAACAGATGTTATAGCAACAAGCCACTTATAAGCAACTAAGATTGCTTCGAAACGATTGCTTGGAAACTATGAGCTTGGAAACGACGGATGACATGCTATAAAAAGTTATATTGATAAGTTTTAAACTGGATTCTACATTTAACGTCTGCTTCCGTATCACTAAGAATACTGTCAGAGACGTCCGGCTAGGATTCGAACCGATAGCCTACTGCTTAGCAGGCAAGAGTGCTATTCATTGACCATCCAGTATGCAACATACCAAGACAGAAAGCCATGTCAAATCAATTACTTACTAAACTAATATTATAGATATTCTAATATTATAATTTATTAAATTAACCAACAAATTTTCAACAGACACATCTAGTGCCCATAGAAGCAGTACTAATGTTACTCACCGAATCCACACCTATCCGTCGACAAGCCAACAGAAAGTTGTCTACGTTTCGTCTGCACTTCGGTAGAGACAGTCGCGGCTGTGAAAATATCATAATATACAAGTTTAATGTAACGATATTTGTTATTTCCATTACACTAAGATATTCATGCATTGCCATATTCCACTACAATAAGTTTTAATTTCATTCTAGTGAGTTTTCCTGAACCCAGTGGCATACATGGCACACCCATGGGTAAAGTGTAAGTACTGGGTTAATTGAAACTTACAAGTGACAAGTTGACAACATTCAAGATAATAACTGCGAGAGTGCACGAGAAAGAGTTTCAAGAATTATAGTTTCTGCAGTTAATGACTGAACTGAAGCTGATATCTCACAAGAGCCGGTGATGTAACAGTACTAGTAACTAAGTAATCAGCTGATGAGGTAACAGTACTAGTAACTAAGTAATCAGCTGATGAGGTAAAAGTACTAGTAACTAAGTAATCAGCTGATAACTCATAACAGCTGACGATGTAACAGTACTAGTAACTAAGTAATCAGCTGATACTCACAACAGCTGATGATGTAACAGTACTAGTAACTAAGTAATCAGCTGATAATTCACAACAGCTGATTCTTCTTCTTCTTATCGTGTCTTTATACAGCATTAATCCAGCGTCTGACACAATTTCTCGCCTGATCATTAAACTCTCTGAGATCCTCACGCGTGACCTCACCACCGGTCAAGTTGCAGTTCATCAAATGATCAATGTCCTCCTCCTCCAGGCCGCATTCACATACTGTAGAACCCTTATAGTAACCCCATCGGCTCATTGCAACCTTTGTCCGACCGACACCTGTCCTAAATCTATTTAAGCATGACCAGGTTCGTCGATCCTCATCGCACCCACACGGAAGACTTTCTGACGCTTCTACACATATTTTATCCTCTGGAACTGATTGGAGATGTTCTCTCCACATCTGGAGACGATATTGTTCCACTGACTGAGATAATGGCGACACTGAATTTAAGAAACTGTGCCTTGATTTGAGTCGCGATCTCCGAGGATTTTCACCATGTAATGGATGTCGTTGATCCTGTTCTTGTCTACTTCTTTCAGCTTGGCTAGCGAAATTACGTCTGATGGCTGGTGGTGCTATGCCAGAGAGCAAGTACAGACTGTCCTTACTTGTTGGTTTCAGGCAGCCTGTTATATGACGACACGCATTAAGAGCACTGTCAATTTTATGGGCATGCGTGGAGCGACCCCAAACAGCGCAGGCATACTCAGCGCTAGAGTAGCAGAGGGCCAATGCTGTGGAGCGTATTGTGTTGGCCTTTGCACCCCAATGAGTGTTCGCCAGTTTTCCTAATATTGAATTTCTTGTACTGACTTTTGCCTTCGTCTTTCCTACATGCTGCTTGAAACTCAAGAGTCCTATCTAAAGTTACATCAAGGTATACTGGGTGTGTACAGTGTTGTAGTTCTACACCTTCCCATGTATCTTTAAGCTCCGTACTAGCATCCTTATTTCTTAAATGAAAGTGTTTGGTAAGATTAGGTTTTAGGTGATTTTCCACATAATACACGGACAGTGATTCTAGGACTTCATTTAGTCGTTTTTCAATGTCACTGAAATTCTTAGACTGATATGCAGAACAGTTGTCATCAGCATAGATGAAACTTCTGGTATTCTGCATAATTGGTTGATCATTCGTGTAGATGTTGAACAGAATAGGCGCCAAAACACTCCCTTAAGGAAGACCATTCTGCTGCTTCCTCCATCGGCTCTTTGGGTGACCTCCCAGTTCAACATAGAATCGACGATTCGTTAAGAGTTGTTGGATGAATTTAGTCAATTTATAATCCTTCGTTATGTTGTACAACTTTGCGATGAGTCGTCTATGGCACACAGTGTCGTATGCGGCTGACAGATCCACAAATACAGCTCCAGTAATGAGACCCTTCTCAAAGCCATCTCCGATGTATTGTGTTAGATTTACTATCTGACTGGTGCATGATTTCCCCGGACGGAACCCACATTGCTGCTCTATCAACTTTTCATCGACTACTGGCAGCATTCGATTAAGGATCATGCGTTCTAATAGCTTGTACGTATGGCATAGTAGTGATATAGGCCTGTAGCTTTTTGCATCATTGGGATCTTTTCCAGGTTTGAGTAAAGCTATAACTTTAGCTTGTCTCCATAAGCATGGTATTGTATAGTTTGTTATACATTCATACATACATACAATAGCTGATGATGTAACAGTACTGGTAACTAAGTAATCAGCTCATAACTCACAACAGCTGGTGACGGCACGTGGATGCTAGCCACTGATCTGGGTCTGACATGGTTGACGAGATGACACAAGACAACGCCATCCTTGAGAGACGAGGCTAGGCCATCTGGTGATGAGGGCAGCTTCATCTGCAGAGTTGACTCTATACACTGAATCAATCAAATCAATCAATCAATCAATCAATCAACAAGAAGTCATAAACGACATCAACCGACAATCAATCAACAAATCAAAAGACCAATTTTTCGACAATCAAACAATTAGTCAATTAATCAACTAGAATTAAAAGTATCAGCTGGATGGCGAGTTGGTATCAAGCTTAACTCATCAGAAATCTGACATCATCCTTGAAAGAGGCCAAGGGACTCAAAACCCTCTAGGACTGTCTCTGACAATACACTTGAGGTAAGAAAACAGTACACTATTTCATACCTGTCTGAGCTCACTGATCAGCTCTCTGTCAGCCTGCTCTTGCTGCACAGAGCGGCGCATAGTTAACACAGGATCCTGATCAGTCAACTGTGAACTACTGGAATCACAAGACTTCTGCGCACCAACGGGCAAGTTATCTGCAACAACGTAATAACAACAACACCAGTCAGTCATAGAGCAGGATGACATTCTCGTTATAAGATACAAAACAGTCATAGCGCATTAAGACATTTAATTGTGAGAGATAATAATAAATGTTAGAGATATGAATACTGGACTGAGAGGAGCAGTAGCTAGAAGATGATGATGCTATTACTAACTGTTAGATGTAGGAACACTGGAGAGAGAGGAGTAGTAGCTAGAAGATGATGATGGAGAGTCCTGGTCACCGATGGACGTAGCACCATTGCTCTGAGCTCCCCTCCCTGGACCCACCCCCACCCACGAGCTCTCGGCGTCAAACAACCGATCTGACGCTCGCTCCATCTACACGTAACACAGGCTATAATATTATAGCGTGTCTATAATGATTAATCATTTTATATTAATTTATTTAATGATTTATTTTATAATGATTTATTTTACACATTGATTTATTTTACACATTGATTTATTTTATAATGATTTATTTTACACATTGATTTATTTTATAATGATTTATTATTTACTGGTTTATATTAAAATGATTTATTTTATAATGATTTATTTTATAATGATTTATTTTATAATGATTTAATTTATAATGATTTATTAGAATGATTTATTCTATAATGATTTAATTTATAATGATTTATACTATGAATGAATTTATAATTATTTATTCTATAATGATTTAATTTATAATTATTTATTCTATAATGAATTAATTTATAATTATTTATTCTAAAATGATTTAATTTATAATGATTTATTATAATAATTTATTCTATAATGATTTAATTTATAATGATTTATTCTATAATGATTTAATTTATAATGATTTGTTGTTGATCTTATTTTTGATTAATAAAAATTTCTGTGAATTCATTTAGAAGTAATCAATCTCTGTAATTATTATTTTCACTAAAATATTAAAATAGATAACGTAAAAGGAGCGAAGTTAACTTGTCATATGAAGATAAACTACGATAAACAACTACTAGAAATATGATGAAGATAGAGCTACGCTGTCCTAAAAACAACTCAAAGATCTGCATAGTACTAACAAAATTTCGCCTCATGCGAGTCCGTTCTTCTTCAAACCTCTGCCGAACTGTCTGAGCCTCGAGCCAGTGTTGTGCCACCATGGCTTCGTGGCTTCTCCTTAAGTCTTCATCCTACACGTCCAATCATACACCAGCACGCAGTTATAATACTCTAAATACGCCTGCGAGACTATTTGGTTACAGCAATTAAAATGCAAATTATTTTTATTAAATTAAATTCTCACATACTATATTATATTAAATTATCACATTTACCCCCGTGTCGTGTCCGGGTTGTTTGAAGAATTGACCAACAGGTGACTGCACGTGTCGTAGAAGGCGACTAAAGCACTAAGATCCATACCAACGTCAGAAAGGGCATTCGGTTGCTGAGCGCATAGGCTCCAGAAATTGCTACAAAAATTTAAATGAAGGGAATAGTCTCAAATAGGGGATTGACTAATCATAATGGTGTAGGATAGAGAGAATTGAGACAGTCTATTCTTTTCCTGACCCTAGTTAAACTGTGATTCAAGGGAAGATGATGATGATGATGATATTAAATTCTCACATAAAAAACTGCAAGCTTTCTGATATTATAAGCACTGTTTACAGAATACGTCAGAATTATTTTCAATATCATTCTAAATTACAAAAAAATTAGTATTGCATGAAAGTATTATAGTAACAATTTTGTGTTTTTTGGAAGTGTGCCGTATGCAATGGAGTTAATTACACTGCAGCAATCTGACGCGAGTATGAAGTGGATTGTGGATTGATAAAAGAGACTACAGGGTGATTCCAAACCAATTATCTTGTAAAAGCACCTAATGTCTCATAGTGGAGATGTCGGTAAAGATATTCGACCGCAGATAAGTATGTACGGGGTTTAAATCCTGGGCTCTCCCGTCACTGACATCGCTTTCGAGTGAGGAAACTGACGTTAACATTAGCTTTACCAGCTTTGAAGTTGAAATAAGAAGGACTTTACATTTATTTGATATCTTTTCATTTGCTTTAGCTAAATAAAGACGATGCTTACAGACGCCAAACTTGGCTCTCTTTCTATAAGTAAAACAAGGAAAAAGAATACTAGCTCAGACAGAGTCAGAGATTGAATAAAGTGATTAAAGACTTAAAATAACTAGAGATAAGTGAACACCATTTGATTTCTGCTGCCACAGACTTACGTTATCAGGGACTGGCGTAGTTCTGCTGCTGTCAGAGCTGCGCTGAGATGTTACGACGTGATTCACTGGAATTGTTATTACTGAGCGGTCACGTGATCGTCCTAACGACCAATCAGAGGCCTCCATGCGTATAGGCACCTCCCTCTCTTGTTTCTCACTAGTCAACGATGATGCAGCTTCACTGCTCGAGATACTTCTCCCGCTCCTGCACATAAACAGAGACATGCTGCTCCTTAGATAAGCATTAAGAGAGGGAGCGAGAGAGAGAGAGATATGTGTTTATTTCAGCATCAATACCAAATCAGTGACAAATAAAAACTCTGCTGGTGCGCATTAAATAGCACACCAGCAGAGTCACCAGTATGTACAAGCCAGGATCATGTGTGATGCTATGTCTGAAAGAATTCCAAACAGTCACGAGGTGAACACGATTGAAATCTGCAGTCACAATACAGAAACGCTTGTGACTGCACAACAAAAACTGAAACGTCTCCTTCCTTATCAAAATGCGATATTAATGAAATAACTGATAGGCAGAGATATATTAACACTAGTATGTTAACCACTTGACTACTTTACACTTAACGAAGGAGAATTAATTACGACTAACGTGCTAGAGCGAAGTGACTCTGAGGAGGCGGAACAATTCAAGACTGGCCCAGTAGCGAGGGGAGGGCTGAGAGAGGCGTGGTTGAGGGGGGGCGAGGCCACGGCCCTGCTGTATAGACTGGGCTCCTCAGAGCTAGACACTCGTCTGCAGGCACAACAATATAAGAGATGTTACTTTACTTGAATACTTCTCATCATGTAACCCGGTGGCTTATAGACCAACCATACTTAGAACGTGTCGTAAAAGGCGACGATGCTTAGTACTGAAGAAGACAATGGAAACCCGCGTCAGAAGTCTTTTTCCATGTTGAAGGTTTCATTGAGGTTTGAGATTGATTAACTTAGCCATTGAGATTGATGTCACATATAAAAAACAGCAACAAGAACATATAACAACCAGTAATACAACAGAACATACTGTACACTAGCAGACAATACATCAAGTGTAACATGTAACAACAAGTAATACAACAGAACATACTGGACACTAGCAGACAATTCATCAAGCGTAACATATAACAACCAGTAATACAACAGAACATACTGGACACTAGCAGACAATATGGTCACAGCGGGTGGACTGCTGACTAGGACATCGGAGTTGTTTCTCTCATTCGCCTGTTGTTTCTGTAGATGTATGGCTGCCTGTCTGCGTCTCTCCCTCTCTTCCTCCTCTATACTCATCTTCAGCAGTCCTGCTCTTCTCTTTTTCTCTTCATACTCCGCTTTTTGTCGGCGCAACTCCTTCAGTAAAGAATTCAAATAAGGTTAAACAAAGAATTAAACATTACATTCAAAGCAATGAGTGGAAGTCTAATAAGAAAAATGAGTCGCAATATTAATTGGTTAGGATGGGAAAAAGATATTTTTCATTTAGTAAAATTTCAGTGAAAAGGACCTTTTCACACTCAACAAGTATATTACATAAAGTACTCAATTAATATTTTGTTTTGGTTTTGCTATTTAGCACACACCAACGAAATCTTTTTGAAGTTCATATAGATAATTAAAGAAAATTGAAAAATAATTGCAGAATATAGAAAAACATTGCAATAAATGACTACATGAACTTACAATTAACTTAACTACACTGCATTACAATAATAAAATTAACGAGAAAACTGTAAACAAATTAGCACTTATCGTTTACATAGAGCCTTATCCAGTCTATCAGTTAGTCCAATCAAGCCGAAGCACTTTAGAAGTTAGACAACATATTACAATATATCTATAAATCTTAAATGACTCTAAAAGGGAAAAGCCTTAGTGTTAGCGGGTTAGAATAGGTACAACTGCTGCTAGGAGTTAATCTTCAAATTAGGGTTAATAATGATCAGCCCAATTCACGTTAAACATCTTGACTTTTCATAGAAATTGAAGTCAACTTTTTAAAATAACACTTTAAAAGCAAACTACACACACACAAATCGTAAATCTAAGAAGAAACTCCACTATAGCCAAAATTTTGAAATATCATAGCCATTGTAACATTACACAAAAATTATGTCGACTCTTTATTAGAAAATATAGAAAGAGGGCGAATTCAGCACTAAACGCTTTATTTTATAGCGAACAAAAATCCGCTTATTTTAGTCATCTTTATGAAAAGCCTCAAATTGAGATAGTGTGTTAGTATAAGAAAGGAACAATAGTCAAAATTAGTAAATTTAATATTCTTCATCCTATTTTGCATCAAAGTAACTAAATTTTGTTGAAGAAAATAAAAACTAAAATAACCCCTGCCCAAAATCAAAGCCAAGCACACACCACTGTTGTACATGATCGCACGTAATAAGCAATCTTTTACCACGACAGAAAAACCATGACCACAATAAAAACTTATTTCAGAAACATAGGAGTCAATTAGGTAAAATATATTTCACAAGCACACTAGCAAATTATGTGTTAAAGAAAATGTAAGTTAAACAAAACGTAAGAGAATAATATCCACATTTACAGACCCTTGTGAAAACATCTATTTCACTAGATGTATCATGACTAGCAGACAAATCACGTGATGCAGAACTAAGATCCCTACTAATGCTATCAGACGAGCTACTCGCAGGCTTAGCACCAGATGAGGATCCCAGGTCTTCCGTTGACTCCGATGAAGGACTACTAGCGACCAGCTCTTCATTAGACGCGCAGTTTTCTTCTCCGGTCGTACAAATGGCTCCCACGACGTTCTCACTTCCCGAGTCGACATGGGTTATCTGGATGATTCTAGTTCTGCTCGACTTCTTCGTCATGTCCAACGAGCCGTTAGCAGCTGACGAACATTTCGAAGATGCACTTTCATTTGATATTGCAATTGGTATAACTTTACCCTGCTCACTGGTTTCACTGCGATTATTAGAGGCTTTTCTGCGGCTCGTATTGCTATTTCTACTATCACTGTTCGCGACAAGGCTGTTATTGCTATTGATATTGCAACGAGACGCAATTAAACCATCGCTCCTTGAGGAAGGCATGCCACGAGTTCTTAAAGCTCTACTGCAAGACGAGGGTGATACTACAGCAGATTCGTCAGATATTTTAGTTCGTTCGTCCACCACTACCACCTTTATAACTTTCTCTCGACCTTTACCTTCACTCGCGCGGGAATTGCTTATTAAATGGTTTTGATTGCGCTGAGAATTTTTCACAGAAGATTTGAGAGGCGCTGTAGACTTGACTTCAGGGTGACTCTGTTAAATAAAGAAAAGATCCGATATCATAGAAAAGCGAGCAAGCGACAGTTAAAAGCTAACTAATGAGATTTAGCGATATTTAGTGTAAATTTATTATTTAAGCGTGACTAGATAATTAGAAGAAAAACTGCAAAATAGACGACTAAAGGTTATAACGGAATTAAACTTACCAATCTTCAAGAACAATATTCAACAAAAATGCCTACGTAACAATTACACTAATGGCACAATTATACAGAGAAAATAGTAAGAACTAGAACTAGATATTTAAATGCTAAACAAGCTTCAAAGGTAAACGTTTTATTTAATTTATTTTTGAACAACTAACTTGTATTGAACTAGTAAACGCGAAAGCAAAATTTATATATTTTCAAGCACAAAATAATATATGAATATAGATTGATATATAGAGGAAGTTTAGCTAACTTAACTACAAGCTCATGCACAACCAAACAGGTTCAACGAAGCAAAACTGAAACGAATGATTGCAAATAATTTTGTTAGTATTCAACGGGTTACAGCAGCTAGCATAGAAAAAGCCTTTACAAAAAGAATTACAATGAATTGTAAAAAAGTAAAATGAAATATAAATTCTGAAACAAAGCCGTCACCAATATAAACTTGCAAAAATGAACATTGAAAAGAATCATATATACAAAGAATCATAAGTACATGTATTCAAATTTGCTTTTAAATATAAAACATCAAACATAATGGATCTACTGTAACTACTGATACCAAAATTAGTCAATTTAATAATAACGATTAATAATTATTACTGGAAAGCCCCATCTATGGCACCTAATATAATTATTGCAGTTCTAGTACATGCTCTTAGTATCAATCCTTCCAGTATCATCAGTGCTACAGGAACTGAACGTAAACTTCACAAGCACCCCAAAACAACAGCGAAACAATTTCATCTGCTTAGATATTAAAATTAAATTTAAATATAAGACATCTGTTGGACGAAAATATCTGATCATTATTGGCAACATAATGCTAGAACTTGTACTAGAGTTAAGAGTAAGAAATTAGACTTGCATATAATACAGTAGATAAATACATATATTCTACATGCATACTATAATGTAGGTAAGGAAAAGTCTCTTTCAAAATGTTCCTTGTTTCTTACTGATGTGTCTATCTGATGCATTTCATAAGATGAAAACAAAATAATTATCAAAACTTTGTAAGTTCTGTCTAATAACGAGACTTACATAGGGATTGACTGCGAGACACACGTCAGTTCTGTAGGTTTGCCCGAAACCACGAGGACTAGACAGGTCTGAATCAAGACTCTGAATCCAAAAGCCAAATGTCATAATACACAATTGCTTAGGTAAAGCACAACATGCACAATCAACAGTGCAACTATAGAAAATTCAAGTGAATATCAAGCATAACGCATACACAAAATTAAAAGAACAATATTAAAAGAACAATATTAAAAGAACAATATTAAAAGAACAATGATAATTTCAAAAAAACTTGTGACGTCTATAGAAGCAAAAATGAGCATTTGATGTTTAGCAGACGATAAGTTAAAAATCTTCACAGCAAATGAAGATAAATTTAACGATATAAAAAACCTTTAAATTATTAAAAATTAGATTAAACACCAAACAACCACCACCATAAATAAGCAAAATAATGTACATAAAAGGCATATATAAAGCAATACTATTCGCTAACATTTCATAGTTAAAATACAAGTATATATATTTATATTTTTAAATAAAGACATTGCAACTATAACAGGTTAACGAATTAAGTAAATCGTTTAGAGGAAGTAATAAAAGTATTCTTTATAAGTTTGTAACATCTTCAACATCAACTTTTATTGATATAGCTCAAAATGTATATATAGCTATATAAGTGAACAAATATTGTTGAACAAATATATTAAGTAAACTTCGTAAACTAAACATTGTATAAAACTACAGCTCAGTTCTAGTACATGCATAATCTAAATAACTAAGAATAAAGGCACAGAAGATTACAGAACAAAACTGTTCTAATTTAAAATTTAAAATAGAAATTTTCACAATTGTGTGAAATTACAACCTGGCATAGAACATGCATCACATGCATAAGACAAATTTAGATAAATGCCGTTATCTAAAGCTTAATCAAAAAGTACAACAAACATGATACTATAGCAAAAACTTGAGAATATTACACAAGATAACGCTAAGTTCCATTCTTAAATGACAAACTGATTTTTAATAAGTAGTCAGCTTAATTTTAATGGCTTGAAGAAAGGAAGGGCAGCAGGAATAGATTTCAGTAGAATTCTTGAAAATGTTGGATGGAGAACCACTAAACAAACTAGTGAAAGTATAAATGGAAGTATATAACCCAGACATTATGACTTTGCCAAGTCAGTGATTATCCCAATCCTAAAATAGCCAATGCTGTTGAGTGTTTGGATTACAGAACAATCAGTTTAATACATCATGCACTCGTAATAGGATTATAACCGGTCAGATTTACAATATTTAGTCAATTTAAAGAAACTGAAAACAGTAATCAAAATCAAAACTATCTATTTAAATATTAATAATAATAAACTGTCTTACTGTCCAAAACTTATAAGCATACAATCTAGCATGCCATATAAAACTATCAATAAAGAATTGTGACAATATGATATCGTTGGGTGCAACTAAAATACTTAAAACTAATCTAACGTAAAAACTATATACTATAAAATATAAAAGAAGGCACAGCATCAAACCTGTGAAGAGGGGGATGTGACAGAACTTCCTTTGTTACCACCCTCACCCCTAACTCTCCTCCCCGCAGATGTTTTACCCTCTTCATCTATGGAATGAGTCGAGCCCAACAGCCTGACGTCAGCCGTTGAGTTGTAGCCAGAATCGCGTGACGCTATTTTATGATCGATACAGAGCTGCGGCTGATTGGTCAGCCTGTGTCTGTTCTGACCCGCCCCCGAGTAGAGAGGGGGCGTGTTCAACTCAGTGCCGGACTGCTGGAGATTAGAGGCAGACATGCGGTTGATGTTCGAAGCACCAGATCTTAAAATATACAGACATTCAAATAACTATAGTATCCTAAAATGACCTGTAGTATATAAAATGACCAGTTGTTACGTCACGGTACGGGACTATAATAGTGTCTCCAAATAGGTATGCCTTGTGACAGAAAACTCTCTGAATTTGTATTACTACTTTATTCTGAGTGGACCACGGTTCAGAATTATTGATTCAGAAGAATATCAGGGACGTTAACTATAACTGAGTAATTGATAATAATAAACTGATAAACTTCAATACAGACAAAATTATATGTAAAACGGCATTAAAGGATATGAAGACTTCATTAAAATCAATTCATAGACGTTATTAATACCATGATGATAGGTTTACTGAACTGTCTGTTTCTGAACTACATGTGATATTGCCAGTGACAGTCCTATAGTCATCAAAATTGATGACATATATACAAGTTTTATTTGTATAAAAGTACGATTAAAATATTGCAAATAGCACTTTAAAATCTTCTGGCCAGTTACATATAATACTATATTATCACCATGTCAAAATAATCAATGAAATTCAATATTTGGCATCCATTTGCTCATAACTACAAAAATATTCTTCCTACTGAATGTTTCATCCAACTCACAATTTCAGAGTCACAAAATCCATAAAAAACAATAGCAGTCTCACCACACAGAGGCAATTGAATAGCTTGCATGAATCAGTAAACTCACATAGAAGATGTTGGTGAAGAAGAGTTTGCAGCAGAAAGTCTGCGCCTGTTCAACGAAGCAGTGTTGCCAGCACCAGTGTTACCATTGTTAGTGTAGTTACTCCTTGCGTCGTACTGGTGCTGCTGCTGCAGTATCACTCCTCGTTTTCTTTCGTCCCTCTCCGCCGTTGCTCTCAGATGCTTCAATACATGCGCCAGCCCTTTCGTGCATATCTGCAATATTATTTACGAAATATTTAAACATATTATGCAATATTATTTAATAATTTACGATGCTGATGCGTTTAATGCTAGTGCTGGAATTAGTAGAAACTCTATTTAAGTTTCTTATATTGCATTTTGATTGTTCTAAGATCGTATGTGTATGTGTGTGTGTGTGTGTGTGTGTGTGTGTGTATACATGCGTAGGTATGTGTGATGTATCTTGATCCTGTCTGTTTTTTGACGAATTAAGATATGAATATATTATTGTACAGCGTACATCCATCCGAAAGCTATTTATCTACGTTACTATGAAGCATATATCTCCTGAATGCTATTTATCTACTTTATTTGTAAGCAGGAATCCATCTGAAAGCTAATTGTACCGCCTACGTCCTTCAGAAAATTCACTAAATACACTAATTTTGAAGCACTTGTTAACAAGTGACCGCAAGGCTCTCTTACAGCAGAAGCAGGACTGACCTCAGTCAATCCCTCCTCCGCCTGACTGCTGACCTCGAGGCGTCTCGCATCTCGTCAGTGCTGCGAGCTTAAGCTGGGCAATTTAGAATATTTATGTACTCTACAGAACTAACTGCGCACTTGTCAGAAAAGTGACTATTGATTATGTATGTATTGATAACTAGTATAATTTTTATTTTTATTTTCTCAAGCTATATAGGTTACGGTATGGCGAGGCAAAGACTTTGTGAAGGGTACTTATTGATCTCTGGACTCCTGCTTACGTAGCGTGAGACTCTTAGTATCAATGAGTACCTTTGCCCTGCCACTGGGCAGAACACTAGAGAGAGAGAGAAAGGGAGAATATTTTATGTGAACTTTATATTTTTATGTTTCTTATATAACATATGCCCGTATATTTATATACGCTCATTTCTAGATTTATATTTATATACGTATAGTACAGCCATTAAACGCCTTTTACTAACACGTGCAGTTCCTCGTTGGCTTATAATTGCAGGTGTTACCACGAAATGAGATCATTTTAGGACCTCAGTGCTAGATACTTTTCGACAACACTTATATTTGAGCACTAGAGAGTGTAACTTACATGGGCAGGAGGCGAGACGAGAGGATTACTGTCGAGATGCAGCTCTTCTAACGTCTCTATGTTTCTGTATTCTGTAGGAATGCTTGATATACGATTTGAACTCACGTCTAGTCGCCTCAGCTTCAGCAGACTTAAACCTGTTATCATACAAACACCGTGCACAGCATAGACTTAAACCTGCTACCATAGTAACACTGAACACTGCAGATTTAAACACTGCTAGTATAAAGCACTTTTTATTAAACACTGTGATATACAACACCGTCTAAATAAACACTATCGATATAAACACTGTTGTTATAAACACTGTTCATATAAACATTCTAGATATAAACACTCTTCATATAAACACAGTAGATATAAACACTATTGATATAAACACTGTTGAAATAAACACTATTGAAATAAACAGCATTAAAATAAAAACAGTAAACAAAAACCTTTTCAAACAAAAACAGTTATTATAAGCGCTGCTGATATAAACAGTAATTATGCAAACCAATAAAATGCTTATTAAATTATATTACGCCACTAAAATTTATTGCCTCTAAGTTTCAGAAAAAGTAATACTAAAAATATATAAAAGTCTAACATCATCATCCTCCCCTTGAATAAAAGTATCTAACAGAAAACACAAAATCTATGAAAAAGCCTACTACTTGAATCCCACAAGCAAATGGAAGAATATAAGATAGAATATAAGATTATAAGGTCACAAACATTGTACAATTTATCACAAGCTCTGACTTACAAAATAATTGTGATTATATACAAAAAGTAAGACTAAATTAAACGAATTGCGATTTAAAGAAAATTCAATCCATCAGTATAATGAAAGCGAATCAGAATAAATTAATATCGCATAAAATATGAAATACAAATTTTATAAAATTTAAAATACAAAATACATACTGAGTGGAAGCTCAACAAGTTGATTGTGGCTAACATTCAATGTTCGTAGATTGGATAATTCACCAAGCTGTACAGGAAGCTGCGTTATTTGATTGGTGCTTACATCCTGCAGTCAATCAATCATTCCTTCATTCAATCAATCAATCATTCCTTCATTCAGTCAATCAATCATTCCTTCATTCAGTCAATCAATCAATCATTCAATCAATCAATCATTCCTTCATTCTATGAATCAATCAATTCTTCATTCATTCAATCAATCCTTCTTTCATTCAATCAATCAATAATGCCTTCAATCAAGCAATCAATCATTCTTACATGCAATCAATCAATCAATCCATCAGTCAATAAATTATTCCTACATTCAATCAATCAATCATTCCTTCAATATATATATATATATATATATATATATTATATATATATATTATAATATATATATATATATATATATATATATTATATATAATATTATATATCTAAATTTTACACACACACACACACACACACACATATATATATATATATATATATATATATATATATATATCATATATCATATCGTTATATATATATATATATATATATATATATATATATATATATATATATAGTAGAGGGAAGGGATTAACTCGTTAATCGATGTTGTGCTCTTCATATCGATATAAAAGGCATATATATAAAGTTTTTATAATGGCACTTTGTCAATTAACTATCGCCACTGGCTAGAGCCAGAGGCTACATCGGTAAGATATTCGATCAGTATACATGTGCGCCGTGCGGGGTTTAAATCCTGGTCTCTCCCGTCACTGACATCGCTTTCGAGTGAGGAAAGTGAAATTAGCTTTTTAGCTTGTTAACTTTATGGAGCATGAAGTGAAAAACAGCATATGAGTAGGAATATGTACCTTGGCCTTGGCAGAACACTATATATATATATATATATATATATATATATATATATATATATATATATATATATATATATATATGTATATATATATATATATATGAAACAACATACGAGTAGCATGAGCTGATGAAGAAGACCGAGTTCCTCAGGAAGTGAAACAAGTCTGTTGTTAGCGGCCAGCAGAACCTGCAGCTGTTCCAGCTGACAGAGAGCTGTGGGCAGCAGTGACAGCTGATTGCGACTACACATGACAATTGACAATCCATTATGACTCAATCAATGTAATAATAATAATAATAATAATAATAATAATAAAGGTTTAATGTCCGTTTCCTCATACAATGATGATGTCAGGGGCGTCCGTAATATGACATCTAGCTAACATAACTGACAACAGACATTATTATTTGATCAACAATGGTTGCTTGCGGTAGATTCCACAAATCAGGTTTAATCGTTGAAGTATTCAGACAGAGGTCTACACTGATTCATGTTATATTCAGCAAAGCATGTAGAATTTAAATTGCTATGTTGTTGAGATGTAAGTCTGTAGTAGGAAAAGTCAGCTAACTTCCATCATACCAGAGTTTTACTTCAAGACTTTCTGTACAGGAAAACAATGAGGGAAGCCAGACCAGGCCAAATAATTAATCATCTGACCCTTCTGACTATTTCCTGAGACGATTCGCACCTGCATACTGCTTCATTACTTCTTTATGTTATCAAATATTACTTACTGCAGTTACATTGTAGAGTACTTTAAAACATCATCTAGTTGGTTGGAACATGTTTGAAAAATATGTCTTTACATTGCAAATTAATTCATAAAGTAAACATGAGATCTATACTGTCAGAGATAGTCCACTTAGATTCAAAACCACGGTCGAGTATTCACATAAAAATGAAAATTATTTGAATACTAAACCCATGCATTAAATATGAGATCATTTTTGAGTGGAAACAGACTCTGAATCTTTCTAAATTATTGACGACACCTCTATCACCTCAATGAATTCTTGACACCTCTATGAATTATTGACACCTCTAAGAACTATTGACACCTCTAAGAACTATTGACACCTCTCAGAACTATTGACACCTCTAAGAACTACTGACACTTCTAATAACTACTGACACCTCTAAGAGCTATTGACGCTTCTAAGAACTACTGCCACTTCTAATAACTACTGATACCTCTAAGAACTATTGACACCTCTAAGAACTACTGCCACTTCTAATAACTACTGACACCTCTAACAACTATTGACACCTCTAAGAACTATTGACACCTCTAAGAACTATTGACACCTCTGACACCTCTAAGAACTATTGACACCTCTAAGAGCTATTGACACCTCTAAGAACTATTGACACCTCTAAGAACTATTGACACCTCTGACACCTCTAAGAACTATTGACACCTCTAAGAGCTATTGACACCTCTAAGAACTATTGACACCTCTAAGAACTACTGACATCTCTAAGAACTACTGACACCTCTAAGAACTATTGACACCTCTAGAACTATTGACACCTCTAAAACTATTGACACCTCTAAGAACTATTGACACCTCTAAGAACTATTGACACCTCTGACACCTCTAAGAACTATTGACACCTCTAAGAGCTATTGACACCTCTAAGAACTATTGACACCTCTAAGAACTATTGACACCTCTAAGAACTATTGACACCTCTAAGAACTACTGACACCTCTAAGAACTATTGACGCCTCTAAGAACTATTGACGCCTCTAAGAACTATTGACACCTCTAAGAACTATTGACACCTCTGTGCTGTACTCTAACCTGATGTTGAGGTACACTAAGTTCTGGAGCTGAGAGATGCCTGTAGAAAGACTTCTCATGATGTTGTGGTAACAAGTGAGTCTTTCCAGGGAATGGTATCCACAAACATCTGCCGGCAGCTCGCTGAAGCGATTACGTGATAAATCTGAGCAGCCAATCAATAAAATCAGAAATCAGTATCAAATTAGTGGCATATCATTTTACTTATAATTTCCACATTTTGCAGAAATACAGACCTCAAAATGTCCTGATTTCCCGTCAGCATGCTGCAAGATAATTATCATAATTGATAAATTATTACTACATTAGTATGTCAGCCTGCGCGAAAGACTTGCATAAATCAAGAGACTCCATTAGAGTAATGTAAGCCTCATAACTATAAGGCATCTCTCTCATATTCATAGACGACAGCCACTCGTCTAGACGTGTTACATCCGTATAGAGCCTCAGCTCAATCAACGCTGGTGCGCCTAGACTGCCTGCAGTTACAATGAACGTTTGAGCCGGAAAATGCTGAAATGAATTCGTGACTTGGCTTTGAATTGAGTGCTTTTCCATGCATACATGTGCTACAATGCTGTGAGTGGAAGATTCTCCAGGCTTGCGCATTTCGTTCAATGCTTGGATATTTAAAAAACGGAGCCACAGTAACGCTTAAAAATAATTATAAAACATATACGATGTTCAAAACGTGTAAAATTACTCGTACTCGTACAGTACTCGTGTAAATTAATATGTACAGAAGTGTCACCGAAGTGTAATTATTGCCCTTATAGTCTATGCTTACCACAATTTGGCATTATATAGTAATAAAATCGAGTTAATTACCTAGTAGCATTAACTCAATCACAGATAAAATGGGTTCCCTTAATTACTATGCTTAGAGGCACATAATCAAAAGTAAATAATGTTCTTCATATGAAAAAACTGAAACTTTAAAAAAGACCAATGGATACCATCCCTCACAATGTCCGTTATTATTTTAAAACTGACGATAAACTTAGATACTATAGCTTTAGCCTTATAAGTTTCAGCTTTTTTGTCTAAATATTCCTAACTGCGTTGAGAAGAAAATTGGAATGTAGCAAATACAATTCAAATTAGCTGATAACCAATTTTTGTTACCACATTCAACGTGCAATAAGGTATTTCCGGACATCCCGCCAGCTAAACAAAACTTTGAACCAACTGGTATAAAATTCATACAGCAGTGACCCGAATGCAATCACAATGTAATGTTATCGCATACTGTTATCATATAATGGTATCGTATACTGTTATCATATAATAGTATCGCATACTGTTATCATATAATAGTATCGCATACTGTTATCATATAATAGTATCGCATACTGTTATCATATAATAGTATCGCATACTGTTATCATATAATAGTATCGTATACTGTTATCATATAATAGTATCGCATACTGTTATCATATAATAGTCTCGTATACTGTTATCATATAATAGCATCGCATACTGTTATCATATAATAGCATCGCATACTGTTATCATATAATAGCATCGTATACTGTTATCATATAATAGTATCGTATACTGTTATCATATAATAGTATCGCATACTGTTATCATATAATAGTCTCGTATACTGTTATCATATAATAGCATCGCATACTGTTATCATATAATAGTATCGTATACTGTTATCATATAATAGCATCGTATACTGTTATCATATAATAGTATCGTATACTGTTATCATATAATAGTATCGTATACTGTAATCACGGATCTTATGCTCAGCCACGCGATGACTAACAAATTTATAAATGCAGTAGCACAGCTGCAAAACCTTTCTCAATGAATCAGTTCTTTAGCGACAGTTTCTATTTGAATATTACTTCTTTTATCATCAACAACCAAGAATGGATTGCTTTCTAACAGATTTAAGTGATCAAGCATTTATTTGACAATATAAATATTTTGACATGCGGATCATCATACAAAGAAGATATTTCCTCAAACAAGTGACCCGGTATGGAAATACACATAATAAATACTTTTCAGTGACAAATTTAAAACTCGTATGATATTGACTACACTGCAGTCCATTCTAAACCTGCCAATTCGGATCAATTCTAAAGAAATCTGTATATCAGCAGCAGCTATTTTACAGTTAACGAGTAAACACTAGACCCTATCGTTCGGAATCAACATAATCTATCAGAGATTTACACTAGCGGAAGGTTCCCACGCCTGGGCTTCAGAAAAGAGTCAACTAAAACATTCATCAGCGCACCAATCGGCGCCTTGAGGGCATTAGACAAGTGCACAGACGAGTGTGTACAACACTGCGTACACACATTGAAACAAATACACACGCAAACAACCCACACGCAAAAGAACTTTGTGTACACAGTTAATTGTATTCATCTATACTTTTCAATTCATCCCGTCTTGTGCCCGGACCACTGAAGAATAGATCAGCCGTTAACTGTTTGTGTCGTAAGAGGGGGAATAAATAAGAAATGAGGAAGGCAACGGGGAATTATCTCAGAAGCCATACTTTTTCCTGGATTCTAGCTACATAATGTATTGGACAAGGCATAGTCTTTTCTGAAGGCATTAACTTGCTAATGTATAGACAGTGAAAGTAGACTATCAGTATAAATATATATACCTAGGACCTGCCACTTAGAATAACACTAAAGAGAGAGAGGAGAGAGAGAGAGACAGAGAGAAAGAGAGAGACAGAGAAAGAGAGAGAGAGATAGAGATAGAGAGATATATTTGGCAGGGGAGTACTTTTGAAAGTCTGGAAACTGAACTATAATAAATCCTAAGCACCAATACTATGTAACCACAGACAAGCACTTCATCGTCTTCGAACAATAAATGCGATTATTTATTACGCTGAAATTAATGAGAGTCTCGACCACCCAAATGTGGTCGTGATGATTTTACATCACGATCGTGTACAGTAGAGATTTTCACTAACACTAAACGTCTCTTACTATTCCTACATCTTTGACAGTAATTCCCATCCATTCAGTTTATACAGTATAACATTACGCATCAGGATCAAAACTCAATAGACAGCACACAACTTAATCGATAACTTGATCATTACGCACATTTTATTCAGTCCAATTTACAAGTAAAACATTTAAATCAAGTTTTTTTAGAATTATTATTTACATGCAGACTTCATTTCTGTTATTTACTTTGTGCCAAAATTAGTTTTGAATGAAGCGACATTGGCGCTCGATACCACGTTTTAATGTAATATTGTAAAGATCTATTTAATAGTCTACAATAGAAAATAATCAGTAATATACGATGGAAAAGTTCAAGTGGTCTATTCGTATCATGAACCTGAACATAGTTAAATTGATTCAAGGGAAGATGATGATGATGATGATGGTGATGATGACGATGATGATGATTTAATAATCTACATTATTTAGTTAATAGACAAATTGACAACAAACATTACAGAATATGAATATTACTGAACAAAGTAAAGCCACGTTGCGCGCGGTTAGTACTATGTGAGCGACCACTTTCGAAGTCCGAGTGTCAACAGCTTTGAATGTAAACAATTCCCAGGGTGTTGGAGGTTATTCTTAAATCCGCGCCGGTTGCTATCGGAGCGTCAAAATAAAAAACAAAAGGGTAACGATTACTAATAAAACAAAACCACGAGAGGTAAAGGAGGAAATAACGAAAATTACAAAAACAGCAACTAAAAAAGGAAACTATGTAGCACATGCGGTACGTCATGTGAGTCAAATATATGGTATGTCAAATAGGTAAATGTCAAATAAAATGTCTGTCAAATTAAGGAAAAAAAGTAACAGCAACAGGCTGACAAACACACAAATGTATTGATTATGAAAACCCGATATAATACTAGGACAACTCAGGCCACAGCAAGCGGCACAATTACATAACAATTACGTTGAGATTGGTTTGCTTTGGTCGCATCCAAATCAAACAATCCATGCGCCGATATAAAACTATTGTCAGATTGACTCGGCCGCCGTCAGCTAACAAGCAAAAAGAGGAGCGACACAAAATTTGATGAAAGTTAGTAGAGCTCAATGAGGTTTTTCGATGTTTTTCGAATGTGGGCTATACTATCGACAGTAAAAGATTTATATATAAACTAAATAAGCTCAAGGCGAGAGAAAAATCTCCATCTCGTTGTATTACACCCAATGGTTTTTCATTTAGTGCAGGTTAATAGATCGGCCTGAGGCATTCACGCTTCAAATGACAGCTGGGTAGATGCGTAAAATATTTACTATATCTCTCGCTTAGAGCACTGCTACAGGCAGGTCCATGGTATATAACGCCTCCACTCCTTTTTGTCTTCCGCTGTCCTCTTCAGATTATTTACAATACGCATAACATTAAACTCATTCGAGAATTCGAGATTTTTAAAAATCAAAAGTTCCTATATAGTAGTAGGCCTCTAGTTTTGATGCTAAACTAAATATTTAGGATGGCAAAGATATACAATTTAATATATATAAATATTGATATACAATATAAAAGAGTTACAACACAGTGTTACACCACAGTGAATTCTTAGTATTGCAACACTCTTATAATCAACAGAACGCAGACACGTTAGAGTTCTTAGTGACAACACGGTGGTTGCACTTACACGGTGGTTGCACTTGTAAACAACAGAACGTAGACATTAAAAACACTACTACAAATACCACTACTTTGAATCCCGATGTTTTTGATCAAGGTCCGAGTAGCGGTCCTGATTCGCACTGTGTTGCCTATGTTTCGCCTTGTGATAAAATAAAGTTAATGATGATTAAAACTTAACTTGTTAAAGTTAAAGTTGATAAGAAAGATGACCTGATAAATTTAAAATTGATAAAAACTTCACTTGTTAAAGTTAAGGTTGATAAAAAGATGACTGGGTAAAGTTAAAGTTGATGAAAAAGATAACTTGCTAAATTTAAAGTTGATGAAAAAGATAACTTGCTAAATTTAAAGTTGATAAAATCACACCTTAGTAAAGTTAATGTTGATAAAGATATGACTTGGTAAAGTTAACTTTGATAGAAACACACGTTCAAAATAATAAATTTGACAAAAACATAACATGTTAACGTTAAAGTTGATAAAAAGATGAGTTGATAAAGTTATAGTTGATAAAAACTTAACTTGCTAAATTTGAAATTGATAAAAACATACCTTCATGATAATAAATTTGATAAAAACATAACTTGTTAAAATTAAAGTTGATAGAAAGATGACTTGGTAAAGCTACATTTGCTAAAAACTTAACTTGTTAAAATTTAAGTTTATAAAATCCCACCTTAATAAAGTTAAAGTTGATAAAAACATAACTTGGTATAGTTACAGTTGATAAAAACACACCTTCATTATAATAAATTTGGTATAAAACACACCTTGATAAAATTAATGTTGATAAAAAGATGTCTTGGTAAAATTTAAAGATGGTAAAAAAAGGTGACTTGGTAAATTTAAAGTTTATAAAAACTTAATTTGTTAAAGTAAGAAGTTGATAAAAAAACGACTTGGTAAAATTAAAGTCGAAAATGACATGACTTCGTAAAGTTAATGTCGATAGAAACACATACTCAAAATAATAATTTTGATAAAAACTTAACTTGTTAAAGTTAAAGTTGATAAAAATATTGCTTGATAAAGTCACACTTGATAAAAACTAAACTTGTTAAATCTAAAATTGATAAAAACACACCTTCATGATAATAAATTTTATAAAAACATAACTTGTTAATGTTAAAGTTGATAGAAACAAGACTTGGTAAGGTTTCAGTTGATAAAAACACACCTTGATAAAATTATGGTTGATAAAAGCACACCTTAGTAAAGTTAAAATTGATAAAAACATGACTTGGTAAAGTTACAGTTGATAAAAACACACCTTCATTATTACAAGTTTGATATAAAACGCGCCGCATTAAATTTAAAATTGATAAAAACTTCACTTGTTAATGTTAAGGTTGATAAAAAGATGACTTGGTAAAGTTAAATTTGATAAAAAAGATAATTTGGTAAATTTAAAGTTGATAAATCACACCTTGATAAATTTACGGTTGATAAAAACACACCTTAGTAAAGTTAAAGTTGATAAATACATGACTTGGTAAAGTTAATGTTGATAGAAACACACCTTCAAAATAATAAATTCGATAAAAACATAACTTGTTAAAGTTAAAATTGATAAAAACACACCTTCATGATAATAAATTTTATAAAAACATAACTTGTTAATGTTAAAGTTGATAAAAACATGACTTGGTAAATTTAAAGTTTATAAAATCACACCTTGATAAAGTTACTGTTGGTAAAAACACACCTTAGTAAAGTTAAAAGCTGATAAAAGCACGACTTGTTAAAGTTAATGTAGATAGAAACACACCTTCACAATAATAAATTGGCATAAAACACACCTTGACAAAGTTAAAGTTGATAAAAAAACTTAACTAGTGAAAGTTAAAGTTGATAAAAAAGATGACTTGGTAAATTTAAAGTTTATAGAAACTTAATTTGTTAAAATTAAAGTTGATAAAAGATGACTTGATAAATGTCAAATTGATAAAAACTTAACTTGCTAAAGTTAATGTTGATAAAAAAGATGTCTTGCTAAAATTTAAAGATGATAAAAATAAGATTTGATAACTTTAAAGTTTATAAAAACTTAATTTGTTAAAGTTAAAGTTGATAAAAGATGACTTGCTAAAATTCAAAGTTGATAAAAAAGATAACTTGATAAATTTAAAGTTGATAAAAAAGATGACTTGATAAATTTAAAAATTGATAAAAATATGACTTGATAAATTTAAAGTTGACTAAAAAACACACCTTCAAAATAATAAATTTGATAAAACATGACATGTTAAAGTTAAAATTGATAGAAACATTACTTTGTAAAGTTAAAATTGATATAAACATGACTTTGTAAAGTTAAAATTGATATAGCATGACTTTATAAAGTTATAGTTGAAAAAGATGCCTTGTCAGAAAAGTGCTTACTGTTTATAAACACTTAATGTTAGCACTTAAAGCCACTTAACTGGAAAAGTGTTTACAATTTACAAATATCACAACAGCAGATGTGTAGAATGAAACATACAGACACATACAAACAGAGATACATGCAGACAATCTGTCAAATTATGTAAATAATAACAACTAAAGTGCTGACGTAAAAGTGCTGATGTAAACAAAAGTGTAGACGTAAAAGTGATGATGTAAACAAAAAAGTGCTGATGTAAACAAAAAAGTGCTGATGTAAACAAAAAGTGCTAACCTAAAAGTGCTGACCTAAAAGTACTGACGTATGCAAAAAACAAGTTCTAATGCAAACAAAAAAGTGTTGTTGTAAACAAAAAAGTGCTAACCTAAAAGTGCTGACCTAAAAGTACTAACGTATGCAAAAAAGTGCTAATGCAAATAAAAATGTGCTAACCTAAAAGTGCTGACCTAAAAGTACTGACGTATGCAAAAAAGTGCTAATGTAAACAAAAAAGGTGCTGACCTAAAAGTGCTGACCTAAAAGTGCCGGTCAACATTACTTTAACATATTATTAAAAAAATTTTGCAATAATTCTGATTAGTTCTAAAAATATATGTCATAACCCCTGTCAGCATTATTTTTAATATATTATTTAAATATTTTACAATAATTCTGCATACTTCTAAAAATATGTCATAACCCCTGTCAACATTATTTTTAATATATTATTAAAATATTTTACAATAATTCTGTATACTTCTAAAAATATATGGCATAACCCCTCTCAGCATTATTTTTAAAATTATTATTAAAATATTTTACAATATTACTAAATATATCTATAAATGTATGCAATGGAACCTCTGTCAGCATTATTTTTTTAAATATATTATTAAAATATTTTACAATAATTCTAAATATATCTATAAATATCTGCAATGGAACCTATGTCAGCATTATTTTTATATATTATTTTAACATTACACAAAAGCTAAGTAAATATTCTGTAAAAGGTCACTTACCTGTTTTATTCGTTGAACAAATCCATAAATTAAGTACATTTTTCTCTAACTTCCTTTGTTATGTAAGACATTTCTAAGCTAGAAATCTACAGAAGCCGATACACACTTCGGAAAGAGATGCTGCTGCTCCGTCGAAAGATTTCAAATAAATAACAACTTGCAGAATTTACAGACATATATTGCTAGCCTACATGTGATTGTCCAATGACCGGTCTATAGGCAGCTGTTAGGCTACAGCCTAGCAGCTGCTAGCCTATAGGCTAAAGAGCTAAACCGTAGCTGGGCAGTCCCAGAATCGGCCTTTTATATCTACTACGGTGGTTGTTCTTATATAAACAGAAAGCAGACACGTTAGAGTTCTTAATGTGACAACACGTTGGTTGCACTTACATGGTGGTTGTACTGAACATCAATGTCAACAAGAGATAACGTAACCATTAGTTCACGAGTCAATAGCTAATTTCCAAGCATTCTTTTCCAGCATCACCAAATAAATAGTTATAAACAACAACAACAGCTGGAAAGCTATGATTATCCTCGACAACCTCAGGAACTAAACCTCACCTGATGTCAATTAGCTGGGGTTTAGTTACCCATATCTCTTCCGTTTGTCCCGCTTCTTTCTTTCAGATTCGTCAGATTAGGCAAATACGTCCATCCCTAACTAGAAATTCAGCTACTATCCTTGCAAATTCTATAGTTCATTCAAAGCCTGATTACGTAATTCATTATTATATGGATTGCCTTCTTCTTCTCTCAATCGTTTCTAGCATGTCTAAATTCTCTTGCACGTGTTGTAAACAAGTCCTCTCGATTCATCCTCACTCTCTTTCTCTATTTCGCAGTCTTCACTAGCTCCCTGGGGACGTCTCTGACATCATCCTCGGATGAGGAAACGGACGTTAAATCTTTAGTATTATTAAAATTGTTATTAATTGACAAGCATAGTACAGGAGGTTCAATAAATGAATCAAGCTAATTTCATGAAAAAAGATGTTAAGACAGTTATAGTAGAGACATGGAATGGCCAGGACTCGATCTGTTGCCTGTCATGCAATTCATCAGCATCATAGAGACTAAGCCAATCTTTAGCAGCTTTCAGAATTGTCTGGAAACCGATCACAAACCTACAAACTGAAGAACTCAGAGAACATCAGGTAGTATAAACAGTATGGAGGGGCTAATTGAAAAACAGAACAGAGTAGAATTATGCTACTTAATATTTTAGTCAAGCTGAAATGAACTGCACTTAGATTTCACCATGCCGCATCCAATCGTCAATCGGTAACAAGTACAAATCTAATGCTCATTAACTGTTCGAGGAATATCAAGTGGACTCATCAGTTACGTACTCATCTCTACAACTGCGAGTATACTCTAATGACTCTAGTATGTCCAAGAAACAGCAAATACTACTGCAGCACACAGTGTACATCATCATCATCGTCATAATAATAATAATAATAATAATAAATAATAATACTAATAATAATAATAAATCGTCATCGTCTCGTAATCGTCATCATCATCATCATAATCATGATCATCATCATCATCATCATCATCATCATCATCATCATCATAATCATCATATCATAATCATCATCAACAGCAGCAGCATCATCATCATCATCATCGTCATCATCATCACCGGCTAGAGAAATTCAATTAGCAGACAATACAATAGAATTAAGATAAAAAATCAAAAGTATAACCATTCTGAAGTGTAAAATGCTACTAATAAAAAGAAAGTTATTGGAAATTGATGGACTTCTAATTTCATTTAAAATATTACCTTCCCACACCCGAATTGAAGACAATGTGCAAGAAAGATACTGTTTCACAGTTCTGTAGTTTTCACTTACCACCTATATTCATTTTCCGAACAAATTAATTCAGATCCGTACATACATCTCCTTACCACTGAATTCGTTGCAATAGTAATACATTCATTTTCAAATATTTGAATTATTTCCAATCCAATAGTTTCATTTCAATGCCGCCGAAGGAACCTCTATAAATTCGCAGACATACAACACTATCAAAAGTCTGCCAGTCATATGTAGGATATAAATCGATTCTTATTAGTAAAAATCGTAAAAAAAACTACAAGCTGCAACCTTCAAAATACACACCATGAAAATAGAGACATCGTGGGGAAAACTTAAGAAAGCGCTTTAATAATTCTAGGAAGATCTTACATAGAATGCACAGAAGCAATAGAAGGACAAAGCGAGATGCTTTAATCAATAGTCCAGTGCTGTGACCGTGTAGGGAGAATAGAGTGGAAGAATAGCGAGAGAGAGAGAGAGAGAGAGAGAGAGAGAGAGAGAGAGAGAGAGAGAGAGAGAAAGAGAGAGAGAGAGAAATCTCTGTAAAAGACATAAACCTCTCATCCTTACAGAATTCCATCATTCCTTTCAGAATCCCTAGTCATTCAATAGTACATTACATACAAATTCAAACCACCAGCAGTACAATATGAACTACTGCTGCTCTCTCACCCTGTCTTATCAGATAATGAATCCTGTAAATACATATTACATTTGAATTTTTTAAATCAAACCGGAACCGGATTTAAAACACAAATTCGGCCGGAACCGGATTCAGATTTGATCTAGTCATAATTGAAATATTAAAAATCTATATAAAGCCGATGTTAGCGTCAGTTTCATCTCTCGAAAGCAATATCAGTGACATGCGAGCCAGGATTTGAACCCCGCATATACTGATTGCGATTGGAAGTAGTCATCATCATTAAGTTACATTAACTAAGTCATCAGCGTTTGCTAAATCAATCATCAATTCAATTTTTTAAAAATTTTATTCATCATCAGTGAACGGTCAAACCGGAATCGGAATCCGGTACACCCCTAATACATATAGATTAGTGTAATATAAGCTTCAAGATCTTCGGACGTCCCTGACATCATCGTTTGACAAGGAAAAGAACGAGTATCATTCAAACTTATATTCACATCACTGCTCCGTCATCTCCTGATCTGTTGAACTATAAATCGTTGAAATAATGGAGTCGATGTAGCAATGGTTAAGGTAGCATCCATTAAAGTTTAATTTTAAAACAACGAGAAAATACTCTGTAACCAAGCAAGTTTAGCCTACTACATATTGCGATCAACCCAAAATCTATCCAACAATCGATCCACACTTACACACTCCAACCGTCGATCTGTTCATTAACATAACATACATAAATTTATTTAAACAATTTCTAAATAGAAGTCCACCCTCTACTCCAACATCAAATCAAATTTATATTAAAACTAATGCTACTTTGAACTATTAATTGTTACATCAAATATCGACATGAAAAATCTCATAAGTAGTAAGTGAGGCTAGATCGACGAGACGCAGATGTTTAAGAAACTGCAATTTAATACTTAATTCACACATGTGAAGCTTTTCTCAGATGTATTCATAACTTAATCAACACACTTCTGTTCAGATTCTCATTCCTAATGTCATTAAATCAATGGCTTCCATAAAAAGCTTTTAAATATTTTGTAAAGTACTGCTTTATATGAAATTACTTCAGCGTTCTGCCATCAATTAGAGATATATAATATAGATACAATAAATATAAGCTTGCAGTATTTTCTCTGATTTAAAGCTTAATTCAGCTACAGAAAAAAAATTGTAAGAGAATAAACGTTCAATAATAAATTATACTAAAATTATTATATATACAAATAATTGTTTAAACAAATTACATGTACCAACTACGAACAGTGCAATATTCCTTAAAGCAGAAATTCACGTATCTATACACTTGCAATATCAGTCATATAATACACGATTTAATGAAAACTTAGAGACCATTTCCACACAGCGAGTTACTGTCAGGATAGGGCCTAGTCCAAAGTAGAAAAAACTATACATAGAACTCTCTATCCATCTACTGGCTCAACAAGTAAGCCTGAATACATGATCTTAAGCAGCAGTCTTCAATATTCATCTGTTAAATCTTTAGAGACTCAACAATTTATGTAAAGTAGGCTCATGACACTTATTCATTGGTCTCTCAGGGAATTACCTATAGTATAGGACTCAGACGCTAAATATTCAAAACTCCAACGTTACGTCACTGGTGGTCAAACACCTATAAGGTACAGAGCAGCATCTATTGCTATAATAAAAGTACTATAATACAGAACGTATATTTAATGTAATTTAATTTAATTAGTTGTCTCTTTCAACCCTCTCATAGTCGATAACGATAGTTCTGTTCTACAGCAATCTGTACACAAATAGAGGTGAGTCTATCTATACAAGATGTGGACTAAAATACAAGACAGTTGGAAGATGCATTTTAAATATTAAATCTTTAGGTGCACGAGGATTACTTAGTATGAATGTCATTAAATAAATGATAAAATAAGAAGCAAAACTTTATAGGGCCAATGATTAGCTAATTATCCTAACAGTTCTTAGCAGATAACTAATTTTATTATTAATGTTTAATGTTTAATGGAGGGTATCATTCAAAAGGCATCTCTATACTTTACTACAGTTACGGTAAAATTGATTAGATTCATAGTTCTTCCATGATCTATATATCTATATTCACGTGAACTATATAGGATTTTTTCACCTTCAAACTGTTTTATTAGTTTATTTAGTCACAAATAACAGTAAATAATAATAATAATAATAGTAAAGGTTTACCATCCGCTTCCGCATACAAGGATGATGTCAGGGACGTCAAACAAACAAAATACAATTAAATACAAAAAAACTTAGTAGCAAATATATAAAAATACAAGATGAAGACGGTTACTGCAAAGGAGCCTAAGCTCTGTGAGGTAATACAATCATTAGCAGTAGTAAGTAACAAATCCAATTTACAATTATCTTCTTGGCTACAAAATACTGTAGAACCTATGGTAACCATATAATTTAACTACAACCCATATAAATAAGGTACCTATACGGAAATATCAAAAATTGGCAAAATAAAGTTAGGGTGAAAGATACTCATGATTCTAAAAATCAAAAAGGAATAAAATCAATACTGAACAAATATATACATGCAACTTGAGAAAGTTGACTTCAAGTCAGAAAAAGAAATAGAGTTTAAATTTAGATAAGTCTAAATTAATTTAAAAAGCTGAGCCATAGAAAAGCATCAATCGACTGTAACGAGCGAGAACTTGGTTGATGCACTGCCTCACTACTCTTTAGATTAAATTAAGACTCTGACCTTTAAATCGTCTACATTGAGCTGATGAATATTTATTAGACGTTGTGAGCACTTATCTCTCTCCTCCGTAACCGATACGATCAGACGATGAATTTCTCTTCAACGACGAGATAAATACATTCGGAATTTAGATTTTACTGAACATTCTTAATAAATCTCAAAGAATTCACTCAAGAAAACTCAAAGAATTCACATTTCCTTGGAATTGAATTGATAACAAAAATAAATTTATTGTACGGATGGTGTAACTGATGAAAAACAGACAGGAATCACCTTAAATGAAATGAAATAGTGGCATACTATTCGCTAGAGAACGCAATTATAAGTGACAACCGAATTTTAATTAATATTAAAAAAACAGTACTATATAAACTTACATTGGTTCATTGACAGTCTTGTGTGCATGATATGGCTGCTTCGACATAAGAAACCGACGACAAATTTCACTTACAATTACGATGCCCTGTCACGCTTAACTGAAAAATACTGTCTGGATTCGAATACTGGTTGAAAGTTCTGGGACACTACCTTTGTTGTACGGAAAAATACGTTAAATACCGTCACTAAATCTTAATTTTAACACAATATCACCACTGCCAGCATAAATCTTAACACCCAAGTATTATATATAGCGAAATGATGAACCATGTTGATCTATAATTTTTATACCATACGTTTAACCGTTAGGCAATTTAGCCAATTCTCCGTGTTTCAGCTCAGGTTTCATTCCATTCAGACAATATGATCAGAAATGAACTAAATGGCCTAAAATGGATTAAATTGTCTAATGGATTAAACATGTGGTATAAAAAGTAAATTTAAAAAAAAATAAAACTATAATTATAAATTATAAATTATACTAAAATTATAATTTAAAAAATATATAAATAAAATTCTATTACAAAAATGTAATAATACAAATTAAATAGCATAATAAAAGTGGCATTGAATCTTATGTAGAGCAGACGCTAAAAGCAGTTTTACTGATAGCAGAAATCGGTGGTCGATAATTGGCACGTTAGGCTGAGATCAGTGTGTTAATTAAGCTAGAGATAACATTCCAAAGCTTATGCTTGTGTTACCAAAACATTCTTGACATATAGGAGCGGTTTAAAAATAAGTTCGTCTTTAATAAATAGTACTGCTTGATAGATAATAGAAAAACGAAAGTGAATAACCAGGTAGAACGAAACACAGTAAACACGTAGCTAGATAGAGTTTTATAGACGAGAAGAAGCTCAGTTTAATGTTGATCGAAGCGGCTCAGGTTTCGATCCGTGCAGACACTACGATCAGAAATATCGAGCAACGGTAGACTAGCGTTTTGCTATTTATCATCCGCTGAATATACGTTACCAGCCACTGTTTAAGATTAGATTTACGGCAACAACACCGAGAGGCTACTACTAATTCTGCTTCAAGCCGCTTCTATACGCGAGTATTATAACTGAGCGCATATCAAAGCAACGCACAGTAATAGCAGCAACTGACTAGTTGAGATCTGTTATCCAGTAGGACCTAGGTAACGAATTTGCTGCCAAATAAATCCATTAGGATCACAGAAAACTTAATAACATAGTTGAGTGAGACCCAGTTGAATAAAATGTTGAAATGTGACGAATTGAAATAGAAAGCAGATTTACAGTCATTAAATAAAACTACAAATTTAGAACTTTTGGAAGCACAAAAAAGTAGTGTAGCATGTGCCTTTGTTGATTGCGCCTACGGGTAACGAAATTGCGTTACGCTTCCGTTTTAATATTTACATTAAATATATTTACATTAAATCTATTTATTTTCAAGATACTATTTAGCAGCAACCCATAGTATTTTGAAAATATATAGTACAGGTATCTAAATTAGACCAAAAATACCATTTTGTTTTTTCCATTTAAAATAACCAGAAATTACAACCATAAATAAAAACTAATTACCTTCAGGTGAAAGCATCAAGCAATCACAAGTAACCTCTAATTTCAAAGGTCTTATCTAATATGAACTGATGTGATCTGATGTGATCTAGTGTGATATGATCTGAACTGATGTGTTGTGATGTGATTAGTGTGATATGATCAGAACTAATATGTTGTGATGTGATTAGTGTGATATGATCTGAACTAATATGTTGTGATTTGATTAGTGTGATATGATCTGAACTGATGTGTTGTGATGTGATTACTGTGATATGATCTGAACTGATGTGTTGTGATGTGATTAGTGTGATATGATCTGAACTGATGCGATCTAGTGTGATATGATCTAGTGTGATCTGATCTAGTGTAATATGATCTAGTGTGATATAAACTAGCATGATATAATGTGATCTGATGTGATCTAGTGTGATGTGATCTGATTTGAGAAATCAATCAACCATCAAGTGCAGCATTAACAACTTCACTAACAACACAATAACAGCACTAACAACTTCACTGACAACAGAAATTATACATGTAACATTATTACTAACATCTGGAATAACATCAATGATCTTTAGCAGATAAACACCGTTAACAGCTTGTAACAACACAGCTGCACTAATAACAATCAGCAGCTAATAATAGAACTAGCAATCCTAGTTGACTCAGTGAAGATAGTCTCACACTATCACATCGGCTGACCACATTAAGGTAATTATTAATTGCATGTATATTACTGTATATAGTATATACATCAGTGTAGAACAAAGAAAATTAGAAATCATTTTACACAAATAAATCATTAGATTATAGAGCCAATTATACAGGAATTCTTACAGGGCTTTTATAAGTATATACTATAATACAGGTCTATTCACACTAAAGTTAATATTTACAAATTTAAAATATTAACTAAATTAAGCATTTTCACCTTAGACTATTGCAGAACAACAGATTCACAACATATTCCTACTCACACAATATTAACAATTGAGTACTCCATCGATCAAACAGCCGACCTCGCTACTGTGACCTTGTCGATAGTGTGTGATCAGTGAATCGTTACAGAAGTTTAAATATAATAAAGTGGATTTAAATGCTCATTAAATCACAGAGCTACAGAAAAGACATTCCTGACATTGCCTTATATATCGAGGAACCGGACGCTAAATTCTTACAAATTGATTGATAGATTTAAAAGAGTAGGCTATGTGTTACGAGCCGTTTAGAGGTAAAACACGTTTTCTACACTGTCCATGCACAACATACCATTTATTAACGATACTTTTGATGAAGGTTAAATCAGGCTGATAGAATTTACCTCAATGAGATAAAAGGCAGAGAAAGTAGTGCCACGGAGATATGGACTAAAGGACACACAGTAGAACACTTCAGTCAACACACTGGTGAACAGTTGAATGCAGGTAACCTTTTATACTACAATGTGCCGATACACAGTGGGAGAGAGAGAGAGAGAGAGAGAGAGAGAGAGAGAGAGAGAGAGAGAGAGAGATTGATAGGTTTCAGGTATGTGTAAGGTCAAAACAAGAATTACAAGATTTTGCTTCAGTACAATTGTATTTCTTCTTAAAGGACTGTTACAAAAAATATGCTTACAATTATTTAATGGCTTGTTACCTATGAACCCATTCATAAATGCATATTTCTAAACTCGTATTTATTCAAAACAAGAATAAATAATTCAGCAAGACCTTTATTCAATATTTTGTCGAAGTATATGTTATATGGATATTTAAATCAACGCCTGCGTTAATGAGCTAAACATAGGTTATATTAATTATCATTTAAAATTTCTGACAAGTAGGACTAATCAGAATTTGATCTATTTATAATAACTCTGATGTGATTTATCAGTGCAGCTTACATGCACACTACCTAAATTGGGGACAAGGGAAACAACCCTCCCTAGACACATAGATTTCTTCAAAAAGTCAAAAAGTCCTTAACAAAAACTAAAGTGTACACAAACAAATATTCGGCTAGATGAAAAATTACCTCTCCCAGTAAGGAAAACGTTGGAATCCAGGCAACAGTTAAACTCTCAATTAAGCATAGCTTATCTAGGGACCAGCAGATAAAGAGAGCTAGGTGATCAAACAGCAGCACTCGAAATGTCACCAAAACAATTCTGCAGCTTGGCTCAATGATGTGATGTCTACAGCTGCATAAAAACTAGCACTTCACCACAGGCGGGTCAGCCTAGTTGATCTATTGCATATAGGCTTCTAGACTTTTATTGTACAATAGGCTCTCAAGAGCAGGTTTTAATGCAGAACAATGCCACTTAACAAGGACATTCTGATACCTGCACATTTGATTTGCATTTTACATTGCTTATTACTACTTACATGACATATACATTTGGACAGGGACAGGGCATTGCTTAAGCTTCAGTTTTTAATATTTATTATATTTTTACTTCTCTTCTAGAATCTAAGATTAGTCATAATTAATCACTGGAGTAGGCAAATCAGCACACCACATCTAACTAACATTTAAGAAACAACAACAACAATTAGAGTGCTACAGTCATCAATGACAACATCGAGCACTATTGGGACAAAATCAAGCCGGCGCAAAAAAAGAAGGTCCAAAAAGGTGCAAATTCCAAAATCCAGAAAATTAGCCCAAAGACTAATCATTCCACAACATGCGCTTAATTATTACACACTGATAGGATTTTAAGCAAATTCTAAGGATTCTACATCCAGGCTCCAGCTCTATAACTGTGCAAAACCTTACACAATCAATATTTTTAATTTTGCGCTGAGATAACATAGAAACGATATGAAACAGAAAAAAGAGATGAATCGAACAAAAACTGAGAGAGATTACCATCAGTACTTAGTGCCTTGTGATTTCACGTACATGGTAATTCTGATGTAAATTTATCACTAAAATTGTAGTACTTAGTCAATTTTTCACTAAAATTTAGTAAAATTACAATAAAAACTGATGCCTGAACTTTAGCCATTACATGGTTGAAAAAACACTGGGCCATTGATCACTCATCAATCAATGTTCTTAAAAAAGGAACAAAGATGATCTGAAGGATGAAACCTAAACCAACCCAATCTATACCAGAACAACTATACCAGTACCAGACCTCTATCAAAACCTATAGATATCCATACCTACATCTATACCTAGAAGTATACCAGACCAACCAGTGATTTTTATTTTATGGCTAGTAGACCAGTAATAAAATCAATGGTTTACTAGCTTCATTCAAAAAGCGAGTCGTCTAGCTTATTGCTAAAATATCAACCATTTCTTAGCAGCCAATGATGAAAAGTTTTGGCAATGTTCATAAAAACGTATTTTTAGCAGATGCTGGGAAGTGATATTTTCTACCTATCAGTGCCACGGCAATCTTTTTCCAAACAACAACATATTCATCTTGCCCGCTTTAACTTTCCAATTAAATATATAAGAGCAATTTTGAATTAGCCATCATTTCAAAACTTCTTGCTAACAATGTAGCAACATATCCATACCTTTGCTGTACTTGGAGGTGGTGTGTCTACTGGTATATATGTCTCTGTTTAAGTTGGATTGATTCATCAAGGTATGAAATTTTAGTATATTTCCCCCTTTAAAAATATATATCTAGAGGTATAATATTACGACTAGACTGATGATCCTAATCTTAGCGACTTCTTGAACCAGTGTAATTACGTTAAGTTACTTTCAAACTTAAGCAAACTATCAATAAAATCACAATAATATTAACTGAATAATTAAACACATAATACCATACCCGCAGTAGTCGTGTCGATGAGGTCATAGTTAGCGGCTGATCGAGGATATTCCTTTAATTTACGACCGGAGAGATTAATTTCTCCCGTATACTGCGATTCTTCCAACACTTTATCCACACTTCTACATAACGACGCTGGGCTTTGATTGCCCCCGCCGGTCCGAGGGGTTTGACGAGGTTGGTTATCGCTTGGCAGGGGCTGAGGAGCAGAATTTCGATAGTTCGGGGGGTGGCCATACAACGTGGGGCCTATCTCCTTTAAACTTGAAATCATTGCTAGTTTCTATTATTTTATCAATAAAAAAACAACTTCTGTATTTACCTTTACTTTACTCATCCTGTTCTATTCGGCAGATGGCCAGTTTGCAAGAAACTAGTTCAAATAAAATTACATTTGGCAGAGAAGCAACAACATTAACCGTATAGTCTGACTATTTAATTTTGTAATTACTATTGAATTAATTTAATATATTATGTATTGATAAATAAAATATTACTTGCTTAAAAAATGAATTATAAATGAACGTAATTACTGCGCTGTAGTATTTATGATTGCTGAAATATAACTATTACTAATTCGGAATTCCTTATGACGTGCAATAACATTAGTTATCAGACTTTTTGTAAATTGTAGCTAAGCGATAAGGGAACTCCGTTCTGAAGCGGAGTTACTTTTTTCCTGTGTTGTGCTCGGGTGTGGTTGGACCACTGCAAAATAGAGCAACCTCAAACAATCTGCTGCATGTACGTAAGAGGCGACTAAGGCATGAGCTGAGGATGGCTAGAGGGGAACCACCTCGACATGAAATAATTTCCCCCAGGATTAAATGGTTATTAATCCACCGAACTGAGGATGCAAACGGGAACCACCTCAGTAGCCATATTTTTCCAAGCTATAGGCTACATAGGGTATGGATAAGGCATAGACTTTGTGAAGGGCTTAACTTGTTGATCTAAGGAGTGCTCTTATGGAGCGGGAAAACAAACTTTGAGTATGAATATGTACCTTGAACCTGCCACTTGTCAGTGCACTGAAGAAGAAAAAAGAAGATAAATTAACTACATATATATTTAAAACTTTTTCAAAACTTATCAAAATTCTGTAATTTATCTTTACAATTGGAATTTACGAATTTTTAAATTCTTTCATAGTTCTTATTTTTAAAAAGGGTATCAAGATTGCTAACTGTGTAAAACAAATATAGGCCTAAAATACGAGTTTAGTGTATAAATATATAGGTCAGTGAGCAGTGAGTATTGAGTACAGTTCATTTTAAATCTGAGATAACTTTGCAATATTTATCTCATCTTCTAAACTATAGTTATTTAATGCACTGTAATAATAATTTAAGCTCAAATTAAACTGATTTTCCTTTTATGCTAATTTAAAAATGCACATGCACAACTCTTGGAAGTGCATTAGAACTACATTAAAGCATTAAAATGATAATTGATAAATCATAAAAGCCTTTAACATCAACCTGCGACGACTATATATGGCAATATGAATTCAATTAAAAAGATGGCCCAAAACATAAGAAAAGTAAACACGCATTATAGTGAAATGATCAACTAAGTTTATATCTATCACTTTTTAATACTACATGTTTAAACCGTTAGGCAATTTATTCCATTTTCCGTGAAACCATTCCAGTGAATGTCCGAGATTTTACTCTCAGATCAGCGCGGCCGAGATTCGAACCCACGAGGGTTCAATTCACCTCAGGATCTGTCATTTAAAACTTCATGGCTTTACCCCTACGCTATTAAGACATACGCTATAGATCATCCTATGTTAAATTTAATATCATTATGCAAGCGAGTGTAACATAATTAATGTTGTACTAATTGGAACTAATATAACTAATGTTGTACTAATAATAAATTTAGGTCTCAGGCAAGTTTCGAGATCAATGTTTTTATTCAGCTTAATTTGTCTTAATGCTATATTTTGTGAAGTTATCATGTACTTGTCATGTTATCATGGATATAATTTGTGCTGTGTGTGTGTGTTTGTGTGTGTGTTTGTGTGTGTGTGTATGTGTATGTGTGTGTGTGTGTGTGTGTGTGTGCGTGTGTGTGACGTTTAAATTAAATAGAATAAAATCTAAAGAAATTATATGCCACTCCCCAAATAATAAGAGGCAGGCTTCTGCAGCCACTCATCTTGAAGGCATAGAACGCGTCTCAGATACGAAATATTTGGGTGTTACAATCTCCTCCAATTTTTCTTGTTCTACTCACATAAATAATCTCTTATCCTCAAGTTCCAACAATATTTTTGCTTTGTATAGTCTACGCACTAAAGGACTATCCAACGAACTCATTCAGAGGGTATTTCAAGCATCTACATTAAATAGGCTTCTCTCCGCATCCCAATTTTGGTGGGTTTTACCACTATGGAAGATAGAAAGAGACTTGAAGCTTTTTTAAAACGAGCTAAAAAGGCAAATTTCTGCAACTTGGAATCCAGTTTTGAAGATTTGTGTGCTTCAGCTGATTATAAACGTTGTAAAAATGTACATAGTGATAGCGCCCATCTACTTGCCCCGTTTTTGCCTCCAGTTGCCTATCACCCATATCTAACTTGACGAAACATTGTCGTTAGAAATTTCACACTTCCTACTAAACAATGTAATGAATGTTATGAAAGTCTTGATAGCGTAGGGGTAACGTCTTGAAGTTTTAAATAACTGATCCTGAGGCGAATTGAACCCTCGTGGGTTCGAATCCCAGCCGCTCTGATCTGAGAGTAAAATCTCGGACATTCACTGGACTGGCTATATGGAAAATGGTCTATAAATTGCCTAAAGGTTTAAACATGTGGTGAAAAAAGTGATAGATATCAACATAGTTGATCATTTCACTATAATGCGTGTTAACTTTTTTAAACGCAATAGTTTAAGTGACAAGAACTTTATTAGCCGTATTACACTTGATGATGCTAGAAATTAACTTTTAACTTACAATGCCTACCTGTTTTTTTAAACAGCTGAAATTGTTTTCTACTACTGTTTAATAATGCTTAGATAGCTATATGTGACTATAGAACTCTTAAAGTAGGATAAGTTTGCCGTGATCAATATTTTTAATGTTATCTTATTATTTTCAATCTTGTATTTTTGACTTTTTGTTGAATTTCTGCCTGTATCTGATGCATTGCTATGTTATCTGTCATATTGTTACAGTCTGTTACAGTTTGTCAGATTGATTATGGAAATAAAAGGAATAGATTCTTATACTTGTTGATGATTTTGTTTTGCAACCATTCACTTAAATCGGGTGCATAGCCATACAAATTTTATTTTGTATTTTTTGTTAATCGTCAGATGGAGCAAGTAATTTTAATATATGAGATTTCTTTTGCGTATATTTCATTAATTATCATTTTTAGAAGTACATTTAGAATATTTTAATGATCCCTCGGAGTTTTACTAATGAATTTTATCCTTTGAGAAACTTAGCTATATCTATACACGCGCAGGCTAATCACATTCGATACGTATACAACCACACGTACTTTTGGAAGCAAATGTACCGCTGGGAGTTGTGGCGTGCTCCTGTAATCCAGCTACCTGGAGGCTTAGGTGAGTGGATTGCTTGAGGGCGGGGGCCCTGCGGCGCGTTGTGCTATGTCGATCGGGCGTCCGCGCTAAGCTCGGCATCGATATGGTCTCGCTCGGGGAGCCCTGCGAGACCAGGTTGTCTAACGAGGGATGAACCGGCCCAGGGCGGAAACGCAGCAGGCAAAAGTCCCCGTGTCGAGCAGTAGTGGGATCGCGCCTGTGAATAGTCGGCGTGTCGCAGCCCGTCCGACACAGTGGCACCTCATCTTTTTGATCTTCTTGTAGCTCAATTGCTTAGTCAAATTATTTCTAGGATTATTTCTAATACTAGTTTTTTTCTTTAGTCATGTTTCTATGAACGACCTGTAGGCAAACGTTAGAGGTTCAAAATACTTAAAATCACGGTGCGGCAGCAAAAGAGATACATTTTTAATAAGTATTATGGTAGTCCTATATGAGAAAGTTTCAACCTACCCAGTGTTTAACCACCTCTTATGACAAAAGCAAGATAACCCCATTCATTCCTTGCAAGCCTTCGATCTCCCAACAACCCCTCTTGGAAAAATACAACTAATCCAACCATGATTAATTGTTGTTGTTGTTGTTTGTATAAGCCTCAATGCTCTGATACAGACGTTAAGCTTCAGTTAGGTAATTTCATTGCATACACACAATTGCTTTGTCTGAGAATAAATTAACATAATCTACGAGAAAATGTTAGAAGCTACTTGCCGTTGAAATCAATCCTCGTGGAGGTTAGAAAATCTTGAAATTTCTCTGAAATAGCTATTGAACGAAAATAGCTACAAGATTCCGTACAACGAATCCCTCAAATTTGATATCGCTAAAACTATCTTGTGCAACGAGGCTGTGTAACTCTACAGGGTAATGCCATCTATTATCAATATATCAAATGCTAACTCTCCCTCTCTCTCTCTCTTTCTCTCTCTCTCTCTCTCTCTGGTGTTTTGCCAGGTGGCAGGTCCAAGGTAAATATTTTTATCGATCAACAAACTAATCCCTTCGCAAACTTTCCGTTTGACGTTATGTCTCATTTAATAGGGTCGATACAGAGTGTGTATTTTGATAGGTACTGGAACTCTAAGGTCGGCTATCCTTTACTCTGACAACATTTAGTGTACACAACTGGGGTTTAAGGGCGCCTCCGTAAGAGAAAACCCATATCGAACGTGTCGCAGAGCAGTCTCGAAATCACAAAGTCTCGTTTAAGAGGCGAGCGTTCTACCACTGTGCCACAAGGCTTTCTTAATTCATTCACAAAAGGCTATGTTTTATACACACCTTAATAGCTTGGGGAAAATATGGCATCTGAAATGGTGTCCTACACCTTCCTCAGTTCTTGCTTAGTCGCCTCTTACTGCTCGTCTTTACTTCAGTGGCACGGAAGCAACACGGGATTAAACTACAGTAGAGCCATCAGTGCCAGCATAAAGAGGCATGCTCGCTCTGGCTTCTAATTGCGGACTAGTTGATCTGAGTTGACAAACTCTCTTCAGAATTATCATGAGTGTTATGCTCACGAAGGAGCGATGTAAAAAATAACAAATATTTTTCTGAAATATTTGATGCACTGATTTTATATTTATTAGTATAGAAGCAAGTCTTGGTATGCAGACTATATACAACAGAATAAAGTTAATTTATTACACATTTTTAAGCTTTCATATACTTAAATGGATATAAACTACGCCAATCCACAATTACCGTTCATTTGGCATTCCCATTTAATGTTATATTGTTGACATACATGTAGATAAAACATTTACATCACTACAGTCTCGTTTGTTTCTTCAATAATGAAAGTCATAAGATTAAGTTCCCATTAGAATTAAAACCTTAATTATGTAAAGAACAATAACTATGGGAGCCTTTTATGACTTTTGTTAGTCTGCAGTGATAATTAATAAACTTCAAAAAAATATAGTTGAAACTGTAGAATTAAATTTTAAACTATGGTATTAAAGTTCCATTTGATTGAGAGCTGTCGTTCAGACAAACAGAAATGTGAGTATAAGCGAAAGACTTCCACACAATTACAACTTCATTTTAAATATGAATTCCATCAACATTAAAACAGCTTAAAGCACCCGCACTGCAAACATATCCTAGAACTCTGAGCGCTGTGTTTGTTACAATTAAATTGCTATGAACATTTTGCGTTAAAACACGCATTATATAAATTAGTAGTGTTCATAGCTTACAAGCATAGGCAGTCGAGAATAAATTCAGTTAATATACAGTTAAACAAGTATATCACAACTAATTTAACAACATTATAGTAGCAGCAACATGATGCCAATATAAGAAACAATTACTTCAGGAAAACATCATATTAACCGTATTTAACAAAGTCTATCGTTGATTTTTTTAAAATTTAGTCAGTCCAAAAATACAGGCTATAAAGTCTATTTCTAAAAGGTGATTCAACATGTAGAGAGAATTATACATGTAATTATTACTGTATATATATATATACATATATATATATATATATATATATATATATATATATATATATATATATATATATATATTATAATATATATATAATGTATGCATATATTTGCATACATTATATACATATATGCATATATATATATATATGCATATATATATATATATATATATATATATATATATATATATATATATGTAATTATTATAGTTACTATATATGTAATTATTACAGCTAATATACATGTAATTATTAGTTAATGTAATTGTAATTACTGATGTCAATATACATGTAATTATTACAGTTGATATACAAGTAGCCTAATCATTACTTTAATATGCATGAAATTTGTACAGTTATAAGTAATTATTACAGTTAATACACATGTAATTATTACAGTTGATATACATGTAATTATTAAATATTAAGAATAATAGTTACAAGTTACTATACATGTAATTATTACAGTTAACATACACGCAATTGTTGAAGTCAATATATGCATGTCATACTAAGGGAAACTGTTAAGAGCAGCAATATATATGTATACATGTATATGTATATATATATATATATATATATATATATATATATATATATATATACTGTATATCACGATTTAATTTACATTTAATTACTACCAACGCCTTGCACACGCTTGATCTGTTTCTTAATCTAAAATACCTTTAAAAAAAAAAAAAAAATAACCATTTTCTTTCAGTTTCATAAACAGAGAGGGTACTATTTACCTGACTGCAACTATTTGTGTTCCCAGACTTTATACAAAAGGATTCAAAATTGCATTAAACAATATATCGCTGTCAATTATTGCCATACTATTGTAAATGCTGTAACAAAACGACAGTAATCGCAATCAGCATAGACTGCGCTCACTTCGACAATTGAAAGTAGACAGTGAAGAAGAAGCCTAAAAACTGGTCAACTACGTGCATTAGAAAATTTATTAATAATATTTGAGAGAAATTACACGAATCTTAACTACAGATATGATTTTAGTTGTACAAGAGTTGAGAGCATCGATATGTCAGCTTGGTCCACTAGAGTAGAGCAAAGAGGTCAGTCACTAAACAAGTCCACAACATTTGTAGCGATAATGTCAACGTAGAGGTGTGATAGTCAAATCGATAGCATGCTAGCCAGAGAAACAAGAGGCCACGGTTCCAATCCCAGTTGGATCGTATTTGACAGCATCTCTTGTGCTACGGAAACAGAAGTAAAACTTAGCTTCGTAGACTTTTACATTATCCCGTCTCAAAACAGTCAAATTTAATATATATTGTATTCACACTGTACGAATACATTACAACATATTTTGCAGTATCTACATCGCAAATCCATGTAAGTAGAAATGCAAATATGCGAATAATATATGCTATAGACACGGGCTCACACATAGTATCCAACGGTTAGTAATTACTGTAGTAGTATGAATATCAAGCTAAGCCTTTTAGCCAACAATTACGCAGACTATCATAAAAGATTAAATCTTAATATAATATATATTGCAAATATTAAAATTAGCCTTTCATTGGCAGTTATTGCTAAGAGTTATAGCAGTTGTAATTTATTTAGATTCACAAGAGCATAAAGAAACTCAGTAATTTGCTAATATTACTCGCACTGAATCAGAATTGTATCGTAGAGTGGTTAAGCGGTTGAGGCAATGGTCTACTGATTTTGTCAGATCGGTGATGTTCAGGCCATGCGTAAATGTCCCGGCAAACTCTTTCTTAAACTCAATCATAATGACCACAGTGTGCCGGTAAATATCGAAATAAAAATGCATACAAACATACAAGAATGTAATAAAAATATTGCATAACAACTACTACCGGATCAAGATAGAGAATAAAAAGCTACAAATTTCAGATTTTCTGAAACTGCTTAAATATATGAATTATTGAAGAGACAATACAGACTACAATTGTAAATATTACGGTTATTAGTACCATTCTCTAGTTAACAGTACTCTATTGAGCTGCGCTAAAGTTCTGGCAAGTTAAGAACTCGACTCTGTAAAAACAACTACAATGTTTTGATGGAAGGAACCACACGCTGAGAGGTAGACTATGAAAACTGCAGGATTACAAAGTACTGGAAAGTATCTGGACTTGAACTACTACAAAATCAGCTTTCTATGAAAAAGAAAAGGCATAATTTCCTATTTCATATCAAAGCAGTTTGAGTATATTTCAATTTGTAAAACCCTATCGTTATTTTACACAAGTCTGAATAACGCAAATAGAACAAGTTAAACAAAATTGAATTTAAACGTTGAAAGTTCTCTGCACGCAGACAAGAGCAAGAAGAATTACTGGTTTACCGAAATAAAGATGAATAATTAATTATTAATTTAATTTCAGCCCAAGAACTCGTATGATCATATCCGTAACAAGTCAACGAGTGTTGTCTATAAATAAAACTAAGCCTCACAGACATTTCAACAATTAAAAGCTGAGAGCGACAATAACAGCTTTTCTAACGATAAAACTAAAACTTTCATTTATCAGAGATCTGGCTATGTAAGCACTACACTATAACTTACGTTGATTCTATAAAGCACGCTGCAGAAAAGCACACATCGCAAAACTGCAGGCAGTGACTGATTAAAAGGAAACGGTAAACATTTTATATAGATTCATCAGCTTAACGACCAGAAGCAACATCAGCGACAGCTAAGTCACAGATACGAAATGTAAACCTTCACACCGCAGTCGAGCATCTTTAACTGCTACAACACGAGCTTCAGATATGTGTTGAATAAAATGTACAAGAAAAGAGTCTTAAACAAAATTCATTCCATACCCTGTTCGTTGCCTTCTGCAATAAGCAAATAAATACCATAGAGACATGAAGCAAAATCATCATCATCGTCATCTTCCCTTGCATCTCAGTTTAACTAGGGTCAGGATTATAAAATTTTATAGTAATTTCTGGAGACATCAAACCTCATATTTCTCTCGTATTACGACATAATGATTAACTAATGTTTCAAAAGCAAAAAAGATACATCATCAAGATCTTTAGCCAATGAAAACATTCCTTATCCAGCTATGAATGTCTCATTGAAAACACATGTCAGAGAGTCACTGAGACCATAGCTGTCTGAGTCACTGAGACCATAGCTGTCTGAGTCACTGAGACCACAGCTGTTTGTTTAGTTCTAATATCCGCAGCAGTATTCCTGAAATTAGCTACGTTGAAAATTTCAAAATATTTTAAAAAGATGAAATGAAATCTTATCTACAATTAATATTAAACGTCATTCCATAAAGTACAGACTAACGGTATAGACGATCCGTACTTAAATGGAGTAGATCAACACGTACAACTACACTAATGGAATATCAATAGAAATTAACATAGGCAAATATTAATATAATAATATACACAATTTCTTGAAACGAAATTTCGTCCTAACGATTGCAATAGTTCTATATAATATGAACGCGTTCACACAGCTAAATTAGATATCCAACAGTTCCACTGCACATAATGCCACAACTGTAATACATTTTTGTTGTCAATTTTATATATAAAAATGTAACTTATAGATGGGAGTAGGAATAGTCGATAAGTTCTAACTAGACGGTTATTTTTTCAGGGAAATGTACAAGAATGGTCTGAAACTGTTGAAGAGTAAGAGTTGGTAGATAACCAAGCTCAGAAAATTAATATTGGCAAATAGAAGATATACTACAGTTGAGGAATTATATAAGCTCTGGATCTGATACTAGAATTAATATATGCTTAAAACAAAATACATAATTACCTAAAGGTAGTAAATATACAGTGTATATATATATATATATATATATATATATATATATATATATATATATATACACATATATATACATGCATATATATTTATTATTTTATATATATATATATATATATATATATAATAAAATAAAATAATACTCTAAAATTAATAACTAAAGAGATCTAAAACATTCTGTTAAAAGGAATATATTTAACTAGTGTAATGGTTTACAGCAGTTAGGAACAATCTATTTCACACCTGTAGTCACGGTAGCTAAACAGCAGTACAATTTTCTAGATGAGATCCCTTTTCAAATGTTAAAGAAAGTTTGTCCATAACTTTCGTATAAAATGTTGGACCACAATATACAGATGTTAACACAGAAAATGCTATAAATAATCGATAAAGTTACTTACTAGCACATATGAGTAACAGAAGTCGAATTAGGATATCACTGTAACTGCTTGATGTAAAAAAGACAATAATAGGTATTTTATTTGATTAATTAAATATTCTTGGCTTATGCAAAATTCATAATAGATTCACTCAAAATCTTCGTAAGGGGGTAACCAATGCAAGAAGAGCTGAAATCAATGGAACTTTCTAGAAAGAAAGTACAACAGCATAAAGTTTTGTTTGCAAAATAAACTTGCTTTACTCAACGACGAAAGCTCCTTTGAGAGCAAGAAGAACTATTACAAAGTGGGACAAAGAACTGAATAAATAGCAGAATACAGTGCAAGAAATAGCGAACAGATACATTCGGCTTAGAGATGTACTTGTTCTAGTTCTGCCTGTTCGTAATTTGTCAGAAGTGCCTTTAAGAGCTCTATGTAAGAAGATTACTCATATGTGCACAGTGAATACAAGCAGTCAATCGATTGACTCAGTTTCGACTCATAAGGGTTTCTGATGATGCGTGCCGTTACTAGAAGCGACGCTACCAGATGACGCTACTGTCTGTTTACCGCTACTGACTGTACTCGACGGCATACTTCCATCACTCGATGAATTACCGCTGACAGAGATGTGCGATAACTTCTCGTCCAATGTTTTACACTTAGCATCATGCGAAGATTCATGAACACCATTACTGATCACGGTGTTCTGGATAGATTTTGTGGAGACAGCAGATTTCTCTAGATTAGTATCACGTGTATTATTCACCACATCATTGGTTACTGATGATGACGAAGAACTGGGTGCTGCTGAAGCATTTAATCTCTTTTGCGGAGGAGACACAACTCCGTTCTTATGAGCGACAGATTCGACTAAACTTGTATGAGTCATAGTGCTCCCATCAGACAAACCATTACCTGCAGCATGAGATCTACTGTTAAGTACAGCTTGTTCTCCCAACGAGTCACAAGCTCTTGATAAACTCTTCATTTCACATTTGTCACTTGATGATATACCATTTCCACATTTCTCATGGGGTAGGCGATTTTGTTCACACTGCTGTACTGAAATTGATTGTTTACATTTCTCTGTACAGGACAAGTTACTGGCTAATTGTAAAGATGAAGAGGCTTTATTCACTTCATCTGGCTTTGCTTGCATCGACGATGCCGCCTGATTCGCTTCAGGCTTAGCTTGCACAGAGGATGCAGTTTTATTTAGTTCATCCGGCTTAGCTTGCAAAGATGAAGCAGCTGTAATCATTGTTTCTGGCATTGCTTGTACAGATAAACTTCCTCTAATCTGTTCGTCTGGTTTTGCTTGCAGTAAAAAAGATGATTTAGACAATATGTCTGGATTAGTTGGCACAGTTGAAGCCGTTTTGGTGACGTCTTCCAGCTTTCCTTGCACTGATGATGTGGCTTCGTCTGCTTTAACTTGTATTGGATAACTCGATGAAGCAGCTTTAGTCACTTCTGGCTTTGCTTGCACAGATAAACCGGCTTTAGTCACTTCTTCTGCCTTTGCTTGCAGTAATGAAGCAGCTTTATTCACCATTTCTGGCTTAGCTTCTACAGGTGAAGCAGTTTTGATCACTTCTGGTATTTCTTGCACGGTAGAAGCTTTGTTCATTTCATCTGGCTTTGCTTGAACTGGCGAAGCTGTTTTAGTCAGTTCTTCAGGCTTTGATTGAACTGTTGAAGCTATTTTAGTCACTTCTGGCTTTGCTTGAACTGGCAAAGCTATTTTAGTCACATCTTCCGGCTTTGATTGAACTGACGAAGCTATGTTAGTAACTTCTTCGGGCTTTATTTGCATCGATGATGCAGTCTTATTCACTATTTCCGGCCTAGTTTGCATTGATGAAGCAGTTTTGGTGATTTCTTCAGGTTTTATTTGCACTGCGTAGGCTTTTTTCGCTTCTGATTGTGCTTGTGCTGACGACGTAGATTTGTTCATTTGCTCTGACTGTGCTTGCTCCGGTGAAGCAGCCCTATTTGCTTCTTCAAGCTTTGCTTGCATTGCCGCTTTATTCATTACTATACTAACACCGGCAGCGGGTCCAACCTCAATAGGCACCACGGGTTTAGTCTTACACTCGTTCACGACAACACCAGGCACCATGGGTTTAGCCTTAGCCTCGTCCACGACAACACCAGGCACCACGGGATTAGCCTTAGACTCGTCCACGACAACACCAGGCTCGGTTAGAGATATCGTTGAACCAGGATAGGAGGTTGCAGGGGAGGAAGACTCGGCAGAGCAGAGACTGATAGTCCTGTTCATCATCATCCTCACCGGATCAAACATTCTCTCTCCGTCCCTCATCGACTCTGTCGACACGTCCATCGAACCCTTGCTGAAGCCTGACCCAGGCCTCGGCGAGCAAGGCAACGACGAGGTGGCACTCACGTTCAGCGTGTCGTAAGTTGTGCCTTTCAGTGTGCCATCACCAGTGGCACCTAGAGACAGACCTCCCACGGAGCCACTACCACTGTAGCCAGAGCTAGGCAGGCGTAGATCAGCTGTGGAGCTGTTGACACTGCTCGACGATGAAGCACAGATGTCTACTGTCTGATTGAACGAGGACGGGATGCTCAGGGTCTCACAGCTGGGTGAGATGCACAGAGCTGCTGCGCCAGCTCCTGCAGCTGCTGCGGGAGGTGCAGCTGAGCCAGCAGCAGCTTCACATGGTTCATCGGGATCCAGGTCAGGAGGAGCTTGCTTGAGCCAGTCAAACTCAAGAAGTTGCTCAAGAGTTGGTCTGTCGGATGGTTTATACGCCAGACAACTGAGTATGACATCCTTCACCTCTGCACATAAACAAAACACAACGAGGTTATCACTGGAACTAAATTAACATTGCGTTACGATAGCTATAGTTACGGTATTAATTAGTTATTTACATATAATCTTCAGACTATTTTAAAATATATAAATAAGAATTAATGCAAAATATCACTCAGTTTTAGGTTATTTCGGAAAACAGCAGTACCAACGCTTATAATCGCTTACATTAATTCTATATATTTGCACCCTTTCCAATGTTCATACGAAAGTATGATTTAATAATTTTATATTCCCAACAGATAGGAGTACATTAATTAATTAGTCTTTTGCTAGTTGCTGTGGATTACACCGATCATTAGTAGTCTAACAATCCTTTCTAAATGGGGTTTTTCAATACAGCCTTACTTCAGAAAGACAACTTGCCTCAAGTTATATAGACAATAATGGAGCATTAATAAAGTAAAGTAAATTGATCTATATCGGCTTGCAAGCAAAAAACCGGTTTTAGAAATAATTCTAATCAAACACACCACTTCTGACGTAAGAGTTTCGAAAACTAGCTTTCAGCGACTTGATGGACAAATAGTAAACAGAGTGATTTATCAACATTTCAAGTAAGCCTTGAAATTTTTCTGTCGAGTCCAATGACGCTGAAGTATGTTAACGAGCGCTGTGGTGGAACAAATTACTTTAATTACAGGTAGCTTAATTACCAGTCGTCTAATTACAAACTGGTAACAATTTATAGGATAGCCTTGTTTACAACATGTATAGCTTATTTTCAGCAATACTTCGTTGCAAGATTTCAACATAATACTTTCAAAACTATAAGGTGAAAATTCTATAATAGATTCAGTGTTGCTTTATCAATTTCGTCTCCATTTATTCCTAATTCTCACACAGAAAAGCTTTATATGAATTACAACCAGTCAACCTTTTAGAATAGATTTTAATAGCTCACCTTAATGTACATAATTAGATTTTTAATTCCACCACAATGAGTCCTACTATGTCACAAAAGAAAAAATTACATCTTCGTAGTATGTATCACTTGAGTACTGTTTTAAATTCACTCTTGTCATACAGACACGTTTTATATCCTTCACTATTACAGAAAAGCTCTGTTTAACCTTATCCACCATTACCGTAAGTTTCGTTTTATATCCCTCACTTCCTCCGTATTCTCTCAAATTCAAGACTCGATTTGAATTTTTCTACATACATTTTAAGACCTCAACTCGTCGTTGCTTTAAGCTAAGCAGCAATTTGTATAGACATTTAATATTACAAGCCTATAAATGCCGTTCTTCCAATATACATATGTAATTCTAATGTTATTCTTTATCGACTCTTTTAAACTTGACTATCTTTCCTGTTAATGATTCAGCACGTTTCTTTGATTGAATCGCCGTTACTACATACTAGTGTATAAAATCTTAACAAAAATAGTAAATATTAACGATAAAAAATTTATAATAATAATATTAAAATTTATAATAATAATAATAGTAATAATAGAAACAATGATAACATCATTTTTAAAACAATAAATACATATCTAAGTCCTTATCATCCAATCATCTATTACAAACCAGGGCATGTAAACATATACAATAAAATATTTACAATAGCAACAAAGGTTTAAACTTTATTCTTCGTGGATTAAGTCAGGGACTATATACCGGTTTACCTTTGGAATGTTTTATTTTATTTCACAGCAAGCCCACTTAGCGAGTTTGAAATTTAACCTTATTACCGCCTGCAGAGTCTTCTACTACTACTCTTCTACTAGTGTCTTCTCTAAACTGTTGATTTCACATAAACTAAATTAATCAATGATTTAACATAAATCACGTTCTAGCGACTAAAGCCCGCACCGTGGTTCAGCATCTCCACATCTGTTACTCTACTTCTTACACCTAGTGAAGATGGATGCATAAATTTTCTCCTGCTAAATCTTCTGCTGTTTTTCCGTCCATGTATTTCCCCAACCCCGCACACCAGTAATCCCTCCCCTGTCCATTCCATCTTTCTCCGCAGTGAAATCCTTCAGTTAAATCAAATCAAGATTTCAAGCAGCGAACATTTCCTGCACTGGCATCCCACCAATATTGATCCGTGACGATCATCAGACAACTTCAGTCAGGACATAAACATCCGCTAGAACATTACAGCTGAAAATACCCAGTGTTCAGAAATACCCAAGTGTCCAGAAACTAGATGAATTCATCATTAAATATTATAAATGCTCTCTCTCTCTCTCTCTCTCTCTCTCTCTCTCTCTCTCTCTCTCTCTCTCTATACGGCCATGCGGCAGGTTCAAGGTATATTCCTATTCACAATCTGCTGTCACGATCCATAAGGTGCCCCCTATCGATCAACAAGTTAATCCCTTCGCGAAACGATATGCCTTGTTCACACCACACTTGAACACTACAGCAAGGGATTAATGGCTTCTGAGGTGATTTCTCGTTGCCTCTCTCAGTTCTAGCTTAGTCGCATCTTACGAGACGTGCAATTTACAGCTGATCTATTTTCAGAGGCACGCACACAACACGGTAAATCTGAGTCAAAGTAATGCTATCTATGTCAAGAGAAGTTGAATTCAAGCGTTACATATTTTAATTATACTTAATATTATTAACCTTTAGCTATATAATTATATATTACGTCATTCACAAATAATAAGCAAAATTTTTATATACCTTAAGTATTAAAGTAAGCTACTGAACACTCCATAGACTAGCCAGTCAATCTCACCACAAAGACCGTGCAAAAATGTCACATTCCAAAGTAGCCTTTAGCTTTTTAAAGGTGGAGCTTTTCTATTGCTTTCTCAGTATACTGGTTAATTCTCTTACAAAACCCGTCTCAAGCGTCTCAGATTCAACACGTAATCTCCTTTGTTATTCAAGTTTAATATAACATCAATAAATTTTTATTATAACTAGAATTAATTATAGCATAGCAATATCATGTGTATACTGTAAACAGTAACAGTAATAGTGAGAAAAGCAGATGAGGTTGTAGTAAAGATAGTTTGAAGGGAAGAGCTGGATGTTAAGCTAGAGAGAGGTAGACCACAGTTGACGTGGGATGCGGTAATTAAGAAAGACATGAAAAATAGGGTATTGACTGATGATATGGTGTGGGACAGAAAGGACTGGAGAAGGTCTGTTCGTATCCCGACCCTGGTTAAACTGGGATTTAAGGGAAGATGATGACGATGATACTGTACACAGTATACACACGTTGTAGTCGCTACGTTACACAGGGTGCACACAACTAATATCGAGTCACAAGCACTCCATGATCGCATGACTCGCATCAATATCACAACAATGCACTCAATAGATGATCATGAATTTCATGATTCGATAGCAGACGACAAATAATAAAATATTCATCTATTCTACAGGATCTTATTGATTGAAGCGCAGTTGTAGGAAATCTGAGTGTAGTGCGATAACATAGAGGTTGTAAAAGCGTTACTATGAACTGCGAATGAGAGAAAGAGAGAGAGACAGAGAGAGAGAGACAGAGAAAGCGAGACAGAGGCCTAGACCTAGATTATGTCATGTAATATAGAATGGATGATGACCGGCACTTCTCCTGAGTTAACAGGTCACTCGTAAGAAAGCTTATGTTGAACTTAGCGAACTTAGCGCAGCACAAGCTGATTGAACCACACAGGGGTCCAGTTAGTGAACCCTCGGATGTAATGCACAGCAGGTCTACCAGTGAAAAATAAATGATGGGTGGGTGACTGCTGCAAGACATTGCAATCTAAGCAGAAGAGTGACCGTGATGTAGCGTTCCTAAAACGTCAGACAACGGTACAAACAGATTAAAGACCACAAGTGTATGGTGTCGCTAAAGTGGGATCAGCTACAATGCATAACGCCGCTAGAACAGCTGCATTATCGATGACTTACTGTGTAAGCATATAGTATCGGTCTACGTATAGAATTATACGGCAATAAAAAATATACGCCCATAGTACAAAGTGTGAGAACACTGTAGGTCGAGTCAAATGATTGTCCTCACGAAAGAGTTGCGTCAATAGCTATAGATCAGACAAAAATTACCTTATCCTGTGTCAGGCCACGAAAGAAACCAGATTTAATACATCCGAGCGTACCGTAATGGAAGCGTAAGACGAGTAGAGAAGACAAATGAAAGTTGTGACACTTCATAGGTTATTGCTTTCTCAAGCTAACGTACACAGAAGTTTGATACAAGTAAAACCCATGAAGATATTAGATACTGTTAGACGACACGCTGTTATGTTACAATTTAAGAGTTAGATTGTGAGCAGGAAAATTTAGAAGAGATGAAGAGTCACAGACCGTTCACAGTTTAATTACACCAGGAAACAGATAGACCATCACAAACTAGAGGATAAATTTACCATCAAGTTTAAACCAGGCAACAGTTAGATCATCAAACTAGAGGATAAATTTACCATCAAGTTTCAGCTAAACATTAATCATAAACTGATAACTTATTGACAACAGAGCGTACCGTTGGATAGAGAAGCTTTACGGAAGGTCGGCTTGGCCTCGAGTATCTCCTCGTCGTGCTCGAATGGTATGTCTCCACAGACCATGTCGTAGAGCAGTATCCCCAGAGACCACACCGTGGCAGGCACACCCTCGTACTTGTGGTCCCTGATCCACTCCGGTGGGCTGTACACTCGTGTGCCTGTACGAACAACACTTTAACGTCAGTTTCCTACCCTGAAGGCGTGTCAGTGCCCGAGGAGCAATTGATTTGACTGATCTCCCTGATATTAGTGAAATATCACGTCAGATCCAGAGTCAAATCGACTGATTGCCTTGCACAAGTGAGATATCAGTCGTAGACTAAACCAATCCTGCTATGAGCTCAACCGAGCAAGAACTGCTTACCGGCTGGATAATACAGCTGGTAGGAAGCTTTAATTTTTATTCTCTCCACTGCACCGTTTTTAACATTTATTATTAGTTAGTTACTAATGACCATCAAGAATTGCTGTTTGATATTGTTTGTATTTTGTTCTATTCGAAGTGATAATCACAGGATCACACTACCCTTTTGGTGTGCCTAATAAAAAATTAAAAAATTGATTCGAATGTCATTCATAATTAAATCTAGTTAATATATAGAGCGGCTAATTATATTTAATTGCAAGAAATATGACGTCGAATAACAAATGCTGCAAGAAGCATGTCATGTTACACAGTACAATTTTAGCCTTACTAAACGAGTAAAGCATTCTAATGCAAGTCATAAAGTCTGTCTTCATTTACAAATGTCACATCAGATGGGCCTACATTCATTGTATGATGAGGAATGTGCATTGTGCATTGTATATCAGAGAGTAAACTGACTGGAGTTATTGTCAATAAATATTTGTCGGGTACATCAGATAAGTTTAAAAGTTTTATTGTAAAAATTCTACTGGAACAAAAATTCGTTCAACCTTACAACCTTAACTTTTACGCAACAGTTATTTGGAAATCATAAAGGTAATATGCATCTCCATAATACTCATCCCATCTCTATCATTACAAGTAAGAATAAAGAACTTAAGAATAAAGTACGTAACGCTAATAAAAAAGGAAAGAATTTAGGAAAATATTATTATTTAATGATTCCATATCCCGCGATGATTAAAAATGACATGAAAAATAGAGATTGACTGATGGCATGGTGTGGAACAGAGGATTGGAGGTCTATTCATATCCCGCCCCTAGTTAAACTGAGATTTAAGGGAAGATGATGATGATGATGATGATGATGACAATTCCTTATCCCATTAACTTAGATTTGACGAGTAAATTAATTTAAAATTGATGTGTACCGTCTACTATACTTCTATAGCTTCATTAGTACACTAAATGAGCTTAGTTAGTTTAAAGTTCAGTCAAGTCTAGTCTAGTTTATTCACAGTTTCTAATCAAAACGGCAAGTAAGAGGAAAATTTGAAGATCACCCAAAGTTTGAAGAAATCCATGAAGATAAAGACTGTAACGACTTTAGTGTGGCCCGCGCTCCTGTACGGTTGTTCATGGACGTTAAGAAAGGAAGATATTAGAAAACTGGAAGCGTTAGAAATATGGCAATGGAGAAGAATGAAGAAGATCAAATGGAGTAGCCAAATTACAAATGAATAAATGCCAAATGTGGTTGACACAAATACGACAAAAATATCCCATAAGGAATAGAAAGAACTGGCTGAGTCATGTTCTGAGAGAGAATGGTTTCTAAAAGAGGTAATTGAAGAAAGATTGGAAAGAAATGGGCTAGGTGAAAACCGAGACTCGGGATGCTGATGATTTGATAAATAATTCCTATGCTGATCAGAAAAGAAAACCATGTTATGTCGGGGTTGCTGAAGAATAGACCAACCGTGGCCGGCAAGTGTCGTAAGAGGCGAAAAAGCCTATAAAATTCACACCAACGTCAGAAAGAGCATTCGGTTTATGAGCGCCTAGGCTCCAGAAATGGCTAAAAAATAATATGAAGTTAATTCAACCCTAGATAAACTGTGATTCAAGGGAAGATGATGATGACATCAAAAGAAAAGATAGAAAAGTTAAAAGGATAGAAACATGTGAAAGAGTTATAAGCCATGGACTTGCCAATAGGCCGTGCACTGAGAGAGAATTAAAGTGTCTAATCAAGCGATAATAAAATAAACGCTAGGCATGCGATTGAGATTCAAGACTGCATAATGTTAAAAAATAACAAATAATAGTACAATGATGCGAGATACTATATTCAATTTACGGAAACTGAGCAATTTGTATTAAATGGAAGTTAATGATACTTAAACACAAGTAAGAAATATCACTTCATGGCCTCACGGGATCTGTAGTGCTCTATCAGCGTTTTAACTTAATATCGCTACAGTATTACTTCAATTTTTTTCCCTTTATTAATTTAAAGCTTATAAGCTTAATTTGTGCCGTGGTACATTTCAATTTTCATTCAATATTAGTTTTTAATCAGCATCAGCTATTCTTATTTAATTATTACTTCTTCTTTAGGAACCCCTCTCATATATTGAAGCAACCAAACACTGCCCATGTAGATTGCATTGGTGACAAAAATAGGACTGCAGCAGAGACAATCAAACTGCATAACTCAGATACCACTCAGATACCACAGCTGTACCAAAGTCTTGCATTTTTTTGTACACGAACCTTTCAATAACTATCACGCAGTTCATCTGCATTGATAAATCACGTAAGAAGCGCGTCGCTTATCTATTTCTCAATGACACAGCAGACATACTGACATAAGAGTCGACAGTGAGTGAAAACTGTGACTACAAGTTAATGAGAGCGACATCCTTTGATCAACAGCGGGTTGAACCACTTAAACACAATGCGTAATAATAAAATGCCTTCACTTGTGACTTAAGTGGCTTTCACTGACTTAACAAATTCAAACAACTTGACGAAGCAAGACTAGACTTTTCGAGTAATTAGTGATTTCTAAAATAATAATTTCAGCGTGTATTAGTTGTCTAGACAGATCACAAAAAAACAGGACTTCTTTTGAAAGATATTGTGTCTTTGAAAATGATAACATCTTGTCAATGTATATCGATAGAGCCATTATATCAAGGCAGCATAAATAACCTAAATAAGACTTACAATTAGAGATTAATATCCTTCCCGTTCCCATACCAGCGCTACAGTATATATCTTATAACTGCATCCTAACCTAGTCCTAGAATTGATTTAAAAATGAAATCGATAAGCAAATTAATTAGTCAACTCAGTGTAAACAGATTTATATGTATGTATGTATTTATGTATGAATGTATATATATATGTATGTATGCATGTCTATATATATATATATATATATATATATATATATATATATATATATATATATATATACATGTATATATATAAAACAGATACTGCACAAATACAGTAAACCAACCATCGAACTCAGTGTACAGCCCATCTTTCAGCATAGTGCCAGATCCAAAGTCGATGATCTTGAGGAAACCCGTATCCATGTCCACCAGGATGTTCTCGTCCTTGATGTCTCTGTGCAGGACTCCAGCAGCGTGGACCTCGATGAGCGCGGCGACGAGCTGCTGGAAGAAATCCCTCGCGATGTCCTCTCCCAGAGAACCCTCCGAGGTGATGAAGTCGAAGAGGTCCTTGACGTGGACCGGCCTCTCCGTGATAATTATGAAACTGTCCTGCTTCTCGTACCAGTCGATCAGCTTCACCACACCGGTCACGTCTGTGACCTTACCCAGCAGGTGGATCTCCATCGGAACCACCCGTCCATCGAGCTGAGCAATAGAAAAAAACTGGTAAAGCTAAGGTTAACGTCAGTTTCCTCACTCGAAAGTGATGTCAGTGACGGGCGAGCCCAGAGTTTGAACCCCGCATATACTAATCCGCGGTCGAGTACCTTACCGACTTCGCCACTGGCTCCAGCCAACACACCCGTTAATTTACAAAAACCAAGAAAGGAAATCATGTAGCACATGCGGTAAGTGACGAGTGTAACTATACGAACAAAAAAAATAAAAATAGGCATAAGATTGTTTGTGGTATTTGCAGCCTGTGCTTGAGTAATACATTAGATCTGTAGCATGCGAGTCGACTATATCTGCAGGTAATAGCAGTAAGCTTAGTAATAACAAGTAATTCTCTAATTATTATAGACTGAGATAATTTTAAGAGGGGTCATTCTTACAGCGGCAAAACCAGGTCTGCAGAACAACAGAGCATCCTAACACATCAATAGTTTACATAGCAGTCTATCTCATAGTCATCAGACACATACTTAATAGATTAAATAATGCAAAAAAACAGACTATGAAAATTTTATATAAGACCTTGTCAAATTGTATTTCTTAACCTAGTTGTTTTGGTGTTTAAATTATAAAATGAGACATGACTCACAAATTTCAGTTAAATTCACACTGGGCCTACCGGTATAGACTGCAAGATATTAAATAAAGCCTAAACAACTAATTTCTCAGAGTCTTCATGCACGCTCACTAAATTCTCTCCATCTACTAACATCTTCTTCTTCTTCGGTGCTCTGCCAAGTGGCAGGTTCAAGGTACATATTTATACTCAAAGTCTGTTTTCACGCTTCATAAGAGCACTCCTTGGACCAACAAGTTAATCCCCTTCACAAAATCTATGCCTTATCCATACCTTACGTAGCCTATAGCTTGGGAATATTGTGAACTAGATAACACAAATTAAAGCACTATGATCCACACCAACGTCAGAAAGAGCATTCGGTTAGCGAGCGACTAGGTCCCAAAAATTGCTACAAAAAAATTAAATGAATGGAAGTCTCAAATGGGGGATGGGCTGGTGGTGTGGTGTAGGTACAGTTGGACAGAGAGGATTTGACACAGTCTATTTGTATCCCGACCCTGGTTAAACTGGGATTCAAGGGAGCATGATGATGATGATGATGATGACTAACTAGAGAGCACAATATAGAGTTTAGGCCGTTATATATCTTCAGCTTAAAAAAATATACCTCTCTCGTGACTTTTCATTTATACCCTCCGTTAATGCTCTAACCATAAAAATTCCTCAGCAGGAATACTCTTGTCATATATTATCATTTATTGTAATGAATATCCTTTAGCTAGATACGAAAGTGTCTATAATAATTCAATATAGGAGTAAAGATGACATTTCGTCGTAATGTAGAATAGGAACATAAATGTTCAATACAGCTCTGGTATACGGTTAGTAAATCTGCTGCGTTTTAATATATAGTAAGACAACACAGTATACAGTTTTAAAATGCTTCTAATACAACATACCTCACTCCAGTCTGTGACCTTATCCTTCGGAACGTACTTTATTGCTACCTGTATGGACAAAAATATAGAAAATATTCAAGAACCGTTCCTCACAACTATATAAAGAATCCAACGTAAAAATTATAGTAAACTAACATTATCTTCAAACTTTAAAAAACAATTAGATGCGACTGTTTTCGCCTTATTTTTAACACCATCATCCATTTCATACCAGTTTAACTAGGATCCGGATACGAATAGACCTTCTCCACTCCTCTCTGCCCCATACCATATCATCAGTTAATCCCCTGTCTCTCCATTCGTTTTATAATTTCTTTTGCAATTTCTAGAGCATAGGTGCTCACCAATCGGAAGCCCTTTCTGACGTTGGTTTTGATATTAATTTTAACAAGTTGTATTATATTTTTAAATGAATATTATATCATTTTAATGACCATGTGAGAATGAATTTGAGTTTTGAGGGGATTAGGGAAAGGTGGGTTCAATCGAGAGTGAGAAAGTACGGTCATATAGTGTGAAAGGAAGATGCAGTGAAGTGTTTGGAGGGATGAGATGGAGGTTAAGTTAGAGAGAGTCTGAGAGACGTAGACCTTTCATGGACATAAAATCACACAAAACTTAAGAGTATAATGCAATGATTTACAATACATAAAATTGAAAATAACACAAAATTTAAACAAAAGTATTAGCTATAATAACTAATAAAGGAGCTAAATTTCATCTAAATCTGAGTTTAAACAACAACAAAAAAACTGAGGAAATATTCATAACGTTATACACTGGAACAAGCGCAAATGCTACTTCAATTGCTAAGATAGAAAACAAATACTGTTTAATATGAACCTAGAGCTTTACATAAAACGATTATAGTGTGATGTGACATGTTACACGGTTATAGCTAACATGATACGAGGAATACCAAATTACTAACCGGTAAATTATCACTCTTACGAAACCCTGCGTACACGGTTCCAAAGCCTCCGCTGCCTATAACGTTCCCGACAGCGTAGAGTTTATCTGTTGACTCTTTCTTCTCTGAAATCACAATAATATCAGATAGAATAAAATAGCAGCCTTGCTGCAGTTGTCATGCCAAGCAATAATAAGCAATATACACGCCCAGAGGATCATTGCAGAGCTCAAGAATAGTGTCCACGAAATCGTGACATTTTCTAGAACGAAGGCATCGTTTAATGAGCAGCAACCTCAACACTCTCTATACCAATAGAATATTATGTTCATCATCATCATCCTCTTCTTCTCTTTCCCATGAATCCCAGGTATGGGTCGGGATGAGAAACTTTTGTGGCAATTTCTGGAGCCTAGACGCTCACCAACCGAATGCCCTTTCTGACGTTGGATCATAATGTTTTTTGGCCTTTTTAGGACACTTGCAGTCAACGATTAGTCTATTCTTCAGCAACTCGGACACAACACAGGTAGTATTATATAGAATATTATCGGTATTCGAAGAAATCTGCATTAGCTCAGTAACCAGAAAAAGAATAAAGTAGCTATTAGATATAGGAATTGTTAAAATTACAGAGTTCCGGTTCAGCTACTCGGAAGTGAAAATGCGGTTTCGGGTTCAGCTAGAAAATTGAAATAAAAGAGCTCGGTTCGGCTTCCCCTTGATATGAGTTAGGGTTCGGTTCAGTTCGGAGTTCGATTTGTTAGTTCGACTCGGTGGTCAGTTTGTTATTTACGTTTGGTTAATGTTACTTTATGAAAAACTTGATAAGAAGAACAATGTTGCGAAAAATCTGAAGATAATTTAGGATAACATGGAAACCCCCCCATCCTAACTTTAAACTTTAGAAATTTAGGGATTTCGCCGGAATTATGTCATTTGCTGTGGTCTCGTTAATGATCCATTAATTTCTGCTGTTTTGTTATCTGACTCGCAAGCTTAATTTTAATTTTTTAATGGCGTATCTAACTTAGTCTGCCAGGATTTCGGGACTATTTCTTTAGAGAATTTCGGGAGCTCCATTCGATCATCCTCAAAAAGGTCATCAATGTACTCTGATCATCTAACTAATATTTCTTTCTTTTAGTATCAATCTCTTCATCTTGGCCTTAACGCATTTGCTTGGCGTTATAAATCTCATCTATCTCTCTATACATTTTATTGTATTATTCTATTCGTTTATCTCTCCATAGCCTTGAGTTTAAATCTTATCCTTTACATCTCTTCACATCTTTTGCTCAGCCATTTTTCTTTCACAGTACTGCAAAGCTTCTTGATTGCATTGTTTGAAATTGAAACCCTATATCCATGGCCATCTCGTTTTTAATCTCTTGCCTTTCTCTTATCAACTGTAGAATGAATAATTAGCAAAGAATGTCCATAATCTTTCACATTACGCTTAATAACGGTAAACCAAAGTAGACTCGAGTTAGCATGATTTAGCAGCAAAATGGGTCGCCACCACATTGGGTCACGCCTCAAGGCATAATTATAAATTATCATAGGAAGGAATGTGCTAATTTATATAAGTGCGGCACATTAACAATAACTGAATCTATATATAGATATTTGATACAATATGACAACCTTAAATAGTTACACTGCATCGAATGAGATTACGTACAAGCAGCTGGCATACCAGTATAAAGCGGTAGCTTAGTAGACACAAAACTGCTGAGCATTCTCCAATAATAATTTCAGTCAATCAAATTAGTCAATAAATAGGAGTTATAAGTATTAATTCATTAAAAGCTCAACTTACAACTATCAAAATATATTTTACATAATAATATTGTCAACTTACAGCAATCAAAACTTATTTTACATAATGGGTATCTATAATCATATTAATGCAATCAAAAACTAGTAAAATATCTCGGTATGATACATTCCATTAAACTTTTAACATTTCTACTTGGCCTCTCCTTTCACACTCACAGAAGAGCACAGAACTAAACCACAAATGGATCTCTTCACAAGGGCTGACACACCGGTTTCAAAACTTACAGCAGACTTTAATATGAGAAACATGGCGACAGAATCTCATATAGTTTTCAATTATCTTATAAATATATAAGTATAGAGCTTAGTTTCCCCAAAGAAACACATGCAGTTATGTCAGCTGTCTACTACAGGAGCCTGAACTGTGCAGCACACAACACGAGCAACATAGTGATAAATAAGCTGACAGTGATTAGAATGTGATGCACTATTAATGGTAGTCGATCAGCTATATATATATATATATATATATATATATATATATATATATATATATATTATATATATATATATATATATATTTATATATATATATATATATATAATAATAATAATAATAATAATAATGGTGTAACGTCCGTTTCCTCATGCAAGGATGATGTCAGGGAAGTCCCAAATCGCATGTCACCACAAATCGATTCATCCCAAAAGATCTGAAAAATTAGTACTAAACTGAAAGAAACAAAAAAGTTCAAGTTAGATTTCACGAGCATAGTAGCTCAAAGGCACCACCAGCGATGAGATGAATCCGGAAATATATCCTAGAATCGCAAAAAATCACTCAGCTGCTCCCAGCGGCACATCACCGAATAGAACATCTGCTGCTGCTGCTGCGTTGCTATTATTACTTGACGGCGTAGGAAGAAAAGATTGTGAGTGATAAGTACCTAGCCCCGTGTGTACGCACACACAATCCACTGACGTCAGCACATATCCACGCAACAGTTAGGACTGTATCTAGTTCATATCAATGGTTAACCTCTAGTGAAACAATAAGTTCACGACTGAATCACTCGTAACCATTAACAACTATAATGTACACAGCAGAAAAAACTCCATAATCCTTTCGTGAGGCATAATCATTAGAGGAATATCCGATATCGAATAAGTTTGTTCATCTTGAAAAAAATGTTTCAAACCAAAAAAAGGTGCAATTACAGAACACTATGAGTGAGAGAGTGAGAGAAGAGAGAGAAATTATATTATATTAAATTATAATATTTATTTTACTTGGCGGCAGGTTATGGAAAACATACTGTGGATACATTTAATGTTATTAAAAATAGTTTTCATTTCAATTTAAGTGTTAATAGAATTTACTTTATAATTAACTTTTCTAATGCTAGTACATCACAGAAAAACACCAATGCTGAGTACTAAAATTAATTTACCACACCCAGAAAATTCTATTAATTTATAACCCAAAATAGAAATTTTGAAGAAAATTAAACAACCATAACAATAACTACTACCTACATGTGGCCTATAATGGTGAATTTAAAAGTAAATATTTACCAATATAAAACTTTCAAATTACAGAGGATCATCTTCAGATTGTAAACCTAACACTAGACTACAGACCTAACAATCGCTGGTTGGTTGAGTGTGCTAGAAAAATACATTGAGAAAATTACTGTCTAGATATAGGCAATCAGCAGATTAAAAGGAATGGTTATATACATTTGCAGAAAATCTAGGGCAAGATGTCCAAAGAATAAATGAATACAAAAGAGGCTTTGCCGCACGTCTTCAGTAGACGGGGCCAGACAAGTAAGACATAGTGCACATAGTCACGGTCACTGTCACTGGTCGGTGGTCAGAATTACACACAGAGCTCTAATAAGACACACTGACAACACTGATCAGCTTTCCACATATCAGCGATCCCAACACTGCGTAGATAGTAGAGATGGGAATCGAACAGAACCCGAATCGAACCCTAAAATCTAGAATTTTGACCAAACCGAACTCGAACCCAGACTCTGACCGAACCCGAACCGAACCCGAACCCAGACTCTGGCCGAACCGAACCCGAACCCAGACTTCTTCCAAACCGAACTGAACCAAACCCTTGTAGTTCCTTTCTTCTTCACCAGCCTGACATTAAATAAAGATAGTAAGAACAATACAAATATATATTAGTTTTTGCATTTACATGTCTTACAGTATCTAACAGCATAATTATATTCAGGTAAGGCTGGTTCCAACACAAATTTTAAAATGGTAGCGGTACAAAGGAATGGTAGCGGGAAGCGAGACGGGCCTACAAAAGATAATTGATAGACTGAATGGATAGGCTGAATGATACGGCTTTGAGATATGGCATGAAGATTAATATAAAAAGACCAAGGTTATGAGAGTGTCCAATAATAAAGGTGAAGTTAATATCACAATAAATGGTATGAAATTGGAACAGGTAAGGAGTTTCAAATATTTGGGTCATACTATAACCGAAGACGGGAAATGTGAGACGGAAATATGCAGTAGGATTGCACAAGCAAAAGCGGCCTTTGGTAGTAGAAAAGAACTATTAACAAAAAGTCTAAAGGAAGACACAAATATAAAGACAGTGAAAACTTTGGTTTGGACCACGCTATTGTATGGGTGTGAAACATGGACCTTAAGGAAGGAAGATATTAGGAAACTGGAGGCATTGGAAATGTGGATTTGGAGAAGAATGGAGAAGATTAGCTGGACTCAAAATGTTACAAATGAGGAAGTCCTGGAGAGAGTTAGCACAGATAAACAGTTGATAAATGTATTAAGAAATAGGAAGATAAGATGGATAGGACACATTCTAAGGGGGGAAGGTCTATTAAAAGAGGTCATAGAAGGTAGAATGGAAGGGAAAAGAGGCAGGGGCAGGCCGAGATTAGGTATGTCAGATGATATAAAGACTCACTCATATGTGGAAATGAAGAGGAAGGCGGAAGACAGAGAAGAGTGGAGGCGTTATGTACCATGGACCTGCCAGTAGGCAGTGCACGAAGAGAGAGAGTCTGAATGATACGGCATTGAAATATGGAATGATGATTAACATCAAAGATACAAAAGTGATGAGAGTATCCCATAAAAATCTGAAGATGCTTGACTCAATCTAGGTGGATTTGTTTTTGTTAAATTCAAATTATGTTTTTTTTCTAATTTTAGTGTTCTACCTTAATATTTTTGCAGCCAGATTATTTACAAATAATCATATATGACATTGTATATGTATTAGGGCTATCTGGAGTAAATAATTTTGCACCATAGCGATACAATAATTTCATAAATATTTTCGTAACTTCATAATCGATCTGAGAGTTTCAAATTTGAAACCCTATGGTAAATTATGAAGCTTATTATTGGTCAGTTGATAGCAAAAGGTGTATATTATGATCATTTTTCTATGGAAGTACACTTGTTTACCAAATCATTTTTATTTGACATTTTTATGTTACTAAATTGCACTTTGTTTCTGAAATATTGAATCAAATTTTAGCCAAGACATTTCTACTTAATTGTAAATGTATCTAAATATAGGCCTATAGTGACAATAAAAATTTAAAAATTGATGAAGCATTCTGTTTGCTCGTTATAATCAAGGAGAATATTTAAGATACAATACTAAAGCTAAATATCTATATTATGAACATTTGTTGGTCAACTTACAATATTTTAAGAAATGTACTGGAATAAATACCACTTCTCTCCTTTTTCATTGTCATATTTTTAACCAAGTGAGAAAATGTGGCAGCTATTATAACTTAATGAATTTTTAAGATATTTACCAGAAACCATTGTTCATGTTTGTCATAACCATGATTATTATAAGTAAAGTTAAACAATTGCAAAATTATCCAAACCAAACCATTTCGAACTCGAATCGAACTCTTGCGAGTTGGAAAGCAAGCCGAACCCGAACCGAATCCGAACCCTTGTTAGAACCGAACCCGAACCGAACCGAACCCGAACTCCGGAAATTCATAAAATTTTCATCTCTAATAGATAACTTGTTCTTTGTCGTCATTTTATGTACTAAAATCAAATGAGTTCAAATGACCCATCGATCTGCTGATTTAAAAATTAAGCGTTTAAAATGCATGCTAGATATGATAAAATATAAAAGTAGAAGTTATTAAATAGTTTTGTAGCAAATTTAAACACTTCCGTATGTCCATAGCGTATAAATTAATTAATTGTTACTAACGTGTAAGGGTTTTGTACCAACAGAATATATATATATATATATATATATATATATATATATATACATATATATATATATATATATATATATATATAATATATAATGTATAAATATATAGATATAGATATATATAGTGTATAAATATATAATAGATAAGATATATATTATATATATATATATATATATAATCTATATATATATATATATATATATTATATATATATAAATATATATCTATATAAATATATATATATAATATATATATAAATATATATATATATATATATATATATATATATATATATATATATATACATACATAACTTATATGTGTGTAAATTAGACTTGAACTAACTTATATTCAGACCCACTAACCCCAGCACACACTTCAAACATGCCGGACCTCTAAAAGACTCGAGCTATATAAGAACCGTTCTTGGTCACACGGATGTCTTCCACGCAGTCATGATTCACACGACCGTCTGGCTCGTCTGTCGTGAAATACTGCGCGCCGCCAGAATTAGACATGCTAATCCACCGACTCCATTTCTACGATGATTTTGTCTTAGCGTAATTCAGTTGCAAGTGCTATACTGTAATTTTAACAATATGCTAGACTGTTCACAGACATGCGATGTCTTTAGTTGAAAGCTCTCTCTATAATAAGCAATCGTCCTGGGAGCTCGATAAACATTCGTTTCTTTACTCCTAAAGTCTGTTAAATAGCGCTTGTCCACGCAAATAAACGACATGTCTAATATCGAATATAGCATTCACTTCAATCTATAATAAGTAGCTATATTTGGTAGTATTATAGTATTTACATTCCTTTAGGACTTGCTACATCGCCAGAGAATGAGTGAATGAATAAATGGATGGATGGATTGAAGATAGATATTCATGGTCTTGCATAGCAATGTAAAAACAGAAACGAAATAAACATCAAAACGTCAGAACTTGTTACTCGCTACTTTTTCCTAAATTACTCACAATCAATTAAAATGCAGTCAAAATTTAAATATTTGCTTTGTTCATCAGGTAACATTCTTCTACAAAATAATGACACTGTAAACTGACTAACGCTGTTAATTGTCAAAATGTTCCTTTTAAACGCTCAGTTACATTTTTTAAACTATGTACAAGTTTACCCCCAATGGTTACAAAACTACGTTATATTACATTTATATTTAAAATCCACTCGTTGAATTACTAAGAAGAGCAAAACAGGTCTACACATGGATGATACGGTGTCCTGTATATAGTATTATTACACAAGTTGTTGAAGTGCAGTCGTTACTGAAAAACGTCTAAAAGAAAACTAAAAAACTAAGCAGCCACCGGAAGCTTACATCAAAACATCGCTATGTAGAGTGCACAGCAGGATTTGACATGTACTGACGTAGAACAGGATTCACGCACCTATAAAATGAGAATTACTAAAAGTTGATATGTTGCGAAAATGCAGCAAAAATCTAAAATATGTAGTGAAATAAAAACTTGGAAGACATTTACAGTTGAAAAACACAATGAATAAAAAACCCTTAACCGCTAAAGTTACATGTACATTTGTCTAATTCACAAAATGAATGTTAATTCATAAAATAGATGTTTCAAAATCGGTTGCACTGAAACTATATTAAATATAGCCACTACGCAAAACAATTACTATGTTCTATAACATACTGTATATATATATTGCAGCCAAACAGAAGCTATATTTAACGGCGTTCCAACTAGCTAATTACTAGGACACTAAAGTAGCCTTGCATACTTATATAGCACTGCACTTCAAACAAACACCCACGTTTGCAAACAATATTCGCAAAATCTTAAGAACGGGCATGGAAGAAGCACACCAATCTGACTCTACTTTACTAAATTAAAATATCGTAATTTTATGATTCACAAGAAACTGTTCCACTTGATTTAGTTGAGGTTTAGATAATAGAAGTACCAGTTAGAGGACAAGACAATATCGAGAATAGACAATGTGAAGGATTTGATCTGTTTATTCTGTTCAATTTGATCCGCTGACTTTCAGAGAATATCCACAATGCTATTTAACAAAGCTTACCCGAACGAACCGAGTGCTATTCACACACACGTGTGTGATCTAGAATGTGTACAAGACCATGGATGCCAAACAGACGGATGATATCTCTCATCATTTGATCAATCAATGATGATACAATCATGCTACATATCGAGGGTGTGCATGGATAAACTGCTCCTACAATGCACGTTAAATGATTCCGCACCTCATTCACATAGAAATTAATAAATTAAATCAATCAATTTACCGTAGCCATAATTATTGTAAATCTGCGATTCTTATAATTTTTTAATAATTATGATCGATCTCCTGATTTTTACATTCGAAATTAAACGCTACCTAGCAGCTAGCTTAAACAGCTGACTTCACAAGTTGATACGTTATAATGTGCAATCATACATAACATACATGTACATGTAAGGTGCAATGGAACATACATGTGTAGACTATGCTTAACTTCGTATATGGCAGATAATCGGTAAGTTAGATTAATTACTGCAGATAACGGTAGTGAGAACTACCGTTAACTAATTCAATGCTAAACTCTTCGCTCTTATCTCTAGCCAGGCTCTCTATTACATATGATCTACCACCAACTGTTTACCTTTCTCATATATAGTCTATAATATAGTCTTTACTTTTTATTATAAATACCGCGTAGCTAACAATCCACTCCATGAGGCAACCGTACCTTTATTTATTTATTCATTCATTCATTTTACTAGAGAGAGGTAGACCACAACTGACGTGAGATGCGGTGATTAAGAAGGATATTAAAAATAGGAGATTAACTAATGATATGCTGTGAGACAGAGAGAATTGCTGAATGTCTATTCGTATTCAAACCCTAGTTAAACTGAGATTCATGAGAAGTTAAGGATGATGATAATGATGATGATGATGATCATATATCGTGATATATTTTATCAATCTATCAACCCTCTCGTAGTCTTCGTTCTTCTAGTAAAAACCTTCTCACTGTACCAAACATTAAATCTGCCATGTGCAGACGCTCCTTCATGTTTTCCGCTACGACAATACGGAACTTCGGTCACAAGATCTTCGATCTTTTAATTGTATTGGTACTTTCATCAATTGGCAAGCTAAAACCCCATCTCTTTCCGCCATATTTCTAAATTTTGACTCGCCTGCCTTGGATCTTGGACTTGCACTGTTTTGATCTCGCTTTCTCTTGTGGTCTCTGTGTACTCAGTCGTCATCGTGGGCGACGTGTGATATTTTGCGCCTGTTTGTGCAGAGTCTGCAATGATACGTCCCTGACATTGCCTTATGGCGAGGAACCGGACGTTAAATTCTTATTGATTGATTGATATATACATATGTATAAATATATGTATGTATTGTATATATATATATATATATATATATATATATATATATATATATATATATATATGATATATATATATACATATATATATAATATATGCATATATATATATAATATATGCATATATATATATATATATATAAATATATATATATATATATATATGATATATATATATACATATATATATAATATATGCATATATATATATATATAATATATGCATATATATATATATATATATATATATATATATATATATATATATATATATATATATACTTATATAATATTAATACGTACATACATAGAGTACCTGATCATAACTCGGAAGAATAGAATCATTAAAACTAAAACCACTAGCTGACAAAATATTATATAAACTTTAATATTAAATATTTGTCCAAATCAGAATTCAGTATAGTTGAACAAGTGCAGTTATATGCTAAATAAGATGCCAATAGTCTGAGACTCATAAAGCCACGGATAGCTATATCTGTAGTAATCTTTGTTTGCCTGACACCTAAAGCCTGCAGATTCCAATCCGATCGGTATACGAAGTTCTGAGATTCAAATCTCAAATATTCATATAGTTTAAAGTCCCACTCATAAGTAGACATTTTTACTATATTAATATAAATGTAATTGTTATTTAGCTTATTATTACTATTGAACACTTTCTGTAAAGTAGTCTCGATGACCAAGCTCGGCCATGACACTGCTATTTTCGTTATTAATAATAATAATAATAGTTACTGCTAGAAAGCCATAAAAGCTTAAAGCTGATGCTAACCTCAGCTTCATCTTTCAAAAGTGACTTGAGATCCCAGGATTTGAACCCAGACATGCTGATCCCCAGTCGGATATCTTACCGACTTGACCAGTGCCGGTGGTGACGATTTACTAAGTAGTTTCTCGTATAGGCTCTTATTTTCTATCAGATAAGATAAGATTCCTGTCATTAAGTCCGGATTGGATATAGACTAGATCTATTGTAGTCGTGACGACGTAACGAGACTAAAGGATGACACAGCAAATGCTACAGTAAATAAACGCCGAGCGTAATAACGTCTCTATGCTCAGACAGTGCTCGATGATAAGATAAAAACCCGGCACGTTGTCATAAAAAAGCGCAGGAATGCACACAGTGTTCTACGACTCAATCATAAAAACTGGCCTATCTGTACCGGCATGTAATTCACAATACTATTCGCAATGCTTTATTGGTGCAGCAAATGGCAGGTTTATTTCCTTTTCCTACATGCTAATCGTTATGAGACCGTTGCCCTGCACATAATGCAACCTTTAGGTACAAAATGGTCAACAGATTCCTAGTCTTACACATTTATTGATACAGAATCGAGTTAAAATCACAGGGCCCAAGGCTCGAAAAACTTACGATTTCCTCTGAGGATAACAGCTATCTAGAAAAATTTGAAGCTGCTACAAGCTAACCACGATGACTTAGAGACAGTAATGATGCCAGTGATTCGATTGGTTACCTTTCAGCTTTCGTACCAGCATATGCCATATGTAGGGTCTAAATGTAAACCTCTACCATCTCAATATCATTTTCAGAAATAAAAACGACGTCAAATTCGGCTGTAATCGTTTACAGATTCTATCATGCTCTGACGGAAGAAAGGACAACACATGTAATTAATTACTGGACAAACATTAAGCAAGAAGTGGAATCCCGTTGACAAAGTAAGCTAGGGCATGGCAAGAGAAGGCCAAAATGTCTGATTAACGGGTTGACAAATTGAAACTTATACCAAGCAGCATTCTTATCGGCATTATTTAATTCGACAATAAAATTCAAGTAATTTGAGAGGCTGCAACAAGTCAAAGCTTGGGGGGATTTAGCGCACTCAGTTAAGCTGCGCGTCAGTTGAACGAAGTAAAGCCACGCTGCACGCGGTTAGTAAATTGTGGGCGACCACTTTGGAAGACCGCGTGTAGACAGCTTTGAAAGTAAACAATCCCCAGGGTGTTGGAGGTTATTCTTAAATCCGCGCCGGCTGCTATTGGAGCGCCAACAAAAGGCAACGATTACTAATAACCATGGAAAGGAATGGAGGAAATAACGAAAACTACAAAAACAGAAACTTAAGAAAGGAAACATTGTAAACACATGCGGTATGTCATGTGTGTAACTATAGGGAATAAAAAAATAAAAAATGAAAAAGCGATTTACATACGAAGGATAATCCAGAGTGAGTCATGTGCAGTGGCTAGTTTAATTCCACGTTAACGCCATCAATAAAGTCAATAAAATATGATAAGGAACTGAGGATGGCAAGAGGGGATCCATCTCACCATGAAATATTCTCCCCCAGGATTAATGGTAATTAATCCACCTAACTGAGGAAGGCAAAGGGGAAATCACCTCAGAAGCCATATTTTCCCAAGCTATAAGCTACATAAGGTATGGATAAGGCATAAACTTTGTGAAGGGATTAACTTGTTGATCTAAGGAGTGCTCTTATGGAGCGAGAATGCAGACTTTGAGTATGAATATGTACCTTGAGCCTGACACTTGGCAGCGCACTGAAGAGAGAGAGATTTTTTAGAAATATGATAAATTCTCGCATGACAGGCAAGCATGTATAGCCTCACATTAGTGGGCGGGGTTTACGGCGCTGGAAAGATCATGTGCATAAAAAAATGTAGTCAACGTCTGGCCCGCCTAGTACTTGACTCTGATGAGTAACCACCTGAACATCCCTTGGTGTTGGAAGGTTGATCTTATTCCGCGTCGACTGCAATGAATTGCATTGTACAATTCATATGCGTATATTACTAATAGTCATGGGTAGAAGAAAAAGACTACAAAGTATAAAAATTGCAAATTAAGCAAGAAAAAGCTGCAGCACGGCGTTTGCCATGTACGATAACAAAAGGAAATTTTAAACATGCTCAGTGCGAACTGCGAAGTCAATGAAAAGAAGTAAGTAAGCGAGAAGGCTCGTTCATCAGCAGAGGGATTAGAGCAGCTTCGTAATAACATACTACTTCTATAATTAGATAGACAAGATCAGACATTAACGGAGCTAATTAAAGAAATCAAGGGTATAATCATTCAATGCACTAATATTAGAATCATTTCTCGTTAAGGTACACAAAATTAAACATATCGGGATCAACTCCATGACAACAGGCCAGCTTTCTTGCTAAAACCTCGGACCTTCAAGATATATTGCAGGCCTGCCTACAAGCTTGAAGTGTTAATCATCCCACTCGTCATTGTCTTAAAGACGTCTTGTAACCAGTTCGATCATTATAAAGGTATTCAGTAATTTTCCGACGATTCAACATACTATAGTATAATGAGGGCTTCCCATATAAACTATATACACTACATTATATACATATTATAGTGAGGGCTTCCCTTAACAGGTGAATTCAAAGACCAAAACAGAGGACAGAAATTCAGAGATTGCTTTGAATTGATTTTATGTCTCAAAAAAATTTTTCATCTGTCTTACTGCTTCATTGATCCAAGAAGAAACTTCCTTCACCTCAAGGAATGAATGTAAGTGTCCAATACATCGCGTAACGTTTTATCAATATGTTTTACGGTAAATAAATGTTATGAATATAAATTATATATATATATATATATATATATATATATATATATATATATATATATATATATATATATATATATATCTTAGTGCACTGGCAGATCCAAGGTATATAACGCCTCCACTCATCTCATTCTACCTTCTTTCTCTTTATGTCCACATACGAGTGTATCTTTAACTTATTTATAACATTCCTTGTGATATACCATTATTCTTGGAGGATTCTGTTTATGATGAGGTGGGCCCCCTTTGCCTTCCTCAGCTTCGACTAACATTTACTGGGCAGGGGCGACATTCCTAATTAAATTCTATTGAAGTACTTAATTTGTACATGTACAATGTTCATATGTCATCAATTTTCGGCTATACAATTCACTCTATATTTTTCTCTCTAGGTGAAGAATTAAATCTTATCGGAATGAATTAATTCGCATTAAATTGAATCCGCATTACTTAAAAATATATACACTAAATCTGATTGTCATTATTTAATTAATTTAAATTGAATCTGATCAAAGTCAATTTGTAAATTTCAATTAAATCTAATCGTAATTTAATTTAATCGTAATTCTAAGCCATCTAACTTATCTACAGTAACATATGCATAACATATGTCCATGACAAGATAGTGGAAACCTTGGTTTGAACCCCGTTATTATATGGTTGTGAAACCTGGAGCTTAAGTAATGAAGACATCAGGAAAGTTTGAAATGTAGATATGGAGAAGAATGGAAAAGATTAGCTGGACCCAAACAGTTACATTTTAAGAAGTTCTGGATAGAGTTGGTACAGATAGACAGTTGATAAATGTATTAAGAAATGGTAGAAGAATTGGATAGAACATATTCTAATGCTAAAAAGTCTACTAAAAGAGATCACAGGAGGTAGAAAGGACGGAAAAAGAGGCAGAGCAGAGGAAAACCAAGATTAGGAATGTTATATAATTTAAAGAGCAACTCCTATGCGGACATGAAGAGGAAAACAGAAGACAAAGAAGGGAGGCGTTATATGTCAATGACCTGAGAGTAGGCAGTGCACTAAGAGACAGAGAAAGAGAGAGAGAGAGAAAGAGTGAGACAGTGAGAGAGAGAGAGAGAGAGAGAGAGATGTCTATGCTACTGCATGTAACTATTCTCTCTCTGTCCGAGTTCTCCTACAACTAGAAAATTTGTAATCGTAACCTTCTTAGAAAAAGACAACCTGAAAGGCTGTAAGAACCAGCAAAACAGCAATAACAAAGACCTTGGCCTACTGCCAGACAGGACAGCACTAAAACGACACAACACATGGTATGGCGCAATAGTCGAGCAGATATTGATTAATCGATCGATCAGAAGCTCTGAGGGATCTCTGCCCGTAAGTCCAGCGACAAAGTAAAACGCAGTAAAAGCTCCGTCGCAGATTATTTTGAAGATCTGCAAGTCCACAGAAACATTTAAGCCAGAAAAGATTAAATACGTATTGCATAGAAATGATGGTCCATGCTGATATCTATCAATTTTAAAACCACATGTTCAATCCCTTTTGTAGTTTATAGTCCATCATCAATTTTCCGGCCCACGAATTGTCGAGATTGGAATCTTTCATCCGCTTGGCCGAGAAAATGAATCAAGAGACTTCAATTCTCCTCAAGATCATTTAAATATCACGAACTTACCAGTTGCTCTTCACACACAGAACTATTGGTATATTCAAAGCTATGTGCTATGAAACTTCACCGGATAAAGCCAGTGACGATGTCGATAAGATATCCGACCACGATCAGTATGTGTGGGTTTAAATCCTGGACTCGCATGTCACTGGTATCGCTTTCGAGAGATGAAACAGACATTAACATGTAGGCTTTACAGCTTTTTAATCTGATAACTTTACAGAAAATTGGTAGCTAACGAGTGTGGCAAGTCATCATACAACTAAATTGAATAACAGCTTAAAGCGTACCTACTATGCCAACGTCCCAACACGCAATCAATCAAGCACGTCAAATTATAATAGAAAAAAGTTTGGTGACAAAACATTAGTTAATCGGGAGGTAGAGTCCTGGAGCTATAACAGCAAGAGAGGTCTCGGTGCTACTGTGCTGGTCAACAGCATCAATACAATGAGCTAGCTGGAGCTAGTAGCGATGTCGGTAAGATACTCGACCGCAGAGGGGCTCGCCCGTCACTGACATCGCTTTCGCGTGAAGAAACTGACGTTAATCTGAGCTTTATCAGCTTTACAATGAAAATCAATTTCAAATAGTTCACAGTAAACTAATCTCAATGTGGTGCTTGTACCAAATTAATGCATTCCGAACAAGGAACCTTTTGGCACAGCTATAGTACAAGAAATGAGTTAATTCTGCAGATATTGCTACCAACCAATAAAAAATTTAGCTAGGCATAGAAGTAAACGTCCTTCAAACGTCTTATTTGTACATTTATCAAGTCCCACTCTCCAATTCAAGTTATTCAGTAATAAAGTCTGACTTCTATTCGTACTGGTTACTAAATGGCACGTTTATTCACTACAACTTAATAGCGTTATTAGCTTCGCAAAAATCTTTGGCTCACAGTGAATACACAAGGGAAATAGTAACTCATTTTGAATTAGTACAAGGAAATGCCCAACCTTTACTATGAAATCTAAAAATCCACTGAACTGTCAAAAGCTTCCGCAGTATGCCAAGACAAAAGAACTCATTTGTTCATTTTTAGTGCACATGTTAGTACAGAAAGTGGAATTTACTTAGAACTCTCTTCACATCTTTACCTAGGCAACAGGATGCAATCGTTATCAACACGAGCAATAATGCAGTATCACTCAAACAGAATGTTTACGTAACTAATCAGAAGAATAACATATCTATTTATTGATTCTTCCTTTAACTGTGGGCCAAATAGTCAGTAAAAGCTAATAAAGCTTATGTTAACGTCAGTTACTTCATTCGAAAGCGATGTCAGTGACATGCGAGCCCAGGATTTAAACCCTTCACATACTGATCCGCAGTCGAATATCTTACCGACACAGCCTCTGGCTCCAGCCAAAGGCGATGTCGGTAAAGTATATTCAAACTTATCAGCTTCAATACGCTCAAAAGCCTCGCACATCTTTAAAGGCTAAAGCCATTTAACATCAGCTTTTGTGTCTCAAAAATATGTCAGTGATGGTTTGAGCACTGCATTTGAACCCTGGACCTACTGATCAGAAGTAAGATAACTTTGTCACGTTACGGCATATGCAAAGCAGCCCATAACATCTCCAGCCTCAATGCCTTCTACTATTGCAAATAGAATACTTTTTCTTTAAAGTTCTGAATCATGCACTTCTAAATGATTTTTGTGTATGATACAACTAAAAACCACACCCATTTTATAGCGCTTACAAAGCTAACAAAGTTAACTTTGTACCACAAGTTTACTGTCAGAGAAACTCTGCTGAGGTTTCACAGCCATTGCCTCACGCTCTTCAGACAAATATGCTACCCACTAGGCTGAGAGCCTGTACACTAACTCTACAAGCCATTTACATGAAATTCATGACAAAAATTCAAAGACAAAATTGAATTATGAGATATCAAATGGCTCAAATATTAATGAAATAATAGTACAAAACAAAAATACACAATTACAACAAAAATTAAATTGCAGCTTCACAAGTTCTAGTATTGCTAGTGTTTCGAATAAAGGAAAAGCGGCTTTTAACCCTAACTTGTATTATATCTTATAATTGCTAAACACCAAATTAAGGCCTCTACAGGTATTGAATAATGCAAGAAATCTGTGAAATTTTCTATCTTACAAGCAGTATTTCTAATGAATCAATAATGCAATATTTCCCAAACACACTCCAAACCTCCAGAGACTGAGCTATAATTATCTAAGTTTACATAAGTCATATCTAAGACTTATCTAACAAACTGCACAAATATCTTAAGGAAAAGACACACTCACTAGAAAGTTTTGCAATTCTTAACTAGCCTCTTGCTGAAACACTAGTAAGGAACAAGTTTAGGCATAAATATTGGGATTCTTTAATAGTAAAGAATTTATGCCTTAGCATCAATATCATTAGGGAACTAAAAATGAAACTAAATTAGTGAACTTACCTTTTCCATCTTTCATACGACAAGCAAATACATTCAGACCTCCTAATCTCTTCACAAGAGCTTTGGACATCCTATGCTATCCGGTTTATCCGGATGAGTGTAGTCCAATATCTGTTATTCTGTCGTATATTGTTAAAACTATATAACTACAGTTATGTCAATGTTAAACTGATTTTTATGGCAGCTGACCTGGTGAGAAATCTTTCAGACATGCATGCATACATGTAAATAGCATATAGATAAAATCATTAGAAAATAGAAATAACAGCAACAACAAAATTACAATGATACTGTCAGCCATGGCTAAACCAATCAGTGTAAAGCATACCCAACTAACAAGCAACAAAGATAATTAAAAATTATAATTAAATTATAATTTAAAAAATTTAACAGAGAATTAAACAGTTCTAAACGTTGCAAATATATCTCTAAAGCAGTTACAATAAATAATTTAAATTCTGTCATCTACAATATAGCACTGAGCAGTGTAAGAGCAAAAGATGAACTGATGAGCTAATAATAGTAATAATAATAATAATAACACACATTATAGTGAAATGATCAACTACGTTGATACCTGTCACTTTTAATACCACATGTTATATCCGTTAGGAAATTTAGTCCATTTTCCGTGTTGCCAGTCCAGTGAATGTCCGAGATTTTACTCTCAGATCAGCGCGGCTGGGATTCGAACCCACGAGGGTTCAATTCACCTCAGGATCTGTCATTTAAAACTTCATGACGTTATCTACACCTCTAACCATTGCGCTATTGAGACATTCAAACAGTTAAATAAACAATTAAATAGTGTCAAAAATCAAGAAAGCTAGTTGAATTAATCGGGAAACATGCCAAACTCGTTAATAATTCAATAATATTTACGTTTAATATTTATTTTTCGGTTTTTAACATCGCTCGCTATTTTCACAGCTGTCACTCAGTAGAATTCTAATTTATATTTCTGCAAAAGTTATTTCTAACATACTTTCTAAAGTTAACACCAAAATAACCAGCCTAATTATTAGTAACTTTTAAAATTATAAAATTATAATAAAATTTAATTATTCATTAGCGCAATATCTCATATAAGCAATATATGTCTGGGGATTTTTCCGATTATTTTATTTTAATTAATAAATACATGTAATTATATTTTTACGTCAGCCTCTTATATCGTATCACTGAATACGGGACTTTCCTGATAAAACTGAATCGACGAGCTTTTAATGGTAAGGAACCTAAACGAATTATAAATTCTTTATTATCCACAAACATCGATTAACTGATGAATTCCTAATTCATTCAATTTTTTTAACTCACAGACTGTCGTAACTACTTTACAATAAAAATATAGTCACAGGCTCAGACAATGTATTCTTGCGCCGCTCCAATGAACGACCGGTTGCTGTCGATATGAAAAGTTCCCTTTGCTGTATTTGAACGAAATGACTAATTTGTTACTTCGATTAATTGTCTTTTAAAATAATATTGTATGTGTAGTTTTTCGTTGAATTTATTTGAAAAGTATGCTATTTTTTGCATCATAAAAGTTAAAGTACTACAGTACATTCAATTAAACAATTTGTTCTGGGCTAAAATTTGCTAATATTAAATTCAAATTATTACTATCGATATATTAGATTATTAAAATTGCTACTGCCAAATGCATCACCTGTCAAGATTGTGTCTAGAGTTTATTGGTTAAATATTGTAAATATTACTTATTATATCAAATTGTGTATTCATACTATAAGTTTAAATTAACCAAAATGTAGTTAAACTTTTGCTCTAACAAAACAAAATTATTGAAACTAAACTATTTTCTAGTAATTGTTAAAAATATAGTTTTTGAAACTTTACCTGTTTATGTTGGCTCAGCGCCAAAACCAAGGTAAGCAAAATTTTAATGCTGATCAAAACCCAGTCCTGAAAATAAATTAGGAGTGGAGGTGAGTTTCTATACCCCATCCATGGACGGATCTGTGTTTTACATTTTTAGCTTATCCGAGTTTCGAATCGTTCTTTAATACGTAGAATTTGAGTGTATTCCTACTGCAAGAAATTTAACTGGCTTACCTGCCAACATCGTATTTCAACATTGCTTCTACTGTTGTTCTTGAATATCTCAATCGCCAAAAAATAAATAAAACAAAGTTCTTAAAAATAACATCCATTCTGTTAGTTTTCAACAATTTTTAATACTTTTACTTTACACCCCTTATGATGAAAACGAGAGAACGTCATTAGCGGATCAATCACACCTCCCTGCCGAGCATTGGTTGCTTCTTTGAATCTCCAACAGGCTAAGCGCCTCTAACCAATGAATTCTTCCATTGAAGCATATGTCTGCATTAAGGTACTGTAGGCAGGGGCTGGTAAACATTGAGTTGACCAATAAGAAGCTACATTTGTAATATTCATTGATAACCTGCAGGTTACCATGTGTAGCATTCTTTAAATGCCGTCAATCTTAACTACAAGTATGTATGCAATAAATTACGTTTCGCCTATCTGCAAACTACGAGGCTAGCATATCATTGCTGATGATAAAGAAATCACATGATCACTTTTGTCCAGTAATGACTGCACTGTTCAGTGTAGTATGCTCATAGAACATTAGGCCTACTTTGGACTGATTTTCTGGATTTTGGAATTTGCACCGTTTTTGGACCTTCTTTTTGTTCGCCAGCTTGATTTTGACTCAAAAGTGCTCAATGTTGTCATTGATGACTGTAGCACTCTAATTGCTGTTGTTATTATTATTAACACTGTACAGTGTTATGCTATGTTTAGTCTTCTAAATTAATTGCTCTTGCGAGACCTAGCTTACCTTCGCGCTCTAAGCTATCTAATCGTTTTTTCCAGCATGCTGCACTGCAGATCTGGAATTCTCTTCCATCCAATCTTCGTAAGTCTTCGTTTGAATCACATCGGCCTTTGCTTTCCTATGCTCAGTTCCATAGGCAGTAGAAGACCCATCTTTTCCATTTCTCTTTTCCATCTATTGTCCATATATGCAGCGCCTAAACCTCCTTTTCTTAAATTCCTTTTACTTTGGACTGATTTTCTGGATTTGGATATTGCACCGCTTTTGGACCTTCTTTGTGCTCGCCGGCTTGGTTTTGTTTCAATTGTGCTTGATGTTGTCATTGATAACTGGCGCAGTCTAATTGTTGTTATTATTATTATTACACTGTATACATAATTGATGAAAATACAATACGAACGTCAAATACTGTTTTAACTCTCATTAATTAACTGAACTTACAGTTCAGAGTGAATTTGGTTGATTTCACGCTGATTTTCGGGAACAAACTAGACACTTTGTACAGACCATCTTCAAGAAAACGAAAATTTAACACTGGATTGACCGTGTCAATAGTGTTGCAAACAACCAACTCCAGCTGGTGGGCCATACAATGGAAACTTTTTAGGAGTGAAAACTACCTCGTCAGAAGGGCCTGACCTTAAGCTGTCAAGTCATTGTGCTGACAACATCGCTACAAAATCCTATAAACTGATTACGCATAATCTCATCAAAAAGCCTTAAAGAATTTAAAATTGTGTGGCCTCTGCTCCCCGCGTTGTGTCCGGGTTGTTTGAAGAATTGACCAACCGGTGACTGCAAGTGTCGTAGATGCGAGTAAAGCACTAAAATCCATACCATTGCAACGTCAGAAAAGGCAGTCGGGTGATGAGCGCCTAGGTTCCAGAAATTGCCACAAAAATTTAAACGAATGGAAAAGTCTCACATAATGGATTGAATGACGATGTGATGTTGGACAGAGAGCATTTGAGACAGTCCATTCGTATCTCAACCCTGGTTGAACTGAGATTTAAGGGAAGATGAAGATGATGATGAATAGTGTGGCCTCTAAACCTTCTGCAGTAGCTAACTCCACTGGTAATAAACCACGAAAATATACACAAACTTCAGATTAGAAAATGGTGCGTACATACACAACCATAGACTCTAGTCACTGTACATTAGAAATTGAGGTGCTCTCATCTACGAGTACAGAAAATTTTTATTTCTTGGAAATGATGTGGTGAACAATTTCTAGTTGCATCTCACAACCAACAAGCTCCACAACATTTGCACAAGCATGGTCTGAAAAAATCATGTTACAACAATTAGCACCATTCGAACCTTGTAATTGAATTAGGCGCGAACGTTCGGCATATGACAATTGTGACTTAGCACATTCGTAAGAAGTGCGAAATACTTTTACAGTGATTTCGATATTATCTTTATTTCTCCCTTCAAACAAAGTTTGAGAAACCTTCACTGCCTTTGTAATGGCATCTGCTTTGTGACCATTTAGAATTTCAACTAATTTGGCATCGGTAACAGAATGACGATACTTATCAATCTTTTTTAGTAATTTTTTGCTGCAGTAGCATCTGCAACCTTGCCTTCAATGAAGGCTGTCTCCCGGTTGACACCCTAGCTAGTATGACGGCGGGATTTATCGCACTCAGTTTAGTTGCGCGTCAATTATCGAAGTTAAGCTATATCGACATCGGTTAGTACCTTGTGGGTGACCACCTTGTTTGGAAGACCGAGTGTTGACAGCTTAGGATAGAAAAAATCCCAGGATGATGGAAGGATATTCTTAAATCTGCGCCGGCTGCAATTGATGCGCCATCAAAAGGAAACGATTACCAGTAACCACGGAGAGGAAGGAGGAAACGGGCCTTAAACAGGCATCTGTATTTCCTGACCCAGTGTGCCGTTATGTTTTTCGTAATGCAGACCAAGGCTTTGAATATCAATGCATGCTGCACACATGACACTCCCACGAGCAGACAGTTTCAGCCCTGGACGAGACTTTTGCCACGAGCGGAACTGATCAGAATCACGGCACGTACGTGAAAAGATAGGCGGAGACGATATTAATGGTTGAGCTGCTCCAGTTTTACGTTTAGTTCTTGTACCTCCAGCTTGTGCTGAAAAAGTTAAATAATTAGTATAATTTAGCGTAACAATTTTAATAATAATTAATTTAAAATCTATCATTATGGCCACAAGTCGAAGTCCCTAAAGGTTTTCTAACCATTATATTCTCATAATTCTCTACAATATTTTCATCTAAACTGAATATTACATCTAACAAATTTTCATTTCAACTTGGTTCCTTAGCCAACTGAAATATGAAGTTATTCATTCATACCATTGCATTACAGTTAATATTGGATAGCCACTTGGTAAAGAATCAAACGCATTCCAATCAAACTTTTTGTTGTTGGTTGATCTATAACTTTTGTCTAATAGAGACTTTTCAACTTAGTACATTTCTCCAATATTAGTAAGTCACAAATAAGTCAGCATAAAAAGCTGGTAAAGCTAAGGTTAACGTCAGTTTCCTCACTCGAAAGCGATGTCAGTGACGGGTGAGCCCAAGATTTGAACCCCGCACGTATTGTCATGATATTGATCCGCGGTCAAGTATCTTACCGACGTCGTCACTGGCTCCAGCTAATATAATAGCTATAATTAATTTTAATTCCAGCACACACAGATATAGGCTCACATTAGTATATGAGATAACATACAAAAATATTACGTTCTGTCAATGTCACAAAAAGCTAGTATACAGAATTTGAAATACTACTATACTGCCGACCGAGTGTATCGGTAGCAGTAATGAATGAATGAATGTGCTAATCAGTACACAACTGTAACATGAAAAGACAACGTTGACATTTTAAATAAATGGCAGAATGGTGTCATGGTATTACTGTAATGTTACAAACTTCTCACCACAGCACAGACGACAGTTAAGTTCCAATCACAACACGGGCATATAACGATAAGCGTCAACATTAAGTTATTTTTAAACTAATTACAAGATGTAGAAGTTTAAATGAAGAACCCATAAGTTGATAAACATACTTACAATTACCTTTCAACAGTAAATGTTCTCTAAATTCACACCCATCTTCTGAAGGCTGCACCTGCCCTAAGTCATTCGGCGATTCACTGATCTCGGTATGTATGATACCAATATAATGGTTGTCGTTGATACGTCCAAGCTCTATCGAATGAGCATTTAGAACTTCTATGGCGGTGTCGTCTACAGTTGGTGTTTCATCAACCGTGTTAATAAAGTCTGGACGACTATATAGCCGACCAGCAGCTGACAGTATAGTTCCATCACCCCATGTACCAAACTTCGTCATTTCGTCAGCATAACAGTTCACTTTCTCTATGTTCATCTCTCCCACAGTATCAGTACCTAGATTATGGCACTATATCGGCACTTAGATAATGACCCTATATCGGCATTTAGATTAAGACACTCTATCAGCACTTAGATTATGACTCTATATCCGTACTTATATTATGACACTATTACAGCACTTTGATAAAGACACAATATCTGCACATAAAATATGACACTCTACTAGCATTAAGATTTTGACACAGTATCAGCACTTAGATTATGACTCTACATCAGCACTTAGATTATGACTCTGTATCCGCACTTATATAATGAAACTATATCAGCACTTAGATTATGACCCTATATTAGTACTTCTATTATTTCTCTATAGCCGCACATATGTTATGGCACTATATCAGCACTTCTATTTCTGCACTATATCAGCACTTGGATTATGACTCTTTAATCGCAATTAGGTTATGACAATGACTCTCCCGCTTTCAATCATCTGCAAAAATTAATAAAATCAATGCAACTACTAAACATTTATCAGTATCGTTCAGTCATTTTTACAGGAAAAAGAATAGAATGCAATTAAAAGACAATTGTAATATGAAATTATATAATACTGCTGCTAACATTAACGCACAAACCTACATATTCCTTAAGTACGTCAACTGACTCTGAGTCAGCTTCTCAGGGTTTGCAAAGTATTGGGACATCTTTCAGCAAGCATGTCTGTCCGCGCCATTGGGCAGTTTTATGTGTCCACTACTGAAAATGCATTCTATTAAATATTCATGGTCTTGCTAGGTATTAAGAAGTCGTGTACATTTGATTATTTAAAATTTAACCCTCTAGCTAAAGTTAGCTTAGAAAATGACCTGCAAGTTTGAATTTTTCAGTTATATTCTGTCATTGGACTGACATTTTAGCTCAGCTATTTGTCTTAGAAGTTCAGTTATACTTTGCCAAATGACTTAAGCAAATACTGAAAATGAATAAGAGCGTCGTCTTTCATAAATTACTATACGAATAAAAAATACAACATTGATAGGAAAGTAATCAGATTTCTCTACTCAGATATCAGATCAGATACCTGAACTTTTAATAAAAGCTGACTGCGAGTAGGTTCGTCAGTCTTAGCCGGACTACGTCGAAGACACGACAGGGTCTTGACTACGGCTATGAATATGACGACGCGATGACGACAACGAAACAATATTACATGGCACGACAGCGACGATGACAGGACCACGACGTGACGATGACAAAACCACGACATGACGATGACAGGACCACGACGTGACGACGACAGGACCACGACGTCACGATGACAGAACCACGACGTGACGATGACAGGACCACGACCTGATGATGACAGGATCACGACGTGACATTGACGACGAACTGGTCACGACCTGATGACGACGATGGGACTCCGACACCACCTAGGAAAACATCTATCTATCTATCTATCTATCTATCTATCTATCTATCTATCTATCTATCTATCTATCTATCTATCTATCTATCTATCTATCTATCTATCTA